>CM046860.1:11334486-11934486 GCA_025617745.1 Heliocidaris erythrogramma | reverse complement strand
GAACAATTGATTGATTAATTGATCAATCAATCGATTAATTGATTACCTTTCCACGTCGCACGCACGATTTTTCCAAGCACGTAGGAGCACGCTGGACACGCAAGGAGGCTGTTGGACATGTCCAACAATCTCTGCGTGTGGCTACGTGTTCTGATGAAGGCACGTGACACGCGCAGCCATGGTACTTCCTGCAGTGCTTCGTGCGACCACCGCACAGGCTCCTTGCGGAGGTCTCACGAAGCCCATGGCTCCATACGGAGCCGTGACATATCGCTCGTCGGTTGCACGGTACCAGTACGGGGCTGTACGTTCGCCTCAATCGAGATCTTGCAGGTAACAGGGGGTATGTTAATGAGTAAGGTGCAAGACGCCCAAGAGGACAGAGAGGTGCACGACTGGATGTGACCATGATAAACGAAGGACGCACGAATCGCAGGAATTGGCCCACAGCTGATCACAGCTGCGGACACGCACATGCAAATACACGCACGATTAGTTGTGACTATAGCCTACTCCTCTTATACCTGCAAGAACTCTTGAGTCGAACGTAGACTACAGCCCCGTACAGGCATGTGCAACCGACGCGTGACATGTCACGGCTCTGTATGGAGCCATTGGCTTTGTGAAACCTCCGCAAGGAGCCCGTGCGATGGTCGTAAGTAGCACGTGTATGAAGTACGATGGCTGCGCGTGTCACGTGCGTTAATCAGAACCCGTAGCCACACGCAGAGATTGTTGAACATGTCCAACAGCCTCCGTCGCAGACCACACGCACGGAGGTGCACGACCGGTTGTGACCAACCTTTAAGAATTCAAAGTCCTGGCTACTCCTCTGCCAGAAACATAACTTGTCAGTCGAGGGAGGAGAAGAAGAAGAAAAAAAGAAGAAGAGGGGACCCCCCCCCCCCCCACACGCACACACACACACCCACACACCAAAAAACACCCCAAAACACGAAATTTTAGAAGGATATATATATAATGTCATGTCAAATTTGTATATTCTCATGCCAAATATGGGGCCTTTCATCTTTAATATCATTTTTTTTTGGGGGGGCGGGGGTTTGTAGCGTTTAGTTCTTAAACTATTGCTGTTTGTATATGCTAGTACTTTTCAAGAGTCTCAACCGAGTCTCAAAAGTACGCTTGGCTCTGAAGTATTTGTTTTTATGAGCAACATTGCTCTTTAAATCATAAGTTTCTGCATTCCTCAGGGATATGGTTGACTGTTTCTATTTCATCACATGTATCACAAAAACCTGTAGGTGAATAATTATTTCATCAAAAATAATCAATCTTTATTCTTCTAACGATCCAAGAGGGCCAAGACAAGGCGAAGTCTATGGAGGATGCTTTCACCAAGTCTATTGAGGCTACATTGATATGATAAACAAGTTCACACGAGTGTCAAATTTGGGACTGCGCGTAAATTAATTATTAATACCATGTTTATGGTGCAGATTGCAGACCGTACAGTGGGCGGCGTTTCAGGGGCGGCAACGGGTGATTGCCCTAAGGGCCCCTGCCCCGGCTGCTTGATCCTTATACCTCCCCAACATGTCTAAAGTAAATTTTTCCCTTCAGACTGGGTATTGACTTCTTCCTATGTCAGTTCTAAGTCAAAATCGTTAAAAGACGACTTTAATACACAACGTCATATTTTTCAGACAACGTCAGTAGTTGTGATCTAATAATGTCTTACATTTTGCTGTTTGCTTGCTTTCTTATGACGGAAATTAAATAGGCCGAGTAACTCGGACTCTATATTTAATAACAACAAAAAGTTTTTCTTGGTAGACTACCCGTGTAGACGGGGCCGAGGGCGAGCTAGCTGCTTTATTCACGGGACATATACCGGTACCGGTATATATGTGAATCACATGATCGACGATATTCATTGCTCATAATCACAGCGTAAGTTTGACGTATTCACCTAGCTAGCTCAGTTCAATTCTACGCCGGAATTAGGTCCAACTGCAACTGGAATGTTCCCATATCAAGGTAGATGAATATTTTTTTTCTAATGTATACTAGCAGCATGTCATCTTAATTACTCTCTGAAAAGAAGGCTAGTGAGTATTGGTAAATGAGGACCAAAACTTAAAGCAGTCGGCAGCAGCAGCAGCAGGCCGATTACCGTATCACGGGATTGCCAGTAGTTTGCACCCTAATGATTCGGGGACGGTGTTGGTGCCGCGTGCGTACTTGCTGCCCTGCGAACCGAAGAGCTCCAAGTCCTGGTCAAACCCACTCACGGGTACATTACTGTAAAATAGTTGGTATTTTCTGTCGCATGTACTAAAGGTATGGGGGGGGGGGAAATAAGATAAATATTTTAAATACTTGCTTTCAAATTCAGCCCTTAAAAATCTCACTCCTACCTCAAATGGCCGTTAGGAAGAACTTTTGATATTTTCAGCAAAATCCAAAGTCAAAATCTTGTCCAAAACCGGAGAAATCCCCGCCGATTTGTTTCGCGATCGCGTGTTGTTTACATACTGCCGATGTCTTAGACTAAAATCGGCCAATAAAATTTTTGTCCACGAAGAAACTCGGGATCGCAAGCGCACATCGATCTTTACGATCGCGCACACAGAAAATCGGGACTTTCCGTGTATGCCACATAGGGACCGAATTTTTAAGGACAAAACTCTTTTGGGGAGATGTCAGCGCCCGCGGCGACCAGGAAATGTACACAATGACTCCGATAGCTCGTTTCGCGAGAATCAACAGTAAATTACGGATTTGATTTTTGGAAATATCTTTTCCAACAACGGTGAGTTGAATTTATTGTATTTCTTGGATATTTAGTGGTCGGTTTTTGTAAATTAAATGCCGATTTTGAGTGAATGTTTGTGACTTTTGTGCAGTGGTGTTTTAAAAAGTTGATGTGTATGACTGCCTAAATTATACACACGAAGTATAGGAATGTAGCTATGAGTGGTCAAACCCACTCATAGGCCCTTGCCTATGTGGGACTGTGTCCAACATTCACTGTTGCAGCAGTCACAAACAGACAACAAAATTGCTCTAAAGTCTAAGGAAGATTTAATTTTCTTAAATTTGCTGGATTACCTGATTCAGGGACTCTTCAAGTTCAACTCTTCAACGTTGACTTCTGTTTCCCAAACTGGAGTGGAAAGATATATTTTGAAGGGCTTTTCCTCTCTCCTTGCGTCTACGGCAGCGAGGACCACTCATAGGTACATTCCTATACTTCGTGTGTATAATGTAGGCAGTCATACACCTCATCTTTTTAAAACACCACTGCACAAAAGTCACCAATATTCACTCAAAATCGGCATTTAATTTTCAAAAACCGACCCCAAAATATCCAAGAAATACAATAAATTCAACTCACCAATGTTGGAAAAGATATTTACAAAAATGAAATCCGCAATTTACTGTTGATTCTCGCGAAACGAGCTATCGGAGTCATTGTGTACATTTCCTGGTCGCCGCGGGCGCTGACATCTCCCCAAAAGAGTTTTGTCCTCAAAAATTCGGTCCCTATGGCGTACACGGAAAAGTTCCGATTTTCTGTGTGCGCGATCGTAAAGATCGATGTGCCCTTGCGATCCCGAGTTTCTTCGTGGACAAAAATTATATTGGCCGATTTTAGTCTAGGACATCGGCAGTTTGTAAACAACACGCGATCGCGAAACAAATCCGCGGGGATTTCTCCGGTTTTGGACAAGATTTTGACTTTGGATTTTGCTGTAAATATCAAAAGTTCTTCCTAACGGCCATTTGAGGTAGGAGTGAGATTTTTAAGGGCTGAATTTGAAAGCAAGTATTTAAAATATTAAATCTAAACGACTGAAGCTTAGGCAAGTGAAAATAACAACTACAACGGCACCGCCATTATCCAAGCATCTTCTACGAGAACTCCGCTGATGGGAAAGCAAAGTGGCAAGTTTTTAGTCCTTTTTAAGTTAAAATATTAGGCCTACTCCTATACGAATGTTAAAGACCTCAGCCTGACCGAATTTTGAAATATACCCTTTATTCATCCACGGGGAGCTATATATTTTCTGAACAAATTGAAACCAACTTCATGAGATTTCGTTTCCTGTGGAATGAGTAACAGCGTCCCGAATGTTGAGCCCCGGTGGTTTTTCTGACGAGGGCCCCGTCTCTGAGGAACGCTACTTTGCGGGGGGTGAAAATTTGATGACGACATATCGTGTAGACGCACTCGGAGCTGTATACATGACATGTCGTCACACGTGTAGCGACCCCCTGCAGTTTCCTCTGTTGTTACGCAATAGGGAGGGGGCGGACCAAAAACAATTGTCTTTTTTATTTTTTATGGATAACGGAGACGAAAATTTATGAATACCCAGGGTAATTATATTCTTTGTTTACTAAGCTTTACGTCAATATATGGTTGTTTTGGGTCAGGCTGAGGTCTTTAAAGTGAAAGAAGTTTTAATACATACATATCATGCAATATAGATACAGCAAAAATAGGGAATTAACCCTTGAAATTGCAAGGGAGGTGATATTGTAAAGTATACATTCAAATCTGCCGTATTAACGTCTATGTAGTACGAGGTTATCTTACGATAACCTCGTATGTGTATGAGTGGGTCAAACCATGCCATGGCATGGATAGCTCTCGACGTCAGATCTAGTCTTAGGCTAGCTGTACGAGCTCCTTGGCTTATAATTCTGGTACTTGCCTTCAGAGCTGTACATGGGATCCATTGGCATTAGCCCCGGGAGTGAGTGAAACAACTACTATTCCGTGGGTCTCACAATTTACATGGGCAAATGACCATGTATAGTTCTATTGTAGGTACACATTTTTAAAATTAAAGTATCATATAAAATATATGCGATGCCACTTACCTAATATAGACCTTCCTCAGATCAGCTTTTCATCAGAAATGTATAGAGTCGATCAAATGTCACTTTTTCTTCACTCAATTGTAATCCTCCCTCTCGTCTCTCGCGAGCGAGAATTCGAACGTATGTAAAACCATACTGACGCGCATGCGTATTGCAAACTATACACCGGCTTACGAAAGTTTTTAGTACAGGAGCCGGGAAATAAATGGGCTTTCTCATCGAAAAGAAAGACGACAGTTATCCGGAAAGTATTGTAAGTACCTAAAGTAGCCTTAAATGAAGTTATGTCATATTTCATGGTATATTTTTGACATACGAGCTTGGATTTGAGAGGCACCCAACCTCTCAAAGGACTGCTGATCGCAGCCCGAAAGCTAGCGTTCGGGCTGCCGCAGTAAGGGATGGAAGGCATCACCCAAAAAAACTAGATCTGAATATCACCATTTCTCACATAATTTGACCCATGCAACCCACCCTCGGAATTTGCTATAGGGGTTACCTTCCAGGATCAACTAAGATTGTAAAAATTGAATGACTAAAAAAGAGAAAAAAAAGACAAAAATCAGCAGATTTTTTTACCTTGCATTTGTAACTTATATATATATGGGACTACACAATACTTACAATGCATGTGTAGTCCCATCCATACAAGTTACATGTCGAGTGAAAAAAAAACTGCTGATTTTTGTCTTTTTTTCTCTTTTTTAGTCATTCAATTTTTACAATCTTAGTTGATCCTGTAAGGTATTAAACCCCTATAGCAAATTCCGAGGGTGGGTTCCATGGGTCAAATTATGTGAGAAATGTCGATATTTAGATCTAGTTTTTTTGGGTGATGCCTCCCAGGTCGAAATTCCCGTAGAAACCATTAGGATAAAACCAGTAGAACTTTATACTGGTTTCTACTGGTCCATTTTCTACTGGTTTTAATATGGAACTAGATTCCAGTAGAAAAGCAGATTTTTTTTTTACTGGTTTCAATATGTAAAGTGAATAGATTCCAGTAGAAAACCAGAAGGAAATTCTACTGGTTTCAATATGTAAAGTGAATAGATTCCAGTAGAAAACCAGAAGGAAATTTTACTGGTTTCAATATGTAAAGTGAATAGATTCCAGTAAAAAAACAGAAGGAAATTTTACTGGTTTCAATATGTAAAGTGAATAAATTCCAGTAGAAAACCAGAAGGAAATTTTACTGGTTTCAATATGTAAAGTGAATAGATTTCAGTAGAAAGCGAGTACACAACGTAAAAACGCTGTTTTTGCGCATGGTTTGTCTTCCTGACACTATTCTTGACAATTTCCAACTATTTACAGTCATCCTCGACCTTCCATAATGGGCATTCTAATGTGAAAAGTGGTAAAAACATGCCTATCTAGAATTTGCCAAAGCTCCTCAGAATGCCCGGATACCCCCAAATTTCTTTACATATTCTGAAAGCCTGTGAGTTGTAGATTTGAATTCATGCAGAATTTTTGCCGATCGCAAAAATGACGTCATCATTTCTGTATTCATTTGATAATATTTCAGTAATACGTGGTCGATTTTCTTCCAAATGTTGATATGTTATAGCTGAGACAATTCTCTACAAGATCAGTCACCACCATTTTTCATTTTGATGACGTCATCATAGCGAAATTTTCAATTAAAGACCCATGTCAGGATTTTCCCTATTTGCGTGTTATGTCTATGGAAGACGATTTTTTTTTAAATCATGAATCTACATGTACATGACATTGTTCTCTGAGCTGTATCTCAGTTATTTTTGGTCTATTTCCTTCCAGATTTTAATATGTTGTAGCTGAGACTCTAAGCTTTTACAAGTGTGGTCTCCAATTTTTGATTAGATGTCGGGATCATGCCCAATTTTTAACTACAAAATGTGATTTGAGAATCCCGTTTTTTGTTTACGTGTTATCTCTATGGGAAATATTTTGGTATATTGGTCAAAGCACTTGCCTCCCATTCCGGTGACCCAGGTTCGATCCCCGGTGGGTCCATAATTGTATCCCCCGGCAGTTATAGAGGATACTTTGGATTCAGCAGCGTTTCGCCGCCTCCGCCGCCGCGTCACATTCTTGTGTGCGCTCTAGCGGTCACATTTCTCGACGAATTTCTTTCAGACTTCCTATGGACGTGTATCTTGGTAAAATCTGGACCCCTATAGTTTCTGGTGATGCTGCCCCCAGTGTTCCGTCTTTTATAGGGTAAAAGGCCATATTTTTGGGGAAAGTTTGTGTGCGCTCTAGCGGTCACATTTCTCAACGGATTTTGTTCAAATTTTGTATGAAGGTGTCTCTTGGTAAAATCTGGAACCCTATAGATTTTGGTGATGCTGCCCCCAGTGTTCCGTCTTTTATAGGGTCAAAGGTCTTATTTTGATAGATGTCTTGTGTGTACTCTTGTGTGCGCTCTGGCGGTCACATTTCTCAACGGATTTTGTTCAAATTTTACATGAAGGTGTCTCTTGGTGTAATTTAAAAACCTATAGTGTTTGGTGATGCTGCCCCCAGTGTCCCGTCTTTTATAGGGTCAAAGGTCATACTTCAGGACATGTCGTGAGTGCACTCTGCAGGCCACATTTCTCAATGGATTTTGTTCAAATTTTGTATGGAGATGTATCTTGGTATAATCTACACATGTTTAATTTTTGGTGATGCTGCCCTCATTGTTCCGTCCTTTATAGGGTCAAAGGTCATTTTTCCATTTCTTGCACTCTTACTTCTGCATTTCTTGACGGATTTCGTTCAAATTTTGCATGAAGGTGTCCCTTGGTGTAATCTAAAAACCTGTAGTTTTTGGTGATGCTGCCACCAGTGTCCCGTCTTTTATAGGGTCAAAGGTCATACTTCAAGGGATGGCGTGAGTTCACTCTGCAGGCCACATTTCTTGATGGATTTCTTTCAAATTTTGTATGGAGATGTATCTTGGTATAATCTACACATCTTTACTGTTTGGTGATGCTGCCCTCATTGTTCCGTCCTTTATAGGGTCAAAGCTCATTTGTCCCTTTTGTGCACTCTTCTGCATTTCTTGACGGATTTCATTCAAATTTTGTATGGAGGTATAATCTACACATATTTAATTTTTGGTGATGCTGCCCTCATTGTTCCGTCCTTTATAGGGTCAAAGGTCATTTTTCCATTTCTTGCACTCTTACTTCTGCATTTCTTGACGGATTGCGTTCAAATTTTGCATGAAGGTGTCCCTTGGTGTAATCTAAAAACCTGTAGTTTTTGGTGATGCTGCCACCAGTGTCCCGTCTTTTATAGGGTCAAAGGTCATACTTCAAGGGATGGCGTGAGTTCACTCTGCAGGCCACATTTCTTGATGGATTTCTTTCAAATTTTGTATGGAGATGTATCTTGGTATAATCTACACATCTTTACTGTTTGGTGATGCTGCCCTCATTGTTCCGTCCTTTATAGGGTCAAAGCTCATTTGTCCCTTTTGTGCACTTTTACTTCTGCATTTCTTGACGGATTTCATTCAAATTTTGTATGTAGGTCCATTATAGATTACACCTCTACAGTTTTTGGTGATGCTGCCTCTAGTGTTCCGTTTTTCATAGGATCAAAGGTCATATTTTAGTGGATGTCTTATGTGCGCTCTGAGGTCATATTTCTTCCGAATTTTCTATAAAAATGCATTATACTCTAATCTACACAAATCGTTTTGGTAATGCTGCTCCTGGTGTTGACAATATTCCGGGCCACTGGCGGCAATTTCTACACCATCCTTTTGTTTGAGGGAGGGGATGGGGGAGGGTCTTTGTCCCTCCTTCAAATCGCTGCCAGCGCCGGGGGATACATGACGCATTGCGCGGCACGAGGAATGCACATTTCTAGTTATTTTTTTTGGGGGGGGGGGCTTCTTTTTGCCTTTCATTTTACCATCCTCTTCGACTATTATAACATAAACAATCACAAACCATGTAATAAAGTGCCTTATTTTGCATGTTATGTCTATTAGAAAGTAGTGTGCAGTAGTTTGTGTACAACCCTATAGAAGTTTTGATTCCCTGTCGTGTATTAGAGCTATGGGGTTTATCTCCCAAGTATCCTGCAATATCAAATAGTCCTATTTGATATCACAATTTCTCAAAATTGGCTTAGTCAATTATCTTCAAATTTTCGTCAGTCATCAGTCCTAATAAGGTCAAGTTCCCGCATCTTTTTCAAGGTCATCAGATTATTGTGACGTCATCCAGGCGCCATTTTGTAAAAATCAACTTATGGTCGTATCTTCTTCACGAAATGTCATTTCTCTTTCATATTTGGCATGGCTAAGGTCAATGTCATTTCAGTCATGGTCATCACCATTATGATGATGATGATCATCATCATCACCATCATCATTATATCATCATTATATCATCATCATCACCATCATCATCATCATCACCATCATCATCATCACCATGATTATCATCAACATTATCATCATCACTGTCATGATGATATAATGATGATCATCATCATCATCAACATCATTATCATCATCACTGTCATGATGATATTCATGATGATGATGATGATTATCATCAACATCATTATCATCATCACTGTCATGATGATATAATGATTATCATCATGATTATCATCAACATCATTATCATCATCAATGTCATGATGATATTCATGATGATGATTATCATCAACATTATCATCATCACTGTCATGATGATATAATGATGATGATGGTGATGATACAATATCATCACCGTCATGATCATCATTGCTATTATTTTTATATCATTACCATCATCATCATATCATCTTCATCATGATAATCATCACCATTATAATCATCATGAGCATAATCATCACCATCTTACCATCATTCTCGTCGACCCTATCACGATTACTATCTTGCCCAATCATCATATCTTACAAAACAATTTACCAGTTCAAGACAGACCACCTAATTCGTCTTCAGTTACGAATTAAATTTCTAGTTTTAATAATGGAAATGCTCATCAACATTTGGAATGGCCACTTGCTCTAATGATAAAGACTAATCTATCTTTTGCAATTTTCTGAATCAGACCCAATGCCAATGGCAATGGTTTAATTAAAGGGATACTCAACCGCAGATTGTGGACGTTTTAATGCCGCGAGAGGGCACCGTGATCGTGACCTGATCATGCCGTTGCCCCTCGGGGCGCCAACCTCGGATAGACTGGTCGCCGCACAAACATGTACGCTGCACCTGAGCTCGAGCTCTCGTGCGAGATTCGGTCGGCTTCGTGCAGTCGAAATGTAATCCCACTTAGTCCAACGGACGCGTTCGACGCACAAACTTTGTTTACGAGTGAATGGGGCTTACGCAATCCTGACTTTCCCCACGGCCGCCCGGTGGCGTATCCCTTTAATGTGCCCATCCAGACATTGAAAGTTCAAAACTTGATCTCATTTTGATGTTGGTAGAGTTTTTATTTTTCTTTAACTTGATATATATGCTGCAGTGAGAATTTTATAGTAGTCATAATACATATAGTTTCCGGAATTTGTAGATTTTCTGTGTATATTTCATTTCTTGGACTCTTGTTCATTTTATATTGTCTTAATCTTTTTGTACATGAAGTCCCATTGAAGGTGTCTTGTGCTATAGTATATGATGGGAAGATAGGTACATGAACTAAGTTGTAAAGCACACAGTATAAACACCCTTTATTGTTTAAGATTGAACAGATTGGTCAAGTTCATTGTCCGCTTATGTTTATTACCTGACCAGTATTATGTAAGAGTCTACATGTAGTTGGAGATAAAATTATTCTCAATGTAACATAAGATCAATTAGTGTTTTAGTCTGTTGAAGCAAGTTGTGTCCTTTGTAGTATAGTATTGGTACAAGGTTACAAGCAGTGTTGTAAATTTGGTATTCTTAATATACATAGAGAGACTGTGTGTTTGGTTGGCTGTTGGCTGTACAGTGTAGGTTAGTGATTAGAGTTATAAGTGTTGAGAAGTTACATTTTCATCGATTCGTATGTGTAACTGAAATGTATATACAAATTGCAACAAACAAAGATACAGTATATATACTATATCTTTGTTTGTTGCAATTTGTTTACATTGATAGTGGTCTGAAAACTACAGAACATGCCTTTGACACGGCTTCCCAGCAAAGTCAGATTACGATTCCCTAGTTGGATTTTACATCACCAAAAATTTATAGATTACATGTATTATAATTCACATTGCTTATCAGTAGGCTTGTATGTTCATTTGTCTCTAGTTTATTTTTTTTCCTTCTTTTTCAGTTTCTAGTGGGATTAATTTTACAAGTTTTGGTTAACTTTTTTTTTTAATCCCACCACATATTTCTATAGACCTATCTGTTATAGTTTAATTTTTATTTTTTTGTCTTTGGTTTTCTAGTTTTATGATTTTTCATGTACTCTTAAATGTTCGTTTTGTACTGAAATGACCTCTATCAAAATGTTTTTGTTATATAGATATTTTTTGTACTAAAATGTGGAAAAGGTGTTGATTCACTACATTTTTTATATAGTTCAGTGGACACAAGCCTTGAATAGAAGTGTTTTCTAAATATATTACAGGGGAAGTCCAGTCCAAAAATTACTTGTTTTGATAGAAGCAGAAAAATCAGACCATCAGATGTAAAATTTGAGGAAAATCAGACAACTAGTAGGGAAGTTATGATTTTTTTTAGTGGCATGAAAAACTGGGGAAACAATGAAAATCACCAGACAATTGGGAACTTAGTCATGAGTTAGTGATGTCATAGGTACACAACTCACCAACTATTTTGTTAATATTCATAATACAAATTTTAATTTTTTGTCCAAGAATATGATTTCCTCATAACTTGCACCAACTTATATTTATAATATGTTTTTGCATGTATACATACACTAATACAGAGTAAATAATTTTCAGTATAAATCAAAATGAAAGTATGAATATTTATACAATATACATAAAAAATGAGTGATTATGGAAAAGTGATATTTGGAAACAAATCTTAATATTTTGAAGTTCTTGAAATATTTTGTAAAGGTTTTTACGTGCAAAAACATATTACTGTAGATGTAACTTCGTGCAAGTTATGAGAAAACTCATATTCGTAGACAAAATTTGAGAATTTGTATTATGGATATAAACAAAATAATTGATGAGTTGTGTACCTATGATGTACAAACCAATGACTGAGTTGTCAATTTGTCTAGTGATTTTCAATGTTTCTCTAGTGTTTCATGCCCTTAAAAAAAATCATAACTTTCTTATTAGTTGTCCGATTTTCCTCAAACTTGTTTTGATCTGTAGGCCTGATTTTTCTGCTTCTATTAAAACCAAGTTAATTTTGGACTGGACTTCCCCTTTAAAAAATGGATAAATTCCAGATTAAGGAAATGTCTAGACAGTTTCGTAGGAGTTGTAAAAAATTATGTAGCGTCACTTTTTGCCAACTATAATCTACCGAAGAAATTACATGTGATGGCACTGCACATCAACTTAAAAAGATATGACAGCTTTGGAGGTGTCATAAGTCCTAGTCTGACTACATTGTAGCTGTCATTCTTCTTAGCTAAGAAGGTCGTGAAACACGTGTAGTACCCTAACGCTGACTTAGTCAAGAACTTAGACATACTGTATGACAGTTTCAAGAAACGGGGTTGTTTCGTCAAACCGTCATAACGACAAGATCAGAGACATCTCAAAGCTGTCGCTCAACTTGTCCGCTAAGTGTTTCACAAAGTCGTATTTGCCAAGACCAGTGACTACTTCCCCAACAAATGAATTGTCGGAACTCCAAACCAATCATGTCTTTTTAGAACGCCATCTCAAGTCAGTTTTTAGTTATTCTATTGGCTGCAAAAAAAATGAGAAATGTAAATTTAGAGAAATTTTTTTTCTTGATCTCCAAGCACAAATTCCTTTATCATTTCTTTATCAAATAGTTTTACTAATTTTTGTATTATAATATTATACAGAAGGTTCTTATGGCATCTTGACCCCCAACAATATAAACTGTCTCAAAGCGATTGGGAAAGGTTGATCATATCTACATGTACAAAAGAAATGGTATATACACCCAGGTTTTGGAAAATGATAAGGAATTGACCCAATCTTAATGAAAAGCACATGAAGTGCACACAGAAATGGGTATACATGTACATGTGGCACGAATATTTGGCCCGAACATTTCAGCTATTTCTTGTCATATTTTGACTATGAGGGTATTTGAGGAGCAATTCTTTTCAGGGGATATTTCTTCCATGTTCTTCCAAACTCACATAAAATGAATGAGAAAGCTCACAAATTAATTGTCATCTTGCCCAGAAAGAACTCAACCTTCCCTACAAATGAGAAGTGCAATACTGTAAATGCAGAAATATTCACGGTACATTAATTTTCGGCAAGCGCGAATTCTAGAAGTCGCGAAAATATTAGCCTGATTTCCTATGCAGGTTGAATTGCGCGGTTCAGCACATTAATATGTGTGTGTGTGTGTCCAATTCATTTTTGAGCGTGTGTGTGTAGTTGCGCATGCCGTATGCATTTGAATGGACTGCGTGTGTGTACATGTAAATTGATAAATAGAGTGGGTGTACATACGAGCGTGTAATTGTGCAGCGCGAATATGTTTTGGGGTCGCTCAGCGCAAAAATTTAATCGCGCAAAAATAACAGTGTTTACGGTAGACAAAAGAAGACAATGGATAGATTAAGCCGTTTGGAAAAGAAAAATACATCCAACCTGATGCGTTATTAACTTTCTACTTTATGAATCTTTTCGTATTTTCTGATGACATTATTTTCATGTAATTGATTTCTTAATGAACAGAACTAAGACACTACTTTTGAATTCAGGCAGAATTATATTTTTCAGAGAAACTAACTAACTTCCATTGCAGTAGATTGGTTGTTTAGACAGCAAATTATATCCAAACTATTAAAACTTTTCAAGAAATTACATTCACTAAAAAGTACATTACCCTTTGCGCCTATGTAGGCATGTTACAATACGGCGCGCGTCGCACGCTCACTCGGTGTCGGGGCGAGTGTTATCAATGGACTGAGCGTCAGAGGGGCTTCCCCAGAAAAAAGGGTTTTTGATTGGTTAGAATCGTGTTTTCCAGTTTACGTCATCATAATTTACCTTATTTGGAAGTGGCTTTCGAGCCCTGTGCAAGAAAAAAAAATAACCGAAATGATTTGTTTCTCCGTAATACGCATCTATTATCGACCCCAAATTTGGAGCCCATTTACTTCACATTGCAAGTTATCTACCCAAATAAAAGGTATATCTACCCTTGAATCATAATCTCACCTTCATTAGTACGAGTTTTCTAAAAAATCTGATCATGAGAAGTAGGAATTTTATGCTCCGAAATGTTGGACGTCAGTTCGAAAACATCGCACTTTCAGCAGCAGTCTAGTCACACCGCGTGTTGCACAGCGAGTCTCACTCTTGGGTCTCACTGCACTAGCTTCACTGGCCGCTCGCTACGGCGTAACGTGCGGTGCATGACCGTGTGCGAGATTCAGTCACTGAGCTGAGCTGAGCCAAGTCAGGCGGTAAAAAAAAACTGATGCGTCTCTCGTGATCGTATCCAAATTTGCAGTAGTCGATGTAAATTTTTCATATCGGGAACTATATTTGTGCTTATAAATTATCAAAATATTGATAAATAATTTGTTATTCTACTGTTTTTGAGGCTGTATCATCATGAACTCCGGTATTGATGTGTGATATGAAGACTATGTTATTATTATTTTCGTGATCGCATTTCCGGGAAGATGAGCGTAGTCTCGGGTATTTCAGACTCTTTACTGTCATTTTTTTGCGTCCAAATTTGCTTCTTATTTCTGGAATCTGTTGTGTTTGTAATCATCTGTAACTGCGATTTCAAACTTTACAATGAAATTAAGAGGCATGTGATAAAAGTCTACTTAATTTTTATTTTATTTGGCTGTTTTTGTTATTTTTGTGTCCTCTCTTTTTCCCCCATTTCAACTTCATATTTGGTTAATGAGGTTCCACTGTGATTATGTTATCAATTAGCTGTTGATACAGAAACATAGAAAAATAGAAATAATTACTAAGTAATTTTTCATACATCAGGAATTCCCGATGTCAAATAGCGGTATCTCTGAAGCTCGTGAACTCAACCATAATTAGTTAATTAATTACCAATTAATTAACTTGTTACAATTGGGTTAATGTTGTTAAATGGCTGTTGATACAGTAACATCTTATATTAGAAATAATGTATGTAATTTTTTATACATCAGGAATTCCCAATGTTAAATAGCGGCATCTCGTGAACTCAACCATAATTAATTACTAATTAATTAATTAACTGTTTACTTACTATGTAAATGATTGCGAAGTTAATATATAATTAATCTGCCAGAATGATATCTTTGCAATGAATGAGGTTCTTGTATCCCTTTTTTTGCCCTGAAAGTTGCATCAGTTCCCTTAATTCCAGTGAAAGTTATGAGGGCATTATTATGTATTAATTAATTAATTAATGTTTTCTGATGTTCTTTGTATTAGTGCACTTGATAAAATGGGTTGTTTTTTACTCAGCATATACCTTTCCATAATTCCTGAAAGTTTCATGTAAAAATCTTATCTTTTGAGGAAGTTATGTTCTTTTTCGTTCCAAAAAGGTGTACTTTGGTCACAGTTACGATCACAGCTTTTGTCTTTTAAAACAAAGGATAACATAAGAATTAAATCAGCCATTTTTGCCGGTTGAAAATTGGCATAACTTTTTTATTATTAGGACTCTGTGGATGGGTGAGGCATCAAATGAAAGGTCTTGTTGAACTCTAAATGATGACACCAACAATATACACTTATATTGACTTTCATTTTTTTTGTAACATACCTAGCCTATGTGACCACATATTATTCACTTACATGTAATGTCAGGATGACTAGCTTTATTTCCTTATTTATCTGTGGTCATTACTTAGCTATTTTACATTTTCTACCAACATCCCTTTGCAGATCATATTTGTAGTTTTGAACTTTCAATTTAAGCTTGGTTTTATAATTCATTATGTAATATTATTAAACCAGAACTCAAGATCACCTTTAATTGATCTTGCTTTGTCATGTGAAAGGCTGTAATTATATATAGGTGTGCTTATTTAAGTTAAAGGAAATATGTCAATATCACAACAGTTTCAGTTCTCATATCCTGGTATTCAGAAAGTGATCAATAAACGAACAAAACAATAGCATAATATTATTTGCAAAATGGCAAAGGAAATCCATTTAAATACATTGACCAAATGATTTATAGACCATCGAAAGAAGAAATTGTAGATTTTGGAAATGAAACTGATAGTTTTTGAATTGCATTTTTATGCTATTTTAGTCAAGCCAATTAATCAAGTACTACATGTATATATAGTCATTTTTCTATCTCTTCTAACATTACATATACAGGCACTTAATCAGAATTTAAATATGGTTAGTGATTTTTATTTGCTTGCGAAGTTCCTTCCTCTAAGTGATGAACTTTGAGCATTGCATTGCATTGAAGTGGGAATAAAAATTTATCTGTTTCTTTTTAGGTAGAACGGCAATGACAAGAATACACAGAGTACTTCAAAGCAGTCCAAGACCCCACTCAATTTAAAATACCAAGTGGGGAATAGAGAAGTAGTGAAGATGGAGGAGGATGCCCCCCTCGTCGCGACTGTGAATATCCCCAAGAGGCTGCCGTTCTCTCGGCGGCTTTCGTATGGTGTGGGCCATGTCTTGAATGATCTCTGTGCTTCAATGTGGTTCAGCTATCTCCTCATCTACTTTCACAAAGTTCTTGGCTTCACGTGAGTGATAATTTTTATCCATTTGTATCAAATATATATATCTTTATTGTAGTTCATTATTTTATCATTATTTCTTTAATGATGGACAAAGATGTATCGGTAAGTATATTAAATTAATAATTATACCCCGCCAAACGAAGTTTGAAGGGGGTATATAGGAATCAGTCAACGGTTGGGCGGTCGGTCGGTCTGTTGCAAATCTTGCGGATCAAACTACTTTCTCAGTTTTCGACCAAAGCTCATGAAATTTGGTACACACATCGGTCTTGGTGGGAAGATGTGCAAGACATATTTTTAGGATGAGTCGGAATCTGCGTTGCCATGGTAACGGCAAATTTATGGCAGAAAATCAAGGAAACACCTTGCGGATCGAACTACTTCCTCAGTTTTTGACCGAAAGTCATGAAATTTGGTACACACATTGGTCTTACTGGGAAGATGTGCAAGACATATTTTTCGTATGTGTCGTTGGATGTGTCGGAAGCTGTGTTGCCATGGTAACGGCATATTTGTGGCAGAAAATCAAGGAAACATCTACTTCCGCATTTTTCGACCAAAAGTCAAGGAATTTGGTACACACGTTGGTCTTGGTGGGAAGATGTGCAAGACATATTTTTTTGATGTGTCGGAAGCTGCGTTGCCATGGAAACGGCATATTTATGGCAGTAAATCAGGGAAAAATCTTGCGGATCGAACTACTTCCTCAGTTTTCGACCAAAAGTCAAGGAATTTGGTACACACATTGGTCTTGGTGGGAAGATGTGCAAGACATATTATCTCAGTCTGTGTTATGCCATATCATATACTATTTTCAATGCATGTTTTCACCAAGTGCTCTAATTTTTTGATAAGGCTGTTGTCACGGGGCGGGGGTATTAATCATCTTCAGTGATATTTCTAGTTAGATCAGAAACAAACTTTACATGTACAATGTTCATACTATTTTCATAAAGTTTTCGGCTTTACGTGAGTGATATTTATCTTTCATATGAAATATATCTTTATTGTAATGCATTATTTCATTTAATTTTTTTATGATGAAGAAAGATGTAAGTACATGTATATCAAATTGATAATTGGATAAAAAACAAGCTTTGCATATACAATGTTCATACCCATAACTGAATGACTTTGTTCACATCTTTACAAAGCATAAAAATGTTTCTAGAATCAACCAAAGTAAGGAAATACTTGTGTGAAAGTTATCACATGAAATTATTGATATTGTTTCTTGTGTATTTTATTACATCAGGAATTCAATGGCTGGTGCTCTGTTGTTGCTAGGTCAAATAAGTGATGGGATATGCACCCCTCTGATTGGCTACGAGTCGGATCGCACAAAGGCAGGAATCTGTAACTATGGTCGCAGGAAATCTTGGCATTTGATAGGTGAGCTCTGAGGAGATAGTAGGGTATGGTTGATTGTGAAACGGAAGGAAATTAGTGCAGGGCCCCGTAACACAAAGCTTTGCAATCATTTGCACAATGGCAATGGCCAGTCAAGATCGTCATTGCATGCACATAATATTCAAAAGGCTGACCATTAACCAATCAAAACTGTTGTTTGGGCCCAGAAACTGTCAACTTGAATGCCATTCACTGTAGATACGCACAGAGCTGATTTTCTTTCTTGAAGTGTTTGAAGAAGAAGAGGGAAAAAAACAACAACATTGCCTTAACTCACACTTTAATTTTTAATTAATTGGCATTTAAGCAGTGACTGAGATGATTTTAAATATTTAAATGTTACTTTTTTCAGTGAAATGGCATTACATTTTCTTTCTTAGCTGATTTTCTATCTTGAAGTGGTTTGAGAAGAAGAGGGGAAAAAACCATTGCCTTAACTCACACTTTAAATGGCATTTAAGCAGTGACCGAGATGATTTTAAATATTTTAATGTTGCTTATTTCCAGTGAAATGGCATTACAAATGTTAAGGTGTATAGTGTACACACTGTATGTATCTAGTTGAAAAGGTAAATATATAGCCACACAAACTTTTTTTCATTGTATTCAACATATTTGGGGTATAGAAAAGTTTCTTTCTTCTTGAACTTCAAAAATGTTTCATGAAATGTTATGTCCGATATCTTTGAACAATATATCTATCAAAATAAACAATGAAAAAGATACTGTGATTCTAGCATTTGTCACAAAATTATAAGTTTGATACATTTTTTTGTAAAATTGTTGTTACTGTTAGGATTACGGCAAGGATGAAGAATACCTCTAACTTCATTGAAAAATGCGCTGTTACATTCACTAACTCTTTAAAAGTGTAATTGTACAATACTTCTTTACAATATATTGTTCTGCTGAGAGCTAAAAGGGCATTAACTTGTACTTTTACATAGAGTTATCACCCTTCTGACTCTTAACAGATGATGTATCAAAAACTAATACTTCCTCACTATAATGTTTTGTATTTATACCTCAGGTACTGTGTGTGTGATAGGTAGTTTCAGCTTTATTTTCCAGCCTGTATTCGGTGGTGAGAATGCAGAAGACTGGGCAAGGTTTATCTACTACGCCCCCTTCGTAGTCATCTTCCAGTTTGGTTGGGCCGCCACCCAGATCTCTCACCTCTCGCTCATACCAGAAATCACGCCAGAGGACGGGGAGAGGGTAGAGCTTAATGCTATCCGGTAAGTAACAATGAGTATATTAGTTGTAGGAAGCTGTAAACGAGCTCTGAAATCTTTAAATGAGCTGTGTTGATAAGAAGTACATTGAAAAAATTCTAAGAAATCCCATATAGACTCTAGCAGGGTTTTCACTGGTGCATAACACACTTTGTGCTCATGTCAAGCTTTTGGGGTTTTGTATGGAAAATACCAATGGTAAATACTGCAAGTTTGTTGACATGTTAATAAAAGTTGATGCTTACTTCTAAACCTGCCAAAAATCTTTGCTTCTCCTAAACCATCGCTCTGGAATGCTGCAAAGCTATTTACTCAATTAGGGCCAAGGGTACATGAAGATCCGCAGAGAACCCTGCTAGATGTACATGTGTACCATGAATGAAAGTATTTTTTACTTTGTACAGGGCTCGACATTAGCAGTGACTGAAGTTAGGGTAACTGAAATAGACTGTCTGGCATCTCAAACAAGACAAAGTGGAAGATTTCGTTACCTGACTTTAGAAATCCTAATTTTTTTACTTATATGTTTGTGAAAGTAAGATTTATATAAATTTTAGCATAAAAAATGCATGACCAGAGAGACAAATGCATTCTTTGAGATGAATTTTGTGGTTATGTTTCAATATTGAAATAATACAAGCTAAAATAGACGTGAAATACAAAACTGAATTGATAAGGCACTTCATATCAATTATAACATTCGATGATTAACAAGTTATAGTCTTTATTCTTTCTAAAATGCCTCCCTTTGTTTTATGGTTGTGTGACAGGTATGCCTTCACGGTAATGTCCAGTATTCTAGTTTACCTCATCACGTATCTGCTCCTTCAATTCAAAGATAATGACGACATGGCAACCCCTAACTCTACACTAGATCCAGATGATATACCTCAGTTTAGGGTAAGATAAAACACTGAAGACATTTGCGAGCAAGTCCATTGGCTATCCCATACGTTACCAAGAATAATGGAAAATGAACAAAGATTGAAATTGAAAGTGTCATTTCCCTTGATTTGCCATCTGGGGAGCATTTGATCAAGCATTTTGTCAGTGATTTTTTTTACCGACAACTGTTATAAGCTACTGAAATCCTTGCATCTGATTGGCTGAGGGCAAATTTTTCAGTAAAAATCACAAACGCTTGATGAAATTCCCTGGTCCAAGCTCTTGTCACTATGAACATGATGAACAAAGAAGCGGACAATTTATGCTGCTCCTCATTGTACCCTTCACAATTGCACTGGTTAACAAAAGAACATCCATTCATTGCTATCCTGTAAAAATATGTAGAACAGGTGCCACATAATAGCAGTGAAGGGATGTCCTTTTGTTTACTAGAGCTATTGTGGAGGGTAAAATGAGGAGCTGCATAAATTGTCCGCTCTCTTTGTCACCATGTTCATAGTGTGTACTGCTTTCAACTTGATCATGTATGCAGAAATTATTCATGTTGTTGGTAACTTATGGAACAAAATACCTTGGATTTGCCATTGCTCTTGGAATGTGATATGAAAAAGTTATCATACTGTACTTTTCTGTTAATAACCTGTTGCCTACAGAATACCAGTGGCCCCTGTATTAAGCCTACATGTATGGGAATGAGAAAATTCAGGGGGGCGTTTCATCAAGCGTTTTGTCAGTGATTTTTACTGACAACTGTTATAAGCTACTGAAATCCTTGCATCTGATTGGCTGAGAGCAAATTTGTGGGTAAAAATCGCTGACAAAAGGCTTGATGAAACGCTCCCCAGTAGTCAATGGGGTAAACCTCTTAAGAGGTGTACATGCATGCGTTTGATGAACTTGACAATGTTGACCTGTAAAGAGGTTGTTTCCATTGTGTTCAGACATCAACTAGTAATTTTAATTTGTTAGCAGTAGTGCTCTTTACAACATATAAAAAGTGAAGATAACATTCACATCAAACCTGAAACATCTTTTTGATCAAGTAGTGCTCATGAGTACCGGGTACATGCTATCTTTAGAAGGAGGTGTATCCTGTACAAATAGAACTGTATTTAATCAAGAAAAATTTTATGGAATAAACTTTGGTTTTTCTTTTTTTTTTCTTCTTTAGTGCTACGTGTAGGTTATTGTCCTCATGTTTAATCTGTTTCCCTATTACAAACAAAATACATAATAGAGAAGATTATTGCTGAACATTATCAAAGATCAACTGTATTTCCATTGTACATGCACTGACAATTGATTATAACGTCATCATGTTATTATAAACCCCTGAAAATAAGTTCTGCAAGTCATGTTTGAGCATTGATATCTCTCTTGTTACTATAGTATCATACTTGAATTTGGTATTGTTGAAAAGCATGTTTATTCCCCTTTACAATGATGCAAATAGACCTTGGGAGTCAATATAAATCATAAATTTTCATGTTATTTAGTGCTAAAGAATACCAAACCTTTCAAACTTCTCTAAAATAACAGTACCTGGTCATCATTGTTGTTGCCGTGGGAACCATCTTTTCTGTCATCTTCCACCTGGGGACCAGAGAGCCCAAGGGAGGGAGGAGACATTCTCCAGATGATGAAGACCATTCTTATGGGACCATCCAGGCTGTTGATGAACCTAGACTCATGATGAAATGGAGTGACTGGCTTAAAGAATCTCAATTCTATCAGGTTGGTTTGGGGATGTAGGAGTTTGGATACAAAATGAATTCTTTGATTTTTGCATTTTATACCAAATACGCAAAGAACGAGTGAGAGAGGGAGGGAGCAGGGAAGACATTCCCTCAAGGAGGGGGTCTTTCCATATGGAAGCATCCTGGGGAGCATTTCATTAAGTGTTTTGTCAGTGATGTTTACTGATAAATTTGCTCTCAGCCAATCAGATGCAAAGATTTCAGTAGCTTATAACAGTTGTCTGTAAAAATCACTGACAAAACCTTGATAAAACACTCCCCAGGCTGCCAATGAGATGTAGAAGTTTGAATGCCAAATGAATCATTTGATTTTAATATCTAAGATGCAAAGTATGAGTGAGAGAGATTGGGAAGGGGGGGGGGGGGGGAGAGAGAAAAGAAATTGAAGGGAAGGCATTCTAGAGATGAGGAAGGTCATTGATGGACCTCAACTCAAGATGAAATGGAGTGACTGGCTCAAAGAATCCCAGTTCTATCAGGGATGTAGGAATTTAAATGCAAATTTGAATCCTTTGTGTGTGTTTGTGTTTGTGTGTGTGTGTACTCTCATTTAGGGTACCAAACTGAGGACACACATAAGAAGGGTACATTCACTTGAAAGACACTAAGCAGACCGAAGATGTCCTCAGTTTCCTATGCCCTGCAAACTGTTTAGAATTAAATGCCTTTTCATATAGGGGTAGGTTACTTAGGCCATGGATTGGCTTGTAAAAAGTAGTTTTAGTAGGTTACGCAGAAAATTCTCAGTTTGATACATTTCTGTTAACATATGTGTCTGTAAACGTGTAGTAACATACATATCAGTCCTTGATTGGATTGTGTGTCCAATTATGTTTTCTGATGTGTATCAAACAAACATGATTGTTTATGTCTGGGATCGACCTTTAGCATCACAACATGCCTCCCGTTTTAAATCGTGGTCCTTCTCAGTCAGTTTTGAGGTGAAATCGGAGCTCACCGGTAAATCAGCTGCCATTTGATTGTTTTACCTCTGTGATTTATGATGTAAAGATGAGTGAAAGGGGGGGGGGGGGGAGAGAGAGAATAGAGAAATATAGTGCATTGATTTAGTCAGTGATAGACCCTGCCATTAAGTAACTCACTAATTTTGTTCATCAGTATTTTCCTAATTTAAGCATGTTTTCTCCTTAGTATTCATTATGTTTACGCTGTATTCTCATCAGTCCTTAACGCTGCTTCCATTTCTGTATCAACCTTATCTCTCAGGTAACAGCACTGTACATGTGTACGCGGCTGATGGTAAACATATCTCAGATATACATCCCCATGTATGTCACAGATACACTCGGCCTAGATAAGGTGATTCTTTTTCTTGGTCTTTTACTTCTTTAAAAATACTATTTAACATTTGAAATTATTTACAGTTGAAAAAAAAATCACTCTATGAGGTGATGGGAAACACATTTATATGGATGGTGACAATAATTTGGAATTCTTTTGAAATTATTCCTGTACTTTTGATGATATTCATAATTGTGTTATCTTTGTGCTGCAGTACGAATGGAATTCTTATTCCTAAGAAATATGAACATTTCTTTTTCATTATTAAACAACAATCATTTTTCTGTAAAATTTCAGGCATGGATATTTAGGTCATATTAATAAGCACTTTTAACTACATTTTGACCATTTCAGAATATTAATTAGTATGAATTAAAATAATTGAAAGTCACTGATACTGATTTTACAGAAAATTAGCCTAATCTTTCGAGCTATGACAAGTTGTAATGGGCCTTTCGAAGACAGATCAGCCCTTGCTTAATAATTATATGAAATTTATGTTATAAGATGTTCCCTTTGGAAGTGATTCATATCATTTATCATTAGAAATGTAGGAATCTTCATTCAGCAATTTGCAGAAGAGATACAATACACTTGATTTACATGTGGCTTGAGTTTGTGTTGATTGTATTCATCAAAAGAGTCAATATACTCCATTTATAGTAATTTTTTATTTATTTTTAACCTTAAAGTCATATTTAATGGCAATACACTTGATTTACATGTTGCATGAGTTTGTGTTGATTGTATTCATCAAAAGCGTCAATATACTCCATTTATAGTAATTTTTTATTTATTTTTAACCTTAAAGTCATATTTACAAGTAATGTGTCACTTTGAGTGCCCTTGTTGTTTGACAGGAAAGTATTCAATATTAAATAATTAATATAAACTTTTCTACCTCTCGTCCACAGCAAACAGTAGCCTTAGTCCCACTTGTGGTCTATATAAGTGGGTTTTTATCAACTCTTGTAGCCAAGCCAATCAACAAGATAGCAGGCAGAAAGGTAGGTGCTGAAAGATTGTCTTGAATGTTTAGTGGAGCAGTGCAATTACTGGGATATGCTTTAAGTGCTTCAAGTGCTTTGGTAGGAATTAACACTCACAAAATCACATTGGAATAGTTTTTAAGCTCAAAACAAATGGTGGACTGAACTTTGCAGTAACTGAAGTTACCCCATATGATAATTTAAGTCCATATGCTAGTTTTTTAAGCCTACTGTGGCTTCTTTTTGTCAATAAACCTGCTTTTCAATAGTTCGTAAGCTCGATAGGGTTTTCTCACCAGTTTACAAATAAGAGTTTTGTTGACTCTGTTGCTACACTTGTTTGAGATTTAGTGAATGCTTATATCATCGTGTGAAATTTCGTGAAAAATTGGCTTTGACTGTGTAGGATCAAATACAAGTGTAATTATATTGGTTTCTAACTCTCCTCTAATGAATGTAAATGCCTCAGACTCAAAAGTGAGTACACCACTCTCAAATGAGTTAATTTTGTAAGCATCTGTAGTAGAAACAAAAGCCTGAAGTCTATGATAGGATAGATATCTTGTGATATGTTCATGTATGCAGGCACAAATCCGTTTTCCAATTAGAAAGAGGTAACTGCATGAATAGTTGCATTGGATGTTTGTGAAGGGTTTACTTCATTTTCTTGAGGTACTGAGTTTTGTTATTGATGGGGGATGGCATGTGATCAAGATAATTGTAACAATTTTTCCCCCCATTGGGACTAGACTCCAGTAGAAAGATTGATTTGATCATTTTTTTTCCCCACCCTAGACGACTTATTTCATAGGAGCAGTTGTGTACATTGGTTCCTGTGTGTGGATGGCCGTACCTAACATTGGTCTTCAGGTCTACGGGGCAGCCATCTTGCTCGGAGCGGGTGGGTCCACGGTGTTGGTGACATCCTTGGCTTTCACGGCCGATCTTATCGGTCGCAACACGGTAAGATACCAACCTCTCTATAGGAATCACCTGAACATAGCTTCTATAAATGCATATTTCCTGTTTAGTATACTGACCTATAAAGCCAGTTGCAATGCCTCCTCATTACCAAAGTTACCTGTCTGAAGAAGTGGAAATATCACATTCTGTGCCTGACAGAATCAGCAAGAAGAACCAACAAGGTCATTTATATAATTTTATATATATATATATATATATATATACATATGTGTGTGTATGTCTGTCTGTATAGCCTAATGCATGATCTGGTTGGCTTAGAACCAACATCCCTTGAGTTTAAACCAAGTCTCTTGATTTTGAACCCCTTTTCCTCCATACCATTACTGTGACAGCTAGTCCCAAATCTGTATTTTCATGTATTCAATTTCTTGATGTGTGTTTCTGTTGTAGGAGAGTGGTGCTTTCGTCTATGGTGCAATGAGCTTCACAGACAAGCTGTCTAACGGGATTGCTGTTGAAATCATACAACTCATGCAGCCATGTGTGTAAGTATCAGACCAGTCTCCCATACTCAATATTCATAGTATGCGAATATCATCTTCGCTATGCTACTCTTCACAATTCACCTCAAATTGGCAACATTTTGCTCTGAACTCTTGCTGGTACCACTGGGATTGGGCTTTAGAAATAGTTGAGAAATCAATTTTTATCTTCAGCTTCATCAGATTCCTGCTTGTTACAGTCATGCTAAATTATCACTTATTGCTTCTTTTTTTTAATGTCATTGACAAAGGATTTATTCAAGTCATTGTTTGTTGCCTTGTAATGGATATATACATAGCAGCCAATTTCATGCTTGTTAAAGATAAAGTTGAGTTCTGGTCATGAGATTGCATTGTAGAAGAAACTGTCTCAAAGCAATTGGGAAAGGTTGATTTATATAGCACATAAGAATTGGTGTATGCTGTAAGGTTTTGGAATCATCAAAATGATAAGAAATGGACCCAGTCTTGCACTGTACACAGAAATGGGTACATGGGACTGCATACACATTTAGCATGAATGTTTGGCCCGAACACTTAATAAGCTATTTCTCGTCATAAATTGAATATGAGGGCATTAGAAGAGCAATCCTTTTCAGGGGACATATCCACTACGGTGTTCTTCCAGACTGACATGAAAAGATTAAGAAAGCTCACAAATTATTTTCACCTTTCCCAGATCTCCACCTTTTCTATAAAATAAAGAATTTTAAAGACCAGTTTTGAATTAATTTTGTAAAACACACCATAGATCCTTTATCTTTCTTCACAGAGATATTTAATTATAAGTTCCTTGCAAATTTAACAACCCATTTTACTTTCTGTGTACAAAGCATGCACTTTACGTTCTTGTACATACATGTATATACTTCATAGCATTGTTGCCACAAACTATGCTTATCACATGTTACATCGTATGGTTCTTCTTGCAATAATTATTTTGTATTGCTTATCGTGCATTTTAATACATGTACACTGTACCAATGTCTGTCTTTTTTTAATGATATGGAAGGAATATTGCATGTACGTAGAGCATCTCTATGTGATTAACACCTTCATTCACTCTATTTCTCGTCCCCTCCTCTCTATTTCTCGTCCCCTCCACTCTATTTCTCGTCCCCTCCAATGCCATGTTGTTAAATGGTAATCCCAGGTCTACAGTCTATCCAGTGAAGAGGTAAAGACATAAAAGACATAAAAGCTTATATCGCATAGTACTTCACCAACTGCAGAGACATCCAATCATTACCATTTCCTTTCGATAGTACAAAAGCCATTGTGGTTGATTAAAGCAAGAAAGTCGCATGGACAAAATCCTTAAAAATCTTGAGGATGATGAGGAAGTCATATAAAAATAATGGAATAGTTTATTTCCATGTATACCAGGAATCCATATGCATTTTAATGTTTCTACCACATGTACAAAGTATGATTTACTCCTAGGACAAGATGTTTGCTATTTACAAATACAGTCAAACCTGTCTTAGTGGCCACCTGTCTATAGTGGTCACCTGTCTATAGTAGTCACTTAAATTGCCTCCCTGTGTCTTAGAACCTGTCTATAAAGGCCACCTGTCTACTGTGGCCACTTTTTCTGTTTCCCTTGGGTGGCCTTAATAGTCAGGTTTGACTGTAGATGCTATTTTCTATGTATCGGGATGTATGGGGTTTTTGTCTGTGATTTAATCTGTCCTCACACTATGCAATAAGACATATAAGGTTCATTTCAATAAGATTATTTTTTATTTTTATTAAGGATTCAAAAGACTTTCTTTTTTTTCCCCCCTTTTTTTTAAGGCAATTATTAACAGGTTTCCTTTTTTGAGGAAGTGAATTTCCTTTTCATGAGGCACCACTTCTATCCGTAATGACCCATGTTAGTCACGGTCAAACTACATGTACAAGACTTATGGGTTTCTTTTTTTTTTCAAGGCAGCTCTGGAAATTATTAGAGCAACCTCCTTTTACATTATATGCATGTTACAGACAAAAAATGATCTCTCTGTTTACTTCCTTAACTTGATAAAAATAAAGCAGTAGTATCTTGCTCTAACAGTATTGTATTTCCTTTTTGCCACATAAATAACATTGTCAGTTATCTTCCTTGGTATATTTTTTCCATGGCTGTATGATTTACATGCCGTCATGTAAACCATGAATAATGATTGATACAAATTATAATTAATTATTAACTATTCAAGGAAAGATAGCTGCAGGAAACATTGTTGGTTTCATGGAATATATGTGTAGGTTTAGCTTGCCAGTGCCTTGTTAGTCATTAAAATTAAAAACAAGGGAATGCGTACAGGAAAAGCATTCTTTTGAAAATTGAAATGCTAGCTTGCATGGAACTATGCATGTAGCCAAGCCTTTAATGCAATGTACCAGAATGTACTGTAAGCTAATCTTGACTTCTGGTAATTCAATTATTAGAGAAATGGACTAGAACTTATCATTAATGCTGAGATGTTTATCATGCTTGAGATCGATTGTTTCGACTAGCACAATACAAATTTACAAAAAACTGAGCAAAAATACTATACTAGAATTTAAAGTGTACCAATCACTTAAAAAAATAGTTTGTGGACAGCTAAAATGTATAATATGGACCTCAAAGCTCTTTATCTGGCCTTCTATGACCCCCTCGCGTTTAACCCAATTTGTATCTCATATTTTGAATATAGTATATCGACATAGAACCCCTGATATACAGAGCAAACTATTTTTTTTGTGATTGGTACTTCAAGATCACCTGCAATTTTTAGTTTAAAATCTTATAACATGAAACACAGTCAGTATGAGGAGACCTGCTATGTTGCACATGTTAAAAAGTGAAGTCAGGGCTACTACAGTGCGAGTCAGAAAAAATGTTACACTTTTTTAAATGTTTATATTACAAATATGATAGAAATATCGTAATTTTTGCAGGTTTCAGCAGGTGGTCATACTACTTGGCACAAATGAGTTTTGACTATCTTTCAAACAGTGGCTGCTGTACACTCAACCGTAACAGCAACATTGAAACAAATGTTACCAAACAACAAAGGAATATATACTCTATCCATGCATGCTAAAAAATACTCTGTTAATCCCACATTTTTAAAACAATACTCAATTTAAAAAGTGTAACATTTTTTCTGACTCATACTGTAGACTAGTGATATATGCTTGATACAAAACACTGTGAGGTGCATAGACAATCGATGAAGGTGCCCTGTGCTGTCCTTGCTTGTTCACATTATCAGTTACACTATTTACATTTGTATACATTAAAATTTGCCTATAACACTTGGTCAATTCCACAGTAACGGAAGGACAATCACACAAAAACTGGATCTGAATGTCCTTCCGTTACCGTGGAATTAACCACTTGAAAATGATCTATGTCATGTCATAAGTCAAGCTCCATGATTGAAAATTCAGATAATGTAAATTGCTGCCTTAATCTGTTCTGCAAAGTTTGAAAATGCAGAAACATCTTTTGGATTCATGAAAACACCAATTACCGATTGTAATTTTTCAGTGTACATGTACATTTCAAATTTTTTGTACCTTTGAATATGGAAAGGTTTGCAATCAAGGAATGACGAGATAAAGAACATTTTTAAAATTCTTTGCATGTAGCTTAAATTCATGTGAAATCTTATGAATAAATTTGCTTATGTGCTTGTTTGGTGTTCTAACATTTCCCTTTTTTCAAATATTGACCATACCTATCTAGTGCAACCAATCCCTTATATTTTTCTCTCTCCAGTCACTGCTGCCCAGGCTGTAAGGCTTACTACAAAGAAGTAATGACCTATGTGACTGGGGGTTCAGCCATTTGCGCCATTCTTGTTCTTGCCACTCTCATCCCTGTCACAATAGGAAAGAGGAGAAAGAGTAAGTCAGATAAGATTACGTTTTGCTATATTTGCTAGCTCCTTGCTGATTGAAATGAAAATTAATCTATTTAATATTGATATTCAACCTCAAAAATCCTTTGTTGGGCAGTTCTGTTACTGTATAATAAGCCATCGATTTTGTGGCCATAAATTTTCGCGAATCGGACTAGCCAGATTTTTTTCACAAGTTCGCAATCGGGAAATTCTCATATCTACAAACAGCAATGATGATGTTCTTTTGCAAAGCTAAGGGGTGAAGTTCTGACCAGGAGACAGCAAATTCAAGACTACTTTAATACATGTATGTTGGCAATAATCTAGCATGTTAAATTTGTGACCCACTCACGATTTGTGAAATTCGCAAAAAATCAAACGCCCGTGAAATATATGGCGTATGCAGTAATACCAAAATACATACATGCATATATATTTCCCTAGTATTTTTGCAGATTGAAATGATAACTGTATCTATTTGATACGTTGTTCATCGTGTAAAATCTTCTGTTGGGCAGTTCTGTGAACTGTTTCCTTTACAACATAAGTTTGCTCTCCATTTAAATTTCTTCAAAAAATTCAAAATCTCTTGATATGACTGTCAACTGAATTGCCCTTTCTGCTATCAATCACTAATTGATGTCCACACAACCATTTCCTGTCAATCCCTTGTGCAGTCAATAGGCTAGAAAGTGTGCGCTGATGTCCTATGACATGCACAAAATCATCCTTTTATGAAGAGACAAAAGAAAGGGGCTCTTTTTTAAAAGGAGGACTTTATTGTGGACGATTTGTTAGATACACAATGTACATTTAAAGTGTATTCTGAAGGATTGTGTAAAAGATTGGGGGAGTGGTTCAACTGCCTTTACATATTATGTAACAAAAATCCATAGAAGTGTACATACAGCCCTGGAAAAAATTACTAGACCACCTGCATTTGGAGGCATACAGGTAGTATTAAGTCCATTGTCTATGGGACTAGGAAAATGATTATTACAGCTAATTCATTATTAATGGACTACTTAATCCCCATTAGAATCAGCTTTGTGACAATAACCCCTAGGACGACTATGGCAAGGCCAAACTGCCCCAGACAAATTTCCCCAGATATTACCCCCCCCCCCCCCATTTTCTTATGAGAAAGGGTTTTTGACCACATAATAGACAATGTCTGAGAGGATGAATTTCAAGTGTTACTTGTCTTGGTTTGAGCACTATGGGCTGCTGTGAAGAGAAAAAAATGCAACCCCTTATGGACAGCATGCCACAAGGCATGGCTGCTATCTTCAAATGTACATGTAGCAATTTTCCACCATGAACTGAACAAACTGCCTCTAGAGAAGTGAACATGGCTGAACAAGAAAATCTGGTACACTTCCTGGAGGATTATCCCAAAGACCATTACTGTCAGAACATTTTTCCAAAGCCTTCCTACCCCTGGAGAATATCCCCAGAACAATTGTCCTCTCAGATATTTTCATTTTTGTTAGTAAATCTGACGTATCCATCCATTCGGGGTAAATGCCTTTATGCAATTAGATCTAATTATCCTTTGGGGATAATTGTCCGGGGGGGGGGGGGTAATTCCCCTAGGGGCAATTGTCCCAGGGGTTAGTTATTGTATAGGGTAATTGTTTTAGGGAGTAGTCATCCAATCATTATGACTTAGCTAGTAGAAATCAGTTTGAAAGTTCAATTACTGATGTAGCCAACACTTCCCACATAAGCCTTTAAAAGGAGTTGGTCTAATAATTTTTTTTCCAGGGCTGTATTTTTGGAAAGTAATTTTGAGTTGTTTGCTGTCGAGAAACTAATGTTATGTAATATTTCCTTTTTTTATACATGTATTTGGGCACCTTCACTGTACGCTAAAGAAGTCTTAACAGATTCCTCCATAACTGATGGCCGTCACCAAACAGACATCAACTCTAGTTCACCTAGACGACTCTCTCCTGACTTCATATCCGACTCCGCTGGAAGTCACACTGAGGAGCCCACCAGGGCTAATGGCTACTTGCCACAAGCGGGTGAACTTGCTCCCGGCAATATCACAAGTGCAGGTACAGATCTACATGGCAGTTTGGACAAAGAGGCTGCCACACTGTATGGAAAAAAAATGGACCAAGGAGAGAACCTTGAGGGACACCATGGGAGTCCGAATGTGAATCTGAACAGTTGCAATAAGGCAAAATCTCTGGAAGATTTAAATGATGAGCATGCAGGACATGAAGAAGAGAATCCCATAGATAGCAATGCTATCTCAAGTGAAGAAGGAAATAGTAGTCCACGTGAAATCAGAACTTGAAATAAAATGCAATTGAAATTGATGATTTTAAATTAAAAAATTGGCAAATTATATATTTGACTATATTAGATAGAAGAAGATGTATATTTTAAAGATATTAAGTAAATATGGAAATACATGTATGCATGTATTTAACAATGTCATTGTCACATTGGCTAAGTTTTCATATGTACTAATGCTCAAGTCTTCCTTCTTTTTTTTTCATAAAGAGTGCTGTCTTTTATAGATATAAACAGCTTGCCTCAGTGTAGTGTCTGCTAGGTAGTACTTGTATTACAAGGAGATCATGGTATATATATGGGCAAGTAAAAGCTATTTTGTCCTATATGTTACTGACCACAACTGAAGTTTTATCTGGGAAGTGTTCCATCAAGCGTTTTGTCAGTGATTTTTACTGACAAATTAGCTCTCGGCCAATCAGATGCAAGGATTTCAGTAGCTTATAACAGTTGCCGGTAAAACTCAATGACAAAACGCCTGATGAAACACTCCCCTGATATAAACTGTATTGAGCTGATAGCCCTATTAGATCTTGGATCAGACAAAATATCTAATAAAATGTTACTTTTATGTCAATTCACATTACAATGTCATGATACAATTCCATGATATTTGGTAACTTATTGGACATACCTTGAACTTTTTCATATATGTGTATGTATGTAACAGATTTTTCAGAACTGGAAAAACACTTTTAATATATATTTTTAATGAATTGCTGAGCAGTAGAATATGGTAGTCTGTAAATGTTTCTTCTCTGCGTATTAATACATTAGCTTGTTGTTGAGCAGCAATTAATTAAAGAATTCCCTATAAAGATTATCTTTGACTAACATGATTATGAACTTATGTACATTCCATGGTATGATCATAAAGGTAAAAGATGTTAATAGAAATTCATTTTCATTAAATGTCATTATTATCATCAAAGTAAAGGACAATCAATTTATATATGTATTTAGCCAGGGTTATGTGGAAAGGTATTACTTTAATATGCTGTGTGAGTCTCAATTTGATAAGCACAAACCTGCTTCTTTCCGTCCTTGAACAAAAAATGTCAGTTGTTTCATCCAAATGGTTACCATGTTTTGAGACACGGTCACTGACACTTCACTGTCACATGCTCTTTTATTGTATGTATCATGGTGTTGCGGTCTTGTGGATCTAATGATTCACGTTTACAAGTCGCAGCCTCGGCACTAATGTCATTTGGTAGTGTCCTGTAGCAACTGCATTTGCCGCTTAAACCCAGGTGTAGTAAATGGATACTTGGTAGGAAGTAATTCAGTTTCTTTAGGCAGATTGTCTAGAGCCAGGGTAATAGTAGTACTTTAGAGGTGCCTTGAGCATACTCTGGGATGGATATGCACACATTATGGAAGTATTTATGATTATGATTATGTGAACAACAAGCAATTCAGAGAACCTTTAGACCAAAAAAGAATTATGTATCTGTTAGGGGGCAGAACAAAGCTTTCCGGTGTTGTTTCTGATATATATAAACTGTTATTTTTTCAGTAGTTTGTTGAAAACATTATTGTCCTGTTTTATGTTCCTGCTAATTAAATATGGGATTTGAAAAGTGAAAAATTAGATTTCAAGTGACAGTGTATCTCCACCAAGTTTGAAGGAAGATTGTATTTTGTACTAATTGAATGAAGCAGGTATAAATTTGATCCGTCTCATTTTTTTTGCATGTACAGTATTGGAGATATTTATTTCTGACATGTATATTAACCGTGTAGTATGAAATAGACCCTTGCTGATTGGAAAGTACACTTGCGATGAAGGTTTTATTTTCTATCGCCGCAATGCTCCACAATTGTTTATGCCATCAAAATTTAAGCCCGGTCACAGTATTCGGAAGCTCCCGAAATCCAATTCTTCAATTTATTTGATTTGAATTGATATATAAGACGATAAGTATGAAACAAGTTTCTTTCAAAAGTACAGTAGTAAATAATCACTGACCACCAGTAAGAGTTGCATTGGCTTCCAGTTAAAGTGGCCTGGGTAATGATGCTGTAAGCGCTTTGGTTGGTTACAAGGTTACTGGTAAGGCGCTATATAAGAAGCACCTACTATTAAAGCAACGTGTATATTTAAGATTCTGACTGTTGTCTTTTAGAGTATTCAGAACAAAGCTTTAATCTTAATGAACTCTCTCGTCCTACTATATCTATCTTTGCGTCCTGGCCTTTGCTCCAGTACAGACCTGCTCCATGTTCCTCGGACTTACACAATGGCTGTTGACAATGCTTTCCAGGCACGTGATCCTCGAATCTGGATTAATGAGCTTCCAAGATTCTTTTGTCTATCCCCTTCTTTGGAGGGTTTCAAGAAATGTCTAAAAACTCTCCTTTTCGATCGGTGATCAATAACAATATTCTTTCTTTTTTAGAGCGCTATATACATGTAAAGTTATTATTGTATTGTAATGTATTGTATTTCAGTTGATTTTTTAAATTACTGGATTTTTATTTTGCTTTGTACATTTGAATTCAAGTAATTACCTACATATCGTCTCCTGAGAGCCAAAAGGGCGTTAACCTAGTCATTGGAATAACTACATGAGTTAATGCCCTTCTGCCTCGAAGCAATCAGTATTAATGTTGTGGGTATCAAACGAATAGAACCGGATCATACTGAATTCTATTTGCTTTATGTGACACACAACATACTTTGTCTTAACCTTATTAAAATAATTTTTTTTTTTTTTTCATTTTTGCCTTTAATCTTCGAGAAATTGTGTTGCCTGTACCTGTAGTGGCCTTGTTTTGTTTTTCTGAAGTAAAGTGACTGGAGAACAAAGTATATTGTTTCTGTTACAGTTCAATTTATAACGCGGACATATTGTATGCTCATACCCTATATGTATTTTGTGTTATTTAATTTTATACCATCTGTTATGTTATTCATAAATATCCACATGAATTGTGTAATTTGTGAAAATTAACATTCTTGAAGGGTTTTATCTCTGGGCTTTACAATATATTGATATGAAGCCAACAGATTCTTCAAGCTATTTTCAAGGTTGGCCCAGTGTACAGTAATTCATCATAATATTTAGACAACAGAGTTGTCTATTCGTTCGGTATAGATGAAGCATTGGAGGGGCAAGCATTGTTTGTGAACAAAGCTCTGCCCCTTCAATGCTTAGTCTATTTCGAACGAATCGATGCCTCTGTTAGACAAATGATAGCTAAGGATTAATTACCTCGTTTGTGTATGGATGATATTCTGTTTATTATCATCTATTACATGTATTTCCGATGTGGCTTTGAGTTTCCAGATGGGTTCTTCGGAAATCTGTAGGTGTTTGGCAAATAAGTTGTCTTCAAGTCTTTCAGTCAAAATAATGGTATAGCCTGGAGCTAGCTGCTATTTATGTGTGATGTAGTGTCTGTTGAGAGCCAGAAGGGTGTTAACTTATATTGAATTATACATGTATGAGTTAATGACCTTCTGGCTTTGAACAGTCGGTATTAAAACCATAGTAGTGAAGGTAGTGTTCAGCATTCATAATTCATCATGTAAATTCACTGACATGAGAGAATATATATATAAAAGAGTCCTGGAATATAAATCAGAAATATTTGGTAAGTACGTAAGAAAATGAAAGCAAGATACTGTTGTATATATTTTAACACTCTTATCTAAAATCCTTGGTTAGAAAGATGCATCAGAAATAAGAGGTCTAAACATTGGCAAAGTGGATTTATATATGTATTTCTCTTTCAGTTTCTTGAGTGATTTAGGAAAATTGTTTCATTTGAAATACAGTTTGATAAATATTTTCAGTTATTCTTAGGACCTTGAAATTTCTCAATAATTATACGAAATGTGCACAAATACTTAATCCATGCTGAAATGATATGTGCAAAGTCTAAGTTCAGACTTTTGTGTCTCATATTTAATGCATATTTTTCTTTGCGCGATGTGGTTCCTAATTGCATTGGCTTGAATGTACTTATTTGGTACATGGACAGAGTTGAGATTATTCCTAAGCAATATCATCCGGGGGTGATCATGCACACACTGCCCCACTGAATTCATAGAGATGAGTGAGCTCTTCTAGATACCACAGTCACACCGCCACACCGACCGATTCTTGACCATTAGTGGCAATGTCATTTCTTGTTCAGTATGTTGTCGGTCTGGCGTCGGTCTTGTTGGTTTGACTGTTGTATGAGAGGGGGTTTTTCCCCTTACAATTTCCTTCATTGAAGAAAGGAGAGAAGTCAGTCATGTCCACGTGTGTGAATTGAATATTTTTGTTTTAACAATTCCTCAGCTGAGTGGAAAGAGGTGGTCATTACTCAGAATTTGAATATTAATTACATTCATTCTTTCTTCTAAGGGGGCTATAATCCCTATAATCCGATTTTTGCTTTATTGGTTTATATGTGTTTGCATTTTTTTATGTATTGCATTTTATAAGTATAATTTTGGGTAATTATAAGTGCTCAAATCAAAACGCGTAGTTAATACTATACAACAGCTGAAATGAATGCATAAAGTGATAATTTTTTTTTTAAGTTTCATGAATTATCTTTAACCTTCTTGATCACCATTCATATTTGGTTAATTGTTTAGCGACAGGTTAAACAAGGAATAGTAGGTACTCATTTGCCGACAGAATGTTTAATGTCCAAGCAAAACATATGTCCATCTGCGGGAGGAACCAGTTGCTCCCTTCCCATTTCTTCGTTGCTCCGCAAACAGTTTCCACTGTTTACAGAATTATCAACTAATTATGTTGCATCAAGAGTGATTATGATCTTATCCAATTTGTAATCATGATAATGCTGACATTTGCAATTAACATTTGTAATAGTTATTTTTATGGAGCTATAAATAATAGGTAAATATGATTTACTTTGTCGTAAAGTAAACTCATTGTACAACTTGTGATAAACTTCTATTCATCATTTTACTGTTGGATACGTTCTATTTTCAAACCTTTTTATACAATTTTTTAGTCAGACCTAATTATCTCAGCTTTTTAGAAATAAAAACTATGTTTTAGTCAGACATGATTATGCCTTTATTAAAATGACAAACCTTTTTGTCTAATTGTTTGGTTTACGGTGTGTCGATTGATGAGTCCTTGTGCTTCAGTTGGCGAACGTGTTACGTTTGCATAGGCGTACGATGCCGGGGGAGGGGGCTGAGGACTTTTTAATGTTCCGATAGTCGGACAACCACCATCTCATATTTGCGCAGCGAGATACCCGAATACCCGTAAAAGTAAGAGTCAATATTTTCGAAACTGGATGACATTATGTGCCTGTACGCATAACTATGACATTGTGTGATATATATAGAGAGAGGGGGGATTGAGAAAGGATATGGAGGAAGTGAGTGAGAGACAAGGAGACGCTGAAAGAGGGAGATACAGAGATCGAGAGGGGGAGGGGAGCGCAAGGTAAGGATGGCGAAGGTGGGAGAGAGAATGGGTGTGCATGGGAGCGGATAGATGAAGAGACTGCTCATCGAAGATATAATTATGTATGATAGTACTGATACTTGTGCATGATAATCTTGATACCAGTAATTTCAGCATGCAAGTACTAAACATGACACCTTCAAATAAATTAATGCCCAAGAAACATAAGCAGATCATCATTAGCATTATCAGCAGCAACAACATATCTTTTAATGCAAATACAATGTAGTGCTTTACATTTTCTAAGCAAACAATCAGAGAAAATCAGATAATTAAATGGAAGCGTAATGTTAATGCAGCAACCCAAGTACTAGTATTTGAAAGAAGAAGTATAATGAACAGCCGATACCTTGTATTCGGGCATGTCAGCTTATGTATTTGTATTGCAATCTGGATTTTTAATCTCGGTTTGAATAAAAGATGTTTAAAAAATAAGTTTTCAGCTCACAGAAATAATTGATCTGATCTCATGATATATATATATATATATATATATAATTTTTTTTTTTTTTTTTTTTTTGGGGGGGGGGGGGGGTAACCTGCAAGGTACAGCTATGGGAAAGAGCGAGGGGAATTCCCATGACGTCATTTCTATTATTCCTTTCACGCCTTCGAACAGAGTGAATAAACCTGTTGTGACGAAAACATCAAGTGTAACCAACCATTCGACACATTGTTAAAGTGGTGCTTTCAGTTAAATAATTCACGGTTTGTGATCTGTATGTGATTGGGTTGACTTGAATCAATTTACGCCTTGGAACCGACCTTCAACGTCACCATCCAAAAGATGTGCGCTCAGTTCGAACTTGTTTTTTATTTGCCGGTGTAGAAAGTTTGTTTCACTCAGTTCTTTATATACACCAGTCTAGAATATGAATGAAGGTAAACGATGATATTAAAAGGGGGAAAGGGTAATGGAGAAATGTAATATCCATGTCATTTAAAAGATTTTGCTTTATAGGAATTTGAAACCGAAATGGATTAATTGATATTAAATCAAAATCTAATCCAAATGGTGCGTCATACTCATAATTATAGGATTCCCTGTAGTGACAAGAGACTGCACACATTCTTGGGGCTACCTAAACAATATCACTTTAAAAAGACTATTTGATGTGATACAATCAGTGAAAATCCATAGTTCTCTGGCAAAATAAATGGGACTTTAGGCCTAGAAGTATTTAGACCTGGGCCCCGTTTTACAAAGACTTGCGATTTAGTATCTGAATCAGTTGCAACTTGATATTAATCGCAAAAACCTGTACTAAAGAGATGCGATTGATTTCAAGTTGCGATCAATTTGAATCAATCGCAACTCTTTGTAAGACGGGGGTCCAGGTCTACAAAAATGTAGCATGTTTCACTAGCAATCAGGAAAACGTATACCATACAATATGATATACATTCAATTGTGTTGATAAATGATTTAATATGATTTGGTTATAACACTCACCGAATATTTTTGTCGGTAAGTCCTTTACAGCAAATAGGTCATACCTATTTTGCTTGTTAACTTTGTGTGCGTGTGTGTTTTGTCTTAGTTTTGTTTTTGTCTTGTTTTGTTATTGTATTTATTGTTGTTTTTTATTGAAAATGTTCTAAAACTATATCAAAATGTTACCCTTTTCTACATTATTTGGTCACATTCACACTCTAAAACAATCTAGTCAGATTTAACTAGAATAACTATTCCCACGGGCACCTGCACTATTCTAGTCAAAACTACCAGCTTTGGGTTTAAAGTGAACAGAATCCTAGTAAATAATATTATGAACATTATCCTAGTCAGAATGACTAGAATGTCATTAAGAAAAATAATGTGACCAGGAGATCTTGTTAAAAAATTACTTTAGAGACGTTTTTTAGAGTGGCATCTTTATTTTTTCTACAATGTGCTTTCAGTTGGCTTACGTAAATGGCACTCTCAACTAGCTCTTCTTAGATATTTCCGTTTATCTTGTCCTCGGAAAGATTTTTACTAACCCATGATTGCGGGATGCACCCTTAAGTGTGTCTGAGTGTTTCGATCTGTTGAATCATTAGATTTTTCAGTTTCCTAGTTGTGAGTACATTTTTTTCTTCAATAATACATTTCAATCAGGCGCGGATCCAGAGGGGGGGGGGGGGGGCGCAAGGGGCATGCGCCTCCCCGTTTTGTCTGACAAAGTATGCCCCCGGACCCCCTAGATGGCCGTTTGCTTCGTCAAACGGAGGGTTCCTCAGTGTGCGCCCCCCGTTTCTGAAATGCGCCCCCCTTTCTGAAATCCTTTCTGAAAGTAGTGAGTGCATCATTGAAAATATAGCAGAGAGTATATTTTACATTTGGCATACACGTCTACCAACCAGATTCTTCTCACAAACGTTGTCATGAGGGGGAACTGGGCTCTCGAAAAATTTAATTAGCAAGAAATAAGTATGCTTGATTTTTATTTACACACACACACACCCCCACCCATACACGCATGGATGTATTAATGAGAGGTTCACGGAAGCTTTCTTTTTCAAAAGTCTTGTTGACATAACGGTGAACCCTGGTGAGATGGATGCATAATTTTCAATAGACTAGACATAGTGCATTTCAATCAAATATTCTTTTCATATTCGGTGAGTGTTTGTATTGTGATTTGTCAAATGCAAATATCATAAAGTTCTGATAATATAATGTGTGTGCTCCACTTCGAGTCAAAGGCATTTGCCAATTGATACAAATGGGCTATTCGCCAATGCGGAGCACGGGAACTTTATCAACGTGTTACCCACATCAACCTACTGTTTCTTCAAGCCTCCGCTATCACAGCCAATATCGGAAATTTGAGATACTGGTATACAGGCCTTCCTGCTTCTCCGTCAAAAGTCTTTCTTGGTAAGTACAAATTTGATTTCATGTCACTGTGTTTGTAAAGTATTTACATGACGAAAGGCTTGTGAAGCTGTATTTACGTATAGTGTTGCATCATGGGCTATGATAATAATGCGCACATACATGTACATGTAATCATATTACCTTCACATGACATTATCATGTGAGTTCATGGGGTATTTTCTAAAACTTTCCTCTCTTACAGGCCTGATCTTGTTAACGTATTACCAATAGCAAAGTGGTATGTAAGCAATAATTTGCTTGTAAAGATAGATCGACCTTTTAAAAATGTCCATATCTTTTGATAATCTAATGGAGACGAAACATTGTTACATTTATGTCACTGACCTAAATAGAATTGTAAATACCACAGAATGCGACACATTATTTATTCTTAATGATTCTTCGTCTCTGTAAAAATCTTCGTCTCTGTAGACACCCGAACAGTTCCATCTCAATTTCTCGAATTTAATTTAAAACAAGTTTATCTTATTATCAAGTATTATGCGTGACATAACAACACGGGTATCATCAGAAATAAAAACAGTTTTTAAGAAGGTTCCTGTGGGAAATGGCAATGATTTTCAAACTTTCATATTGCATAATGAACAATAAGTGGAATAGCGGGTGATGATCACTTTTCTTCTTTTTTTTCATAATATTGGCCATTTCTTACTTGAATAAGATATTAGAACTGATCATGTACTAAATAGTAGAAAGCATCTCTGTGGTGATAAAACTTCTATTGAAAATATATAGAGAGTTTTTGTCTTTTGTAACTGAATGAGTTTGATTGAGAAGCTGTATATATAACCTGACGAAGATCCGTGAGGATCGAAAATTTGGTTAAAATAAAAGAGTTGGAATTCAGTGCATTAAAAATGTCTTCTCTGGAATTCATTCATTGTATCTCTCTCTCTCTCTCTATCTATATATATATATGTGTGTGTGTGTGTGAATATTTATATATGTCGTCGTGGCAGTTATTGTTAACATGTACATAATGATATCAAATGATTTAATCAAAGAGTGTCATTTCTTTTTTATACTTACGATCACCGAGTTACTAGTATAATGAAACCGTTTCCCACAAACAAGACACTACATAATGACAAATTGACAATGCAGGCCTATGAACTGCTCTCTATAATATAAGTATTTATTGGGGTTGACTAAAACAATGTACCATTTTAATATAATGTATTCATGTAATCATTTATCATTATGCATATTCTAGAAGACACTGACAAGTAGTGGGAATTTAAGTTGTACTCGTTTAGTTTTAACTAAATAAAACAGTGATGAATAAGTGAAACACACAAACATCCATGTATTTTTTCGTTGTTGATTTTGTGCAGGTGTTCCAGTCATGTTTGGTGATTAAATACCATTTAAGCCCCAAGAATGGATAAAACGACTTTGAAATCACTTCTTCTCTGTGTCTTACTGGATGCGGTTCCCCATGTAGTTAGCGGAGGAAGGGTAAGTTAATTCATCTGTGATTTATAAAATTTATTCGAGATAAAAATGGCTTTAGGGGTATAAACTTTGTGAACATTTTTTGGAGACACAATTTTTTGATGAGGTATTTTGTTTTAGGATCCTTTTCAATCTCACTTTTTTCGAGTAGTACGCGGATTATGTAGGGACTTAAACAGGCAAAATTTAAACTGTGCATACGTTGAATATTATTTGAAAACGAAACCGATGTTTTTTGTCTTGTGGGCTGTCGGTCAGTTGGGATGACTCCTAAAATACTATGTGCCATGTGTTATAACATCTCGTTTCTAATGCAGCGTAAACTCAAACAAATAGCTGATTTGTGAATTAGAAACCAAAAGGAGAGTGACGCTATTTGTCTCACCTTGTAAATCTTTGTTAGTTCTCACACTGTAAAAAATATCTGTATTTTTACAGGGGAAAAAATACAGGTTAGTTCTGTATTTACTCATAACAGCTAATCTGATGTTAGTTGTACATCAATGTCATAGGAAAAAATTACAACTAATCTGTATTTTTACATCAGAAGTTATGGCGACTCTGCTGACACCAGATTTGCTGTAAAATTACAGATAGTTTTTTTACAGTGCAGATTTCAACATTTGAAATTGTTTGTGAGAAAATTCTGTTTGAGAAGAATTCCGGACAGCATAGTCGTTAAGTCCTACTTCCTCCCATCTTCCATGTCGAAAAAAGTATCTCTTCAGTTAGGGTTTAATCAAACAAAAAACAAACAAAAATTGGGAAGGAGTCTCAGGGGCCGAATGGAACTGAAATTGGAGTTAGGAATTTCTCGGGGCGACCGGGCCTTTTTGTTGTTGACGTGTCCGTTTTAGTTTGTTTTTTTGTTTTTGTTTTTTTGTTCTTTTTTTGTTCTTTTTTGTTCTTTTTTTGTGGGGGGGGGGGGGTAATTTCTGACCCTTTTAAATTAAAATATCGACCCGCCCGTGGGGAAAACTCCCCCTACTTCTCATGGCCAGTCCGTCCCTGGAAGCAGTGAATATAATGATAGAATCAATGGCACTTTCGATTTTAACTCGTATACTTATTACTGACGTTGCTGTTTGCAAAGTGATATCAATAAAGGGCTCTGGGGACTAGAGTATTTTGCCAAAAAATGTTTCGGATATTACTCCGCAATAGTTCCGCAATTCATTGTATGCAATTCGTTAACATAGTTATGGATCATTTCTTCGCTTTCATGAAGCTTGGCCCTGTAGGCCTGAATGTTTGATTTGTTCACAAAGACGAAGCGATGTACGTGCACGATTATAATACATTCTTTTTGTGCATGATTTTTGCAATGGCGATATGAATTCAACGTCTGTGCAAGTGGGTGTGTGTGTGTGTGAGAGAGAGAGAGAGAGAGACATAAAGAGATAATGTATAGAGGGGGAGATATATTGAGTGGGATGTATAGAAAAAAATTGGACGCGAGAGGTACATGTGTGTGTGGGTGTGGGTATGTGTGTGAGAGAGAGAGAGAGAGGGAGAGAGAGAAAAAAAAACCCACAATACGTGTAGAGAGAAGGGGAGTTGAATTGGGTGACCACAGAAATATCCAGAGAAACAGTTAGTTGGCGGGTGAATCCGTCTTGGTAGACATTATTTAACCAGTCGTAGAGGCATGTTTCTAAAAATATATATATATATATATTTTTTTTTTTGGGGGGGGGGGGTATCTATTTAGGGTTAGGGTTATGGTTAGGTTTATGGTTAGGGTTAAGGTTAGGGTTGTATACTATTTGTACAGTATCCAAATATTTTACCTTAGCCACATTTTAGTGGCTTACTGGCTACTTTTAGAAACATGCCTCTCCGGCTGGTTAAATAATGCCCACCATGCATAAAGCATGCAATATACACCAAGTATATTAGGTTGTTATAGTTAAGAAGGAAAACAAAAAAGTTCGTGTTCAGTTACAAATTTCGAAAAATAATGTTATAGTCATTTTCCATGTTGGTAAAAATGAAAGAGTTGTCCGACACAGCTTCATAGTTAACCTAGTTTACCACTTCGCCAGTATGAATTTCCCATAAAAAAGGATCTCGATGATATTTTTCTAGATATTCGGATTCTTCCAATGAAAGTAGAAGTATAATTTCTTGCGCAAAATGTCGCTAACATTTTTTTTTAAATCGTGCTGATATTGATTAATAAAACAGTTAGGTCTCTTCGATGTAAAGATGATGTTGGGAGTTTCTGTCGTATTGGAGGAGAAAGAAACAGACGGGTTTCCCACCTTATTTCCCAACCCATTGACTAAAATACATGGTCATAAGTTCATATAGTGTTTGATGTGTGATAAAATCTCTGTGCTGTCCCACTGTCAGGCCTCGTGATCAAAACAGTTCAGGCGTGTCCGAGTTGAATGTTAACAATGCTCGCTGTTCATCACAACATCTTGTGATTGAAATTAATTTGATCATGTTCCGCAATTCAGCTTGTCGTTCTTTGTGTGAATTTTCTTTTTGCCTTGAAATTACTGCTTTGTGGTTGAACGTGGGTGTGGGCAAATTGACAGTCGATCACGGTTATTTTTCCAAGTTGTGAGAAGACGTATGGTTGGAGATGAATTAAAGACAACTGCAATTAAGCCTTTGAATATTATCAGGAATTATGTGGAAAGAGGCATAACAACACTTTACGTAAGCGCACAATTTATTGCAAATCGTCTTCCAATCTGCCAGTTTATCTTTCATTCAACTAGTAGAACAAAAAAGGGAGGGGGCTATCACTAAAGGATCATAGTGCCCCTTTGTTTCTTGAATTAAAAAACCTCAAAATATTAGACATAAACTTTCTGAAGACTGCAATATTTATATTTTATCTTCGCAATGGCCAATTTCCACTGCACTGACTCAATTTGACTGCCCATTTTAAGCAAACTAAGATGTACATTCTTATCCAACAAGGGAGTCAAATAAGTTTCACCTATCCAACCCCAAAACTAGACACCGCACATAAATCAATTATACAGAGTGGTCCAGCCGGAGTCCGCCGGACATATTATGGAACTCGCTACCTTTGGTCAGTATGAATGTGCACTCAGAGTTTGCAATTTGAGCAGCTGTCAAGAGGATGCTGCTTTGTATTTTCCATTCATGTACATTATTCATACTTACTCTCGCATATCGATTACATTTAATTAAAGGGAAGGTTGAGTTCTGGGAAAGCTGAAAAATAATTTGTGAGAGTTCTCATTCTTGTTATGGTAGTTTGGAAGCTTTTCATAGTAGAAAGCTTTTGCTTTTATTGGAGCTCCGAGTTCTGCTGGAAATAAAGATCTGTTAAACTGAATATATACTATCAACCTGTACATTTATTCAGAAGTGAATGAATGAATAGATAAATAAATAAATAAATAAATAAATGAAATTAAAGAAAAAGTTGATTCGCTTTTCTAGTTTTCTTTCAAATCAATGCTCCCTAGAGTTATATTCATAAGACTGTGAAGAAAGATCTATTTTGCTCACTAGCCATTTAAAAAAGTTGGCTTTTTGAGTAACCCTAATGATTGAATTAAACCATTTAAATATCTTGTCTGGCCTTTTCCCGCTTTTACTACAAATAGTTCTGCAACAACCCCTCGCCACCGGTTTGTGCCGACGATTGTAATGGAAATGGATATTATCTTAATGAAGACGAGACAGCATGCATTCAATGCCCACAGTGTCAGCCTGGACTAGAACTTAACAAGGTATTTTCATGAATTAATTTATGTATTTTTATATTACTTTAGTAAATAAAATAGCTGAAAGGAACATCCCGATTTAAAGGGGAAATTGCTCAAAATACGAACCCCTTGGCAGTATCCACACTACTAATAATACATCCACACGTACTCAATGATTTTGTTTTTATTTATTGCATACCTTTTGCTATTACCATGATTATTTCAAGACGAGTTACATTCACCGATATTTCATTGGCTATATATTGTACATCCACAATTGCTTTCTTTTTATTTGTTTATTTTCAAACTCTCTTGTATCAAAATGAACTTAAAGGAAAATAGGAAATTATGTTAGCACAACCCTGTGAATTTAATCGGAAGCTGCTGAGAATATTGGATGGCGGAGCGTCCTTTATGATAGGTGGCAAAATATGTTTTCAATCCATTCGATGTATGAGGATTACGTCAATTTAACTTTGCAAGCAATTGGTGTGGATTTTACCAGTCTTGTAATTAATGCTATGGTCACACCTGATCGTGCGTGTTTTTGCACTTGCGTGTCCGCAGCTGCGATCGGCTGTGGGCCAACTCCTGCCATTCGTACGTCCTTCTTTTGTCATGGTCACAACCAGTCGTGCACCTCTCTGCACCACCTCCTGGTCGTCTTGCACCCTCCTCATTATACACACCCTCTCTTACCTGCAAGAACTGTTGAGGCGAACGTACAGCCTCGTACATGCAGTTACGTGCACCGGCGTGCAACCGACGCGCGACATCTCACGGCTCCGTATGGAGCCATGGGCTTTGTGAGACCCGTCCACAAGGAGCCCTTGCGATGGCCGCAAGAAGCACGTGCAGGAAGTACGATGGCTGCGCGTGTAACGTGCATTTATCAAAACACGTAGTCACACGCAGAGATTGTTGGACATGTCCAACAGTCTCCTTAATGCGTGTTCTGCGTGCTCCAACGTGCTTGGAAAAAATGTGCAGACCCGTGCGCGCGACGCAAGGATTGTCTGCGAAATCCGTCGCAGACCACACGCACGGAGGTGCACGACCGGTTGTGACCGACCATTTATTCATGTAACTACGATTTCCAGAATTTTTTTTTCTGAAAAGATGTTTAGTACTACAGAATCGGAAAATGGCGTTGAAGAGAGACATACTGTAAAGCTTTTCGTCTTGAACTCATCAGAGTATACCACAAGAATGAACCGAAAGCCGAAATCAACCAATATAACCGGAAACTAAAGGAACAAAGCGCGCGAAATATTAAACGGATTTTGATTGGCTGCCTGAAAATTAGGCTTATTGCCAACCGGTTTACTTCATAAACATAATTTTTGTTCTATTTTATTTCATTTTCGGTGTACATGTATATAATTTCATTTTTCCAGGCCTGTGGAGATGGTTTGAACGGAGATGCAGTATGCATACCCTGTCTTGAAGGATTCTTTTCATCATCGACATCAAAACAATGCACTCCATGCACCACTTGTATTAATACAGTAGAACGGGAAACCTGCCAACTCACACAAGACAGAGAGTGTGGGGATTGTTTACCAGGGTAAATTTTCATCAGATTTTAGAATGTTTAGAGGAAAACTTGCGACCACTATGGCGGCAAGGAAAGTTATGAGCTCCTTTGAAGGCCTTTGGGTGCAGAAACTGTTCTTCAAACGTGCCCACTGGCGGATTAGGGGGTACAAGGGTCTCGTCCCCATTTTAAAACCCGTATGGTGTAGTTTGAATATACAACCCAAAAAATGTGCCCTTTTTAATGTTCGACCCAAAAGACATGTGAAAAATGTGACAAACTTTCGACTGTTGTGTGTGTGTGTTGGTGGGTGGATGGGTGTGCTTGATTGTGGGTAGTGTATGTGCACGTATGTGTGTTGCTTCTTTGATATTTGGTCTAAAATCCTGGATCTGCACCGGAATGTGCGGTACATTTTAAAAGTTTATTTCCATTAACAACTTGGAATACTGAGACACTCTTCAGGAAGACACTTAAAATATGCCTCATGTCTGAATCAGTTTCTGCAGCAAGCGTGGCTAACCCCTGATATTGTGCAATAATGCAAAATACGATCTGTTCAAGAAGTGTAACTATGAGTGAGGAGCTTAACACGAAATTGATGGGTGCGAAGAGTGTATTGTAGAAAGCTCGTTTCAAATCTATCTTGTTTGAAATAACGAAATTGGGCGGGAGGCCTGTAGCTCCGTAATGTGTGCATACACACCTATTATAAACATGAAAAGTCGATCATCACTTCCTGCTTTGTGGTCTTGATTTCTCTGCAGTTTTGTCCGAAGTTCTGGCCGATTCTCCGACCCGAATGCCTGCCCAGACAGATGTTCAGATCTTCCACGTGATGATTCACGGTGCAGTGATTGGTGGAATAATCCGGTAGAGGAACAACCACCATTGGTGCTTGCATCTATTGAACAGCCAGCTGAGCCTCCGCATGACCCAGATGTAAGTGTCATAATTTTCACCCCGTGGCGGTGATAGCTACGGTGGTGATAGTGATGGGTAATGGTGAGGTTAAGATTTTTCACCAGTGGGAATAGCGAAACAGAACAGAGTTACATACGATCAAGACAAATAAGATTCATTCGATCTTCATCTCTTTCGGATTAGGGTTAGTGTTGTGCTGTTAGTTGTTACTGCTAGGGTTAGGTTTATTGCACCTGTTGGACATACATCAATGGGATATAATGTGGATTGGAGGCTCAAGGGACTTGGGACCAATGGAATTTGGATCAAGGTGATAAATGACCAGTGACATGTAGGGCCAATGTAATTTACGATCAAAGGCAAAAGACCTTTAAAATGTAAGATCAAGGAGACATTGCACCAATCATGAAGCTACAAATTTCATGCACCAATTGAACGTAGGAGCAGAGTGACTTCGGGCCAACGAAATGTATAGGAGCAATGGAATATTGGACCTATGGAACATAGGGGAAATGGACACCATGACCTATGGGACGTAGAAAAACAAACGTTGAACGAACCAATCACAATCAAAGTCACAATCACAGTAGATTTACAGTCGACGTGAAAAGATTTGTCAACCGTAGCTATTTTTTTAAATCGAAGAATTACTATGTTCTCTTTTTGTCCAAGCTTTGTGAACCTGAACCCCCTCAATGCATCGATCAGTGTCACGATGGAAACTACTACTTGGGCTATGATGGAATGTGTAAGATGTGTCTGCAATGCCAACCTGGAGAAGAACTCAATAAGGTATTCTTATTTTCTCCATTCTCTTTTAAGCAGATTTTTCGAAAATTCTATAAAAAGAATTAAAAAAAGATAAAGTCCCGAATAGGAAGTGTTTAGGTACGCAAGGGCACCTTTATACGAGATATGCGAACCACGAACATAATACATCAGATATCGTGTTCCTTTTTTCCAACAATTTTGGATGATCGTAATTGGACAAAATATTGCAATGTAGGGCATAAATTCTTCAAATGTTGATTGGACACATATTAAGTGCCTTTTATCGAGAAGGCATACTTTTACGAGAGTAGCCTATACCTACATGCTATATTTTGAAATACTTGAACCATGTACTATGCACTATGAGTGCTTGGAAGTATGTATTTCAAATGGTAGGACCAATATTTCTATCTGTAGAATGAATTTAAGTTGTCAATTTTTTTAATGTTTCTCAGGTTTGCGGTAGAGGAAAGAACGGCGATGCCTTTTGCAAGCGATGTCCTGAAGGAACTTTCTCAGAGGATGGGTTAGGAAGATGTACCCCTTGTCGCATTTGTGTCAACACTGTGGCGACAGAGTGCATATCCACAAGAGACAGCGAGTGCGGAAAGTGCCTGCCAGGGTATGATTATTTCCGAGTGTGTTTGGTTTTGAGGAGAGGAGAGGGCAAAAATAACTGACACGTTCACTATAAAATACCATGGACAGTGTGTTTCAACTGAAGGGAGGTTGAGCTAGTTTAGTAAATCAGCTCTTTGTCTTCGCCTGTGAATGGACTCTGACCGCCTCCTGGTCGAAAATGAGTCTTATCTTTCGGATAATGACGGTCCTTTGACGTAAATAATTAGATCTTAGTAAAAGTCACGTGTATCTTGGTACCAATAATTGAACGGTGCATTAACCCTTTTCAAACAAAAAATATACACTGTTGGTCATAATGTAGCATAATTTTTTTTCTACCTTTCGTACACTATTGACAACAATACGAGTCATTTTTTTTGCAAAATAAAGCTTATATCTTCACCGATTTTATTGATAAATCTGTTCTCAACATATGAAATAAAAAATATAAGACAAAAATTAATTCATACAAACTTTATACACTGGTTTAAACCACTTTTGACAAACACAATCATCCAGACCTTGGATTCCTTGAAAAAATGTATCGTTTTTGGTAAATGTTTAACCATGATAATTTTATCGTGAAAAATAAAATCTTGGGATCTTTTGATGATTGAAGGGAAGTGTTCCTCTTTTTAATCTTGTTGGGTCACTTAGTACCTGGTATGGCCACCTCTGGCACGCACCAGTGCCTCCACACGCCGTGGCATACTGTCCACAAGGTTGTTGATGGTGTTCAAGGGCAGTGCATCCCACTCTTCGGTCAGTGCCTGGGCTAACTCCTGCACATTTTGAGGCACGGCCCAGTGCATCCCAGGCGTGCTCAATGGGGGTTCATGTCGGGGGAACAGGCAGGCCAAGGCATCTGCTGCACGTCCTCTGCGTCAAGGAATTCCCTCACCAGACGTGCCCTATGTGATCGAGCGTTGTCGTCTTGGAGCTGAAAGTTATTGCCATATACCCTTCTCGCGTATGGAAGACAATGGCGTTCCAGGATACCGCGGTACACGACGGCGTTGACGTTTCCTTCAGGTGCAGCCAATGGCGTTTTTCCGCCATAATGTATTCCGACCCATACCATCACTGAGCCTCCACCTGCTTGATTGGTTTCCTGGACACAGTCATTACGGAGGTTCTCGCCCCACAATCGTGGAACCCTCTGCCTCCCATCGGTGCGGTCAAGGATGTACCGGCTTTCATCAGTGAAGATTACATGGCGCCAGTGACCAAGCTGCCATCTCCTGTGCCTCCTAGCACACTGGAGTCGAGCAACCCGGTGGCGAACAGTGAGACGTGGAACCTTGGTCATTCGCCGAGCTCTGTAGCCATGTTGGCCAAGTCTCCTGTTTACGGTTTCCCGTGAAACGTTCACTCCGAACTGCCTCCTCCGCAAGTGGCAAAGACGACTCGCTGGTATTCTCCAGTTCCTACGGCACATGTTCAGCAGTTGACGGTCATCCCGTGCGGATGTTCTTCGTGGTCGACCTGTAGATCTCTCTGGACTCAAAGTACCCGCCTCTCGATGTCTTCTGAGGATGCGGCACACACAACTCTGCGATAGTCCAAGAATATCTGCAATCTGGGCCTGTGTCCGTCCATTCCGTCGGAGTGCAAGGACCCTCTGACGAATTGCAAGTGCCGTTGGGCGAGGCATAGTGTAAGGAATCAATGTACCAAATTCGGTAGTAATTGATCAAGCTAACTCTGAAAACGGGCTGTTAACACACGTAGGCTTTCTGCACGAAATGGACAGCAAAACAACATCAGAAAGGAGGCTCTGCCTTTCATAGCACCAAACAATAAGATAGGCCACGTTATGGAATGTTTCACTTGACTGACTTTTACCTCGACAATAAAAGATCATTATGTAATCAATGAACCTGGTCAATATTATCTATTTAGTCTTTTAAATATGATTAAATCAACGGATGACTATGAAAATACGAATTATGCTAACATTATGACCAACAGTGTAGATTAAGAGAGTTAACAACATCGATGATCATTCAAATGACAGAAGTAGACCAGTGTAACTGAACAATCGCTGTTTATCCCAATCGTTAGGTATTACCAGGAAGCAGATGGATTCTTCCCGGACCGGGGAGCCTGTCCAAACAAGTGTGTGGAGTGTCCTAGCACCATTCCACAGTGCCAGGAATGGTGCGAATCAGAGATACACTCGGGCGAGGTTATCACAGCTCCTGCAGAGTCCACTGGCGAGGATGCCGTCCCCCACCCACATGTACCCGGAAGTAAGCTGGTTTTAAAAATGTAACGCTTTCCGTATTTTGTAGTCACTTTGACCTGATTCCTAGTCATTTTTGTCCAGTTTTCCATCTATAGTACCTATACCCGGTACAAGTGCGGTTAGCAGGATAATATTCTAAACTTATATACATGCCCCAGCTAATGTTCTACCAGCGGGCACCTAGGTAGACAAATTGCTAAGTTTAAGATTGATATGGTCTACACCACAAAAGATTACTGTGTCTCTAGACTAATATTCTTTGATGTCCATTCTGTTTCCACAGTTATCGAAGAGGCTGTTCCACCTCCAGCTAGCCATGCTTCCTATAAAGTAATTTTCACTGTCATCGTTTCCCTTCTCGCCGTCGTCGTCATCATTCTAGTCGTCATCATAATCATGTTCCGTTATTTATGGAAGAAGCCTGGTGGGTCGAATGCGTCAATTACAGCGGAAAGCACGCTTCTGCTTCGAAGTCCGACATCTTCTTCACCATGTAGTTCACCCGACAGTACTCCATCAAGTAAGGAGTCTTTCTTTAATTGGCTATAAGAAAAATAGGTCGAAGATTTCAGAAAGTGATGCATAAAGTTAGATAGCAGATATTGCTCCTTGATTATTAAAATTGTATTTTCTTTCATTGAACAGGACCGTAACTAGGGGGGGTTCAGGGGGTTCGAACGAACCCCCCCCCCCCCCCCCCCCCCCCCGTTGGCGAGCAGAGGTCCGCTTAAAAAAAAAAAAAAAAAAAAAAAGAAGCGAGGGGAGAGATGATGGAAAGGGAAAAATAAAGTGATAAAATATCGGTCTTTCCATCTATTTAATACATTTTATTTTTGATTTTGTCCCGTAACTTCCTAATCTGGCAAATCTATAATTAATCAATGTCGTCTTTCACCATTCATTTTCGAATTTTGTACATTATGCCATGTTGCAATCGATTTTCTTTCAAAGCGTCATTCAAAGAATTATTCAAATTCGTTTGTAGTATCGCCCCCAAACTGGCGAGCAGAAATCTGCTTCAACAACAACAACAAAAAGAATCATTAGGCGAAAAAAATTATCCAAAGTGACATCAGAATAGTGATTTTTTTAGGTTAAATTATTAAAAAAATTCCATACCAACTGGCTTCGATAGGGGAGAGGCGCACAAGGAGGTCACGTGAAAGGGGACAGAGGGAGGAAAGTGGAAAATAATGTGAGATAATAACGTTTCCAGCGGGTTTCCTTCAGTTTGAACACTTGCTATTGTCCTGCATCTTAATAATAAGGCCTAGACAATATACGTCTTTGGCCATTCATTTCCGGAATTTATTGTTCATTTTGCTATCGATTTTGTCAAAGACTGAAAGAGTATAAAGAGTTATTCAAATCGTCACCCGCTCGTTGTAAGGTCTTGTCTATGTGACGAATTTGAATGACAGTTTCTTGAAATCGACTTCCCAAAGATGGATTGGATGATAAAATTTTGCAGCGGATTGCCAGGTCGGACGAATTCGAATAAAATCTGACGAAAATGAATGAGATATGGAAAAGAGAGAGGGGTATTTAATGTCTCTGTTCACTTTAAAATGAAAAATTTTCCCGCTCTCAAATTGCATGGAGTACTCCTGGCGGACCCGGTCTAGTCATTCAGGCCCTTAAATTATGGCCCTCTAATACAGCCTGTTCAATCGGAGTGCCATGAGAGTATTTTATAAACATTGACTTATTGGAAACTATAATCAGAAATAACAAGATGCCCAAATATAACACTTGGGGTGTTTTGGAAACATTTGGGAGATGGTAAAGTGCGTTTTCGTCGCTCGCTTCGCTCATTCACCAAACTCTGAAACGAGATAGTTTCAGGCAGTGAGAATATTTCCATAGTATATGTTATTGTAATATGTCCATGAATATTCAATGTTATGACAATTTTCGGGCACGTCACTGCCTTATCGCCACCGCGCCCAGAAATTAGGCTTACCTTACTTTCTATATTGAAATGAGCAACAAATTAAAGTGCATTTTTCTTCGCTCGCTTCGCTCGCTCGCAAATCTTAGAAATGAGATAGTTTCAGGCAGCGAGGTCCATGAATATTTCCATAGGATGTTATTGCAATATTCAGGCACGTCGTTGCCCTATCGCCATGACACCCAAATACTTGTTAGGTCCACTTTCTTTATTGAAATGCGCAACAGCAAAGTGAAGTGCATTTTTCCTCGCTCGCTTCGCTCGCTCGCAAACCTTATAAACGAGATGTTTCATGCAGCGAGGTCCATAAAAATTCAATGTTATGACAATTTTCGGCACGTCACTGCCCTATCACCATGGCGCCCAGATATTAGGGTTGATTTTCTATAAAAGAACAACAGCAAAGTGCCCCCCCCCCCCCCCCCCCGCCGTTCGCTTCACTTCCTAAAACTTTATTAATATGAATGATTCCTACATGTGGCAGCTAGATGACCGGAGATATAGCTTTACATTTCACCTATTGGTGACTAATGAAATAAAATTTTGCCATTTAAAAGTACATTTTATTTTTCTCTCGCTCGCTTTGCTCGCTCGCAGTATTTGGAATCCAACACAGTGGTAGTATATGTTCGGGCTTCACATTTGACCCACCCCCTGTCAAATTTTGACTACGCTCGTGCCCATATCCTTGTAGGGGCACACCCCCTGACCCGACACCCCTACTCGGTCGCTTCGCTCCCTCAAAAAGGTCCACTTTTTCCGATGTTGAACCCCCGCAAAAATCCTAGTTACGGGCCTGATTGAACAATACGAAATGAAATGGATTATTTGAAGCCACCTCATGAGGTTCATCATGAAAGTAATCTTGCATATTGTTCCCTAAAACAACATCAAATTTGGCCCTGTATATCTTAGTATTTTCTATCAATCCCCGTGGCTGTTATATTGTAAAAAAAAAAATATCCCTCATGTTTTTTTCACGGGAATTTCCTGGCAGTCAGGATGCCGGGAATGCCCGTTTTTCCACAGTGTTTTTTAACGGAAATCAGCATATATTTACAATAAAATTATGTAATTTACAATAAAATTATGTTAATATATGCTGATTTCCAGTAAACCAACAAACTTGCTGTTGTTTTACAGGAAAAAGACTGTAAAATTGAAATAACGGCAATAACTTGTAATTTCAAGGGCTAGAAAACCTGTAGTTTTACAGTTATTTTTTACATTGTACAGACGTCCCTAATTTCTCATTTTCCGGTCATACTTTACCAGCAGTATTGGTGGTTGTTATTTTTGTTGTTTATTTCATCTTTCTATAGTACTTTACCAAACAACGACTTAAACTACAATTAATGACCCACAAATTTGGCTTTCAAAATGGTATTTGTCTCTCATTGTTTTTGTTTTGTTTTTTGACTTTGTTAAATAAAAGACAAACTTCATAAATTTTTTAATATTTTGTTGAATAAAAGACAAAATTCATATTTTTTTAAATCATACCTTGACAAGCCTCTGTTTCATTTTTGTAGCTGTTTACAGGCCTACAACGTGTTCTATACCATCAGCAGAGAACATTGTGGATTATGAGACTTGGCTAAGCCTAAGGTAAGACATGATGTTAGTATCCCAGTGTTGAATCCCATGCGTACAATCATTTAGACCTATTGGTTCGTATTCATGGAAGCGGTCTCAGTTAGACCCCACTTATTTTAATCCACTGATTATTTGAGCGTCAATAATCAAGCTCTTTTTAATCTTAGAAATTGATGTTTTTACTGTATGTAACAATAAGTCAAATGAATAAAAATGGCAACTTATTGCACGATGAAACAATTTCTGTTCATTCATAGAGTTAAAGAATTGCGAAGATTCTTACAGGATGAAAATATTGATACTTTAAATCAGTGGACTATTAAACTCTACTCATTTACTCCGGGTTTAAACCTGGACCAAAAGATGCCTGTATAGCCATCTGCCAATATGATCATACTATGACTGGGAATATTTCACTGGGTCGGGGGAATTTAACTCCATGTATTGACACTGTCAGTTTACTTTTTTATTCAATAGTGCACCTTTACCGAAATCGGTTAGTGAATATTTTATGTACATTATAAAATCCACGACTGTAATACTATAGATGTGCTCAAGATTTTCATTTTCCCCTTCACAAAACCTCTCTATTTCAAAAGATTCCATATGTTTCCATGGTCCAACCATTTGGAATAATTTGCCTCAAGACATCAAAAATGTAAAACGTGGAAACATTTCAAACTTGCATATAAGGGTCGTTTAAACGAAATTAATGTATAAATGTCAGATTGTGAAATGTAATTTTTCTCCTCTCCTCTTCTTTCTCGTCTTTCTTTCTCATGTCCTATCCTTAGTTATAAGCATGTGTTGATATTTTTTTGATTTTTTATTTTTTTTTTACAATATTTGAATGATAATTATGTGGCACTTTCGGCTTTCATGATTCCCCGATACCCATTTATTTACCATCATGATTTATCCACATTTATACATATTTAAAAGAGAAATAAATGGAATGAAATGAAATAAAATTAATGTAGAGACGGTAAATAGGTTGGAGCAAAAAAATCGATGGCATACCAAGAGACAGTTCCTATGATAACCACGAGTTGAAGGCGAAGCTATATAGTTGACAATTGTCTGGTAGGCCTACTATTCGAAAAAGGATCGCTCGTCGTACATCAATTATAAAACGAATAAAAGAGGGAGAGAGAGAGAGAGAGAGAGAGGGGGGAGTTCTTTCTTAAATATAGTTCTTTATTTCTTAAACTTTGTAGAACAATATTCTTTATGGTTCAGATGACATTATATCGAGCGCTCAACATTAATAGACTACTCTGTCTGCATGGTCTGTAGAATAACAAAATTGATGATTCATCAATACTCGTAGTCTTGCATTATGTCTAATCCTTTTTTCCCCCTTGTATTTTAATGTCGATTTTCTCTCAGGAATATTCTGCCATTTTTTAAAACTGGTTCGAGACCTCCTAGTGGAAGCTCAACAGATGGTGAGAACAAGTCATCAACAGCTTCTACACCAACTATGAGTCTCAACAGACGATTGGCCGACAGGGACCTTTTGAGACATACCCTGGAGAGAGGATCAAGAGGTCAAGAGGATTCCTCTGGATATATCCCTCATCATCACTTTCCTCCCTCCTTGAGTGATAACGAAGAAATTATGAATGCAGCTGGCTTCCTCAATCACGGTGGTAATGTCTACGTTAGAGATAATCATCCAATACAATCAGCAGCCGCAATGCAATCTGCTCGAGACCCGAGACCAAATACAAAGGTGGGTTATACGGAAGATATCACAAGTCTCCGTTTATCATCCTCCGGGAAGGTCGTCACTGAGAAGGAGTCCGGAACAGTCCATCCACATGTAGAGGATCAGGATGAGGCTCATGGAAGACTGGTTCGCCGTCGCCACTCTATCATCAGCAACGATGATCAGGTCAGGTTACTTCACAGCGATCCCCAACGCAACAGGAGGAACAGTCTTCCAGGTCTGCAACTAGGATCAGTCAGCAATGTCAACAAGAAGTCTAGGAAGGGAAGCAATGGCAACACTGCTTGTGGACAGGAGCCTGAAGCAGCGTTATTTTCCCCCGATTCTACAGGCGACGATGGATCCACCATCAGTATTCCAGCAGACACCAACAACAATGAGTCAGCCGACCCAAAGAACCTAGGCCGATCTCTGAAACCAACCGCTCATCCATACACAGCTCCAGCTGATACAGCTATCACCAAACCAAGAGGCACCAATGGTAACTTACCTGTTTTACCAGAGACATCTCCCATCGAGACCACCACTCGAAGGCCCTTCCCGGGAGACACTGGTAATAAGTCACCTGGAGAAACTAATGTCACCATCCACATCAACATGATCACCAAAGACATTGATAATGTCCACGTTGGTGATGTCCACAACAGACACAACTACGCTCACCAGACCGACTTGGCATCCGAACCACACGATGAAGACGGCGACGAGGATGAGGCTGAAAAATTACTCAACATAAACACTACGGAGACTGACGCTATTCCTGCTGGCGATGGGCGCAGCAAGCTGACCTATGGTCACAACGGCAATGATGATCGTGATGATATTGGTGAAGAAGACAAATTATTGGACCCTAAATCATCATGAAATGGTTGGAAACACAGAAGATTTCCAAAAATGTAAGGAAAATGGAATGCCTAAGTCTTGAAAACACTGCTCACGCCACATACTGCCTGTGCAAAAGATTACTGAACTGAAAGCACTACGACCAATCTACTGTACTCTGAATGCAACTCAAAATCACCCTATTACAATTTTGTAATTGATGATTTTAAGAGTGACGCTTTTCCTGTTGGCGATGGGCGCAACAAGCTGTCCTGTGATCACAACGGCGATGATGATCAGGATGATATTGGTGAAGAAGACAAATTGCTTGACCCAAAATCATCATGAAGATGTTGGAAACATTCAAAAAAAAAACACTGCTCACGTCACATACATGCCTGTGCATAAAATGACTGAACAGAAAGTATACGACAACACTGGTACTCAATGCAGCTCAACATCACTTTTGTAATTGTTGCGATGTGCCTTGTTTATATATGTATAATTAACAAATATAATGAAAATGTTTCAGCTAAGCATTCATTGGCTTTATCTTTATTTACATCCATTACATATCGTATATTGAGTCACATAGTAATGAATGCATGTTGTGAATGATTAACTGAATTCGATATTTGGTGAAAATAACTTTCTTCTTGAGGCCTTGTCCAACTAGGGCCAGTGTTAGAAAGAAAGAAAGACAAGTACCTTGTTAAAAACAGTACTCAAATGTATGTAGTGTACATACTATAATTGTATTGATCAGTGGGGCAGTAAATTCTTCTTCAAACATTAGGAAGATGTAGCTTTATGACATTCTTCCATTTTTATTTGATTTTACGTCTATTGGCCATGTGCAACCAGCCATATTACTGGAATTTAGGAGTTGTGAAATTTACTTGCTTTAGTTTGCGCGAAGTTTCATCAGTTGTTGACTATCTTCTTCTGACAGAGTGACATACATCTATGGTTATGGTCTTTTTATTATATAATAGATAATAGAGGAGTGTTTTACTACACACATACTGTACAGTAATCATATACCATATTCTATGAGTTAAATATTTTTATTTTGTTCAGTAATCTGTCACATATTTATATGAAAATGAAATATCACAGCGAATTCTACATTGGGGAACCTTATACAGTGCGTCCCAGAAAAAAACGTAATCCAAGATTTATCGATGTTTAATCATATCTTAATCACAATTATAATTAATAAATTACACATATTTGTAAAGCTTTGATCCTCTTCTTTCATTTGATGCCACTCATATGATACATACTTCACGCATGAGTGAATAAAGACAATATGAAGCAGGGCTACCAAAAAGTCGTTTGGCCAACGATATCTGAATTTCAAAGAGATAATCACATTTCTAGAAAGTTTATTTTCTGCCCTTTCATATGACATCTAAATCGGGAAAATGAGCCAGGGGTGACAAAGCTCTTGCTGGTGTAAAGTGATGCTTACATTTCCATGATTTATTAAACGAATCCGTTTGCACCGGCTGCCTGTCTTAGCAATAAACAAACAAGACGAAAGGCTTCATGCATGGCTAATCATCAACAAAATGGAGTGGTTAGTGTAAAATAAAAGCTGATTGATAGTGAGGTACGTTTTCATTAGCCTATACTTTACCATGCAGTTAACAACAGAGCAACTCGTATTTCTGGTAACAGAATGGGGACGATCTGGGAGCCTTTAATAAATCATGGAACTGCAAGCATCAATTTACACCAACAGAGCTTTGTCATCCCTGGCTCATTTTCCCGATTGAGGTGTCATATGAAAGGGCAGAAAATGAACTTTCTAGAATATTGTGATTATCTCTTTGAAATTCAGATATTGTTTTTATTCACTCATGCGTGAAGTATGTATCATATGAGTGGCATCAAATGAAACAAGAGGATCCAAGCTTTAATAATATGTGTCACTTATTAATCATAATTATATATTTTTTTCTTTATCTAAGATGTTTTGAAAATTATAGATGACCTGTTCAGTACGATGTTGTCATAATTCTTTCTTATATTTTACTTAATCGATTTTCTGAAGAAGAATTATGCTTAAACATGTTTGAAATGTAAACTACAGTGTTTGACAAACAAAAACACAATTTTTTAATGTGTAACCGTAAATAAGATAAAATATTCCATATGATACTTGGCAGACAAATCATCGTCAAGTTATTACCCGATTTTACGAAAAATGCTGACCATTAACCAATCAGAAGTGTTGTTTCGAATTTGCAATCGATCGCAAACATTGTAATCAATTGAATAATTATATAAGAGGAAGAAAGGCCGAAGTCGATGGCAACAATTTTCATATGTTTGTAACTTAGAACACCATTGTTAACATGGTTAACAATATGGGGATTTTACGTATCAGTATTGTGTTTGAAATAATTTGTTCAGGTTGTGTCTTGATACTATAATCACGTTTATTTCGTAAATTCTTGCTTTTAAGTTAATCGCCAAAGTTAAAAATGTATGTAGGGCTACTGAAATGTATTTCTGAAGACATCATTGTGAAAAACTTCAAAATAACCTATCATATTCTTTTCGTACTTGTATGGTTAATGGTTTATTTTGCTTTTGTAGTTTTAAAAGTTACATCCTAAGTGCTGCTTGTAAATAATTGTTTATTCGGAATATATATTTGTTACGGTTTAAGTTGGAGGTTTTATATTGATAAATACCGTCTACGTTTTTTTGTTTAAATGTTTTTAAAACTTAATATATATATATATATATATATAATATATCTAACAACTTTAGTCAATCAGAGCACTATAAATATTAGTGTAAGACGAACGTAAGAAGGAATTCTCCTTGGCTAAAGGGCACTCTAACCTTGGTAATAACATGATTTTTGTGGAAGCAAAAAAACTCGAAAAACAGGATGGCGAAAGTTTGAAATAAATGGGACAAGGAATAAGAAATTTATAGATATTTGAAAAATGAGATCACTCCATCCTCTTTATTTCATTCAGAGCAGCTTACCATTAAAGGGATACGCCACCAGGCGGCCGTGGAGAAAGTCAGGATTGCGTAAGCCCCATTCACTCGTATACAAAGTTTGTGCGTCGGACTGCTGGAATTACGTTTCGGACTGCACGAAGCCGACCGAATCTCGCACGAGAGCTCGAGCTGTCAGGCGGAGCGTGCGTGTTGCGCGGCGACCAGTCTGTCGGAAGTTTGCGCCCCGCGGGGCAACGTCATGATCAGGTACAGAGCCTGTGTATGAGGGGCTCTGATCAGGTAACAATCACGGTGCCCTCTCGCGGCATAAAAACGTCCACAATCTGCGGTTGAGTATCCCTTTAAGGTTGGATTTCCCTTTATTTACACTGCCGTTATATCATGTGTATTATAAAATATTAAACAGTAAACTGATTGTGAGAGCGAAATTCGCAAAAATCTTGATACAAGGTATAAATCGTTATTAGCAGGGAATGATAAAAAACAAACTTACAACATAAACCATGTAAACGGAAGTCATTTAGCTTTTCACATTTCATTTCAAGTCATTACCTGCATATCGTCCGTTGAGAGCCAAAACGGCAATATCTCAGTGGAAAAGTACAGACTTAACGCCCTTCTGGCTTTAACTAGAGGATAAAACAGGATAATACTGCATTTATTTGCTTTATGTGACACATGACATTCTTTGTCTTAACAAAGCAAGTTATTGTAAATCTTTATTTCGTTTTGTTTCTTATTTGATCTCCTAGAAGGCTTGTGTCGACTGGATTTTTACTGGCCTTGTTTTGTTTGGTCAGTTTTTTTTCGGAATTAAAGTATTAATAAATCAAAGTATATTGTTTCTGTTACTGTTCCATTTATAAAGTGGATATATTGTATGCTAATTACCTAGTGGACTCTAAAAGTACTTTGTATTGTGTAGTTTTATATCATGTTTTATACTATTTATCATTATCCATATAATAAGGATAATTCTCAATCATTTTACAGGTTCTATGCCCTCTAGTTTCACAGTATCTTTTATCAAATGTGTATTCTGTACGATGGAACTAGCTCAGTGGCAGACAGTTGATAAATGTATTCACATCAAGTGTTTATACCAGGGGAGCGTTTCATCAAGTGTCTTGTCAGTGATTTTGACCGACAAATTTGCTCTCAGCCAATCAGATGCAAGAATTTCAGTAGCTTATAACAGTTTTCGGTAAAAACAAATCACTGACAAAACACTTGATGAAAAGCTCCCCAGGGCTCAACACTAACTTTTTTTCATGGAGGAGGGGGGGGGGGCAGATTAAAGTGTATTATGTATTTGGACTTTGGGGACAAAACAAATCTCAACTTGATTCAAGTTACGTTCACACGATGGGAGCTAAACTTTAGGTTAACTTGAAGTTATCTTGTAGTTTAAGACCGTATGAACGGACTCGTTTCGAAAGTTTAAGTTTACTAAAAGTTTACTAACCCTGATAGCAGAAAATGTTAAAAAATGACGTGATATTTACGTCGTGGTTTTCGTCTTTTTTACGTCCTGTAATTACGTCAATAAGACGACAACTTGCACCAACGCAAGACGTCAAGAGGACGTCTTATTTTGACGTCATCTCTACGTCTTCATTCCTCTTCCCTAATAGCAGAAAGTGTTAAAAATGACGTGATATTTACGTCGCGGTTTTCGTCTTTTTTACGTCCTGTAATTACGTCAATAAGACGACAACTTGCACCAACGCAAGACGTCAAGAGGACGTCTTATTTTGACGTCATCTCTACGTCTTGTACACTGTAAAAACTAAAGTGCTACTTTTAGGGGCATGTATAGTGACTGCACCTGAAATGCTGTTTATAGCACGTGTAGTGTGCTAATTTACCAGCAAAAAAAATGTGACCGTGGCGAGCCTCGAACCAGGTTCCGCTGATTGAGAGGCGCTGACGTTACCGATGGACAAACAAATGCTTCTTGCAATCCAGTTTAGTCATGGGAGTCAAGTAGATAACATGAACTATCTGGTGTCGTAAATTCACTATGTAACAATATGATCTTCTCTAAATCGTACAATGTGAGTTAGTCTAGCGGTAATGCCAGCAATTCTCGATCAGCGGACCCTGGTTCGAAGCTCGCCCAAATCATTTTTTTATGAATGTTTAGCAGTTTAAGGAGCCGGTCCAGCTCCCTTGAAAGTGCTGAAATAGCACGCTGTGTGCATTCAATAGCACTCTGAGTGCAGTCCCTATGCATGCCTTCAAAAAGTGTTATACACAGCACTTCAGTTTTTACAGTGTACAGATGACGTCAAAATAAGACGTCATCTTGACGTCTTGCGTTGGTGCAAGTTGTCGTCTTATTGACGTAATTACAGGACGTAAAACAGACGAAAACCACGACGTAAATATCACATAATTTTTACCACTTCCTGCTATCAGGGAAGCCCTTTACTAAGCCCTTAACCACGAGCAGCGGGGGGTCCTCCACCCATCTGAACGTAATAAACTAAAAGTTGACCTCGCTGTTCATGAAAAACTTCCGGGTCATACACTTCGAGCGAATAATGAGCACAGGATCCGTATACTGTACACACAATCGGTAGTATCCATTTCCGAGGTTAACCACGACGATCGCTCTGCCTGTAGTCTCGGCTCGTTGTTTAGGGCTCGTGTGAACCCTCATTGCGGTTAGGGAGTCGTGGTAAAGTTTCGCTACCACAGGTACCGTATGAACGTAGCTAAAGTTAGGATTTTTTTTTCTGTCTGCCGGTGCAGAAAGTTTGGTTCTTCCAGTTTTCGACGTACAACATGCTAGAACATGAATGAGGAGACACACGAATATGATATTGAATGGGGAAAGTGATATAAAACAGAATGTGAAATTTTAAGACCCATGCCATTTACAAGCTTTTACTTTCATGGGAATTTTATCTGAGATCCAAAATAGATGAAGGAAGAATGAGTGATATTCATCGAATCCATTGCAATCCAAAAAGTATAACTTATATTCTTCCATGTAGTTACAAAGTGCTGCATACATTAGTTCATATAATGAGGCCACCTAAACAATATCACTTCAAAGAGATCTGTTGATCCGATACAGTCAGTTAAAAGCCACATTCTCTCGGAAATATAAATGGGACTTTAAAAGTATCATGACCTATGTAACTGGTCTACAGATGGAGCATGAAACACTGTCAAGCAGGAAAACTTAAACCATACATTAATTTATTAGTCTTGTGTAAGTATTTAATTTAATTTCATTCCATTATCATCTCTTTCCTTTACATTCCTTTACTTTTCCTAAATTTCTCTGAACGCCCCATAAGTGGGTTCTTTTTCACGATAGAATATATCACCAGCCTTGACACAGAGGCTCCCACATGGTGTTAATGCAGGCCTTCAATTGTGAATACTCACTCACCATGGTAACCTACAGAGAACATCTAACATTTAATCGTGTTCACAACTGATTTGATTTAATTTGGTTTTACATAATACAATATGTCACAAATAAAATTACAACCGGCATTTGGGAATCGATTACGAAAGAAATCGTCTTGCAATATGAAAAGTCATTCTGGATTATGAAGTCCCATATGATTTGGTCCAGTAGTCAAGAAGAAAAAGTGATTTTTCTAACGCATGTCATCAGTCCCTTCCTTCCAAGTTTGACAGAAGGGAGACTCACAAAATGATCACAGTGAACAATTCCACTCTCCTGTTGAATTGTTTGAAAAGAAAGTTACTGTTTTGTTTTCATTGCTTCATTTCTCATCATAATTATCACCGTCCTTGATCTTGTTACTGTTTCTGCAAATAATGGGCATAACAATATTAATAGGTTAGTGAACCTGTGTAAGGTGAACAAAATGTTTTCATTCATATGGATGCCAGAGGAACATCCAGGTGACAAACATGGAAGAAAGGGACCCATTACATGCTTTACAAATATCCCTATTTCTTCGTGACTACTGGACCAAATCGGACGGGATTTTTACTGACTGATAGTGACATATAGTATACTTTCATAATCCAGTATTACTTCTCATATTGCAAGACGATTTCTTTCGTAATCGATACCCAAATGCCGGTTGTAATTTTTCGGGAACATACTGTATTATTATATACTCACCGAATACTTCTGTCAGTAAGTTCTTTGCAGCAAATAATTCACATTTGGTTTTCTTGTTTGTTTTATTTCTTTGTTTTTTGTTTTGATGTTGTTTTGTTTTTAATTGATTTGAACGGTTAGGCCTGTACAGCAAGCCCAACTGTTTCTTTATAAAGCCTCTTCCTGCTTTTTTCGCTTTATTTTTCCAAGGAAAATATGTTTATTTACCCGTAATTACGAAGATAAAATGGCGGAATCCACCTTCAAGTGTGTCTGAAAGTATGATCTGTTTTATTAAATTTCTTAGCTTTGGGTTCAACAAAAAAATCTAATACATTTCAATACACAGTATAATGCAAACGTGTCATTGTAAGTACTAACAGAGTAAAGATTTTTGCATTTGGCTGAGGAATAGATATACACGTATAACAAGCAGATTTTTCTCAGAAAATTATCATGAGGGCGGGCCAGGGGGGGGGGGGTGATTAGGACGAAACTTGTATGAGACAAATATGTTTAATTTCACGCGTGGACGCATTGATTAGAAGTTCTAATTTATGCATTCATGCTTGGTGTATATAAAACTGAAACATTTGTCTTATACACATGAATAGGAAGAAGATAGGAATAAGGAGAAAGAACAGGGGAAGGAAGAGTATTTGAAAACTGTGTTTACTTCCTCTAATGAGAGGCTTTGTGAGTACTCCACTATGAATCGATACTGACATCTTGTCTTTGTTTTGTTTTGACTTTGTTTTTTGTTTTTGTTTTTGTTTTGTTTTTTGTTAAATCGTAAATTGCATGATTCGGTCGAATTTAGTCTTGTTCCAATTTACTGATATGCATTACGCACCGAATGGTAATACGTTAGAAATAAGTTTTTTTCTTCTTTTGAAAGCTTTTTTTTTTTTATGAGAAGCAAAGTCTTGTAAAAATTACAAATCTTCAACTACAATTTCTATGTTTGCTTGTTTGCTTCTTTTTTTTTTTTTTAACATTACCTTGTTTTAACATTACCTTTATGGATTTACAATAATATTATAATTGAACCTTTTCTATTTAGTACATCTGTAATACATTATAAGGTTCTATATGCAAATATGTACAACTTTTCTCTCTGCACTGCTCTTTTTCATGAAAAGAATCATTCTCCAATTCTATTTCGAAATAAATTCACTCGAATCATGTATTTCTCTAACAAATTGACTTTGATAAATTAAGTATGATATTACTGTATTATTATTTAAAACTTCATAAACGTTATTTGATGCAGCAGTGCCGAGACAAAAGTTCATTAAGGGTTCCATATTAGTTATGAATGTATTTTATGGCTGAGGTGCTCAAGATTAGTGAACTTGTCATTATGAAAGTTAATCATTTGATTAACGCTTTAGGAACTCATCATCATCATCATCATTCATCCTTATGTCACCTCCCATCTTTACATCGTCATTCCATTCTCTTTCCATCTCATGACCATTACCACTGTCATACTAGTACGACACAGAAACTTTACATGCGAACTTGCTGTTACACTTTTAATCACAATAGATTGGTAATAATAGCTATTTTTTATGACTACTGATCTAGACCAGTTATCTATTTTCAATACCAATAATTTATCCTCTGATAGTAACTATTACTCAATTGACGAATTTACTTCTAGTTTTCAAAAACAGGGAATAGATTTAGTTTACTTCATGTAAATGCTAGAAGTCTAAGCAAAAATTTTGATTCTCTGGAAACATTGCTATATACTTTGAACAATTTTCCCTTTTCAATTATTGGTGTCACGGAAACTTGGCTTCATAATACTTCGCCCAACCTATTTAACTTACAAAATTATACACTGATCAGACATGATCGAGAAGAAAAGAGAGGAGGGGGTATAGCATTTTATGTCAATGAACAACTACAATTTAAATTCCGAAAGGAAATATCATTAACACAAACTGAATCATTGTTTTTAGAAATCATAAATTCAAACAACAAAAATATAATCGTTGGATTAATTTACAGACCCCCTCATGGTTCTATAAATTCATTTTGTGAAGATCTTGATATATGCCTCCATACTCTTTCGGGAGAAGGCAAACAATTATATCTAATGGGTGACTTTAATATAGACATGTTATCTCATAGTAGTTATCATGATACACTTCTTCATATTATTTATGCTAATAGTTGTCATCCGCATATAGATAAACCAACCAGGATAGATGGTCAATCTTCAACCCTTATAGATAATATTTTTTCTAACATCTTTGACAAAGACATGACGAGTGGATTACTATACTCCGATATATCCGACCATTTGCCAATTTTTTTAATATGTAACAATGACACTTCAAATAAAAAGTCAGTTAACTCAAACATGTACAGAAAGCAAACACCCCAAAATATTGAATCCTTCAAAAGTGATCTAGCAAGAGAAGAATGGTTGGATATTTATAGTGAGTCAGATGCAAATATTGCATACGAAATTTTTAATAAAAAGTTACAGAAGTATTACGACAAAAATTTTCCTCTGGTATCTGTAAACAAGAACAATAAACGTTGTAAAATGCCATGGATAACAAAAGCAATTCTGCGATCCATACACACAAGGAACAAACTTTATAAGGCTTATTTAACAAACTCTACTACTCTTAATAAAAACAAATATAAAATGTGTACCGGAACAAATTAACTAATATCATTCGAACTTCTCGTAAAATGTACTATTCCGATAAACTTAACCGAGTGAAATCTAATATGAAATCTACTTGGGAGATTATAAATGATCTGATTGGCAAGAAAACAAAAAATTTACCTACTAATAATTTTACAATGGATAATACAGCAATACAGTCTGAAGATATAGCTCATACCTTTAATTCCTTTTTTGTAAATATAGGACCTAATTTAGCAAATAAACTCAATAAACCGAACGAAAATTTTACTAAATTTCTTCCTGAACCTACAACTTCTTCATTGTTTTTTAATCCCACAAATCCAAATGAAATAATCGAAATAACAAAAAATCTCAAGTCAAGTAAATCGCAAGGCCATGATAGAATCAGTGCTTTTCTCCTGAAACAAATTATACATTTTCTCGTTTCTCCGCTAACTCACATATTTAATATATCTATTAACACCGGGAAATGTCCTGAGTCCCTAAAAATTGCAAAGGTAAATCCCGTTTTCAAAAAAGACAACCCTCACGAAATAAGTAATTACAGACCTATATCAATTCTTCCCTGTATATCAAAAATCCTAGAAAAGATTATTTACAAAAGGTTGTATAACTTTTTAGATACATTTCATTTTCTAAATCTAAATCAATATGGTTTCAGAAAAAGACATTCAACCGATCTAGCTTTAGTACAATTATATGATAAAATAACGAATGCCATAGCCAATAAAGAACACGTAATAGGAGTATTCATGGACTTATCAAAAGCCTTTGATACGCTTGACCACCATATTTTACTTTAAAAACTTCACTCTTATGGAGTTCGTGGAGTTGCCCTCTCCTGGTTTGAGAGCTATTTATCTAATAGACAACAATATGTAGTGTATAATGATGTTTCTTCAAATTTCCTACCAATCCAATGCGGTGTTCCACAAGGGTCAATACTAGGCCCTTTACTCTTTCTATTATATATTAATGATTTAACAAATACAACGCCTCTTTTATCTTTCATATTATTTGCAGATGACACAAACATTTTCTGTTCACATCATAATTTAAATACCCTTGTAAATACACTTAATAATGAGTTACCAAAGTTATCTTTGTGGTTCAAATGCAATAAATTGTCCCTTAATTTAGATAAAACCAATTTCATGTATTTTAAGCACGTAAATTCTCATGTCATTGATTTTCCTTACGACATACTTATAGATAATGTACCTCTTGAAAGAAAGATACAAACAAAATTTTTGGGCGTCATTATCGATGAAAATTTATATTGGAACGAACATATACGTCATATAACTGCTTCTATTTCCATGAATATTGGTATACTTTACAAAGTAAAGAGATTTGTCTCTTGTAAAACGCTCATTATGCTTTATAATTCATTGATATTACCATATATAACATATTGCAATTTAGTATGGGCCACCACCAACAAAACAAAAATCAACTCTATTTACTTATTACAAAAGAAAGCCCTTCGCATATGAACTGGTTCACCATATTTATCTCACACTAGACCAATATTTTACCAACTGAAAACTCTAACAGTATTCGACATCAATTCACTACAAAGTTTATTGTTTATATTTAAGTATCTAAATAACTTGCTCCCTCTTTCATTTCAAAACTTTTATAATTTAAATAACACTATTCACTCCTACCCTACTCGCAATTCCTCCAATTTTCATCTTTTCAACCCAAAGTTACTGATTGCCCATAGATCAATAAGACACCATGGTCCAGACCTATGGAACTCTCTCCCAGAATTCATTAAATCCTGTTGTTCCCTTTACTCATTTAAAGCCAAATTTAAAACGATGTTACTATCTGAATATACAACGTAAATTTCTGTGTCAACTCTTCATCATCATCATCATCATCACCGTTATCATCATCATCATCATCATCATCATCATCACCATATGCTCTTAACTTAGGATTTCAATTATTTATCCATTCTGCTTATTTGAACATGTTTTAGCTATTTCACAATATTTGTCTGGGGCTGCCATATTCTCAAGCAAACTGCTTATAATGGCAGTCCTTCTTCCGCTAATGATTTTATATGTTATGAATTACAATAATTTGACAATTTATCATTTCGTGTTTGTTTTTGAAAAATAATTGTTACATATACATGTACTTGTTTATGATTCAGTGTCAAAAAGTACTCTTGTATTTTATTTTATATACATTAGCGAAAAATGTTGTACTAATATGAATGCAGAAGAAAATAAATCAAATCAAATACATTAATTAGAGGTTCACAGAAGCTTTTCAAAAATCTGTAGTAAACAGTCTCTTTACATGTAATTCTCCCCCCCCCCTCTTTATCTCTCTCTCACGACCTTCTCCTTTTCTCTTCCATTGTCACCCCCTTCCCATATTCTTCCCTTTATCTCCCTGTACCTCCTTCTAAGTGCAACGTGATTCTTCATTTTTCTCTTTTATCAGCCCGTATGTTTCGTTCCTTCTGGGTGTATTGTATTTCTATTTTGGTAGTTTGACTATCACTCTGTTACATTTCCTTTTCTCTCCCTCTCCACTTTCCCTCTTTCCTTCTTTTCTTTCTTTCTTTCGCAATTTGTACTCGAGTATTTATATGTTTCTATGATGTATGTATTCCAATGGTGATATATTGCTATTATGTTTATTGTTATTATGTACTCTTGTTATTCTTATGCCAGTGGAGGCTAATTTTCTGTATTTTTGAAATATGGATCAATAAATGAAATCTGTATCTGAATCTGAATCTGACATAACGGTGAACCGTGTTGAGAATGATACATAATCATCACAGAAGCAAACACTCCGTGCATTCTGATAAACTCCTCTTTACAAAATTCGGTGGGTGCTTGTATTGTGATTTTTCATATGCAAATTTCATAAAGCTCTGATAATAACAGCTAGTGTGTATGGTTAACACCGTGTCAAAACCACAAGCCGAAAGATATTGAATGTCCTATCATTTGGCAATGCGGAGCACGGGAACTTTGTCCATGTTTTACCTGCATACCACTGATTTTTCTTCAAGACTTTAATATACACGGTTAAAAAGCCGACATCGGAAATTTTTCTCGTAAGTAAAAATATGATTTCGTGTCACTTAAAGTTTTATGATTAACAAAATTTTATAAAGCTTGGCTGTTTAATAGCGTCGTGTTTGGGCTATGAAATGCGCACAGGTATACTCCTTCATTAATGTCAATCTCGTGAATTCAGGTTTCGTTTTCAGAAATTTGACTTACTTGAGAGACCAGTGATAACACTCACTGGTATTGTCAGCAATGAAATCAATTGTTTCAGACGTTCTAATGCAAGATGGCAGTCAAGTTGTTATCACAATATTCTATTTTGCATTGTAATGGATAATAACGGGAAGGTCGGGCCTTCATAATGAGATATTGCCCGACTGTATTTTTCAAAGGGACTTGGACATTATACTGAAGGTACATAGGATAATCTGTCCTGGTGTAATCTAACAAACCTTGTATTATTATTAAATACATTGTATTACCGTGCGTCTCAGAAAACTTTACACTTTTGAGATGGCTGCCAAATAAAAAAATATATGATTCTGGGGGGAAATCGCAATTGATCATGAATTTATCATATCACCCTCAATTTTGTAAACTCCAAAGGACTCACCTCTCACAAATTGGAAGGCTAATTCCTGTGCAACCTAATTTTCATACCTTTTACGAAGGTGAGCAGTGCTCACCCAAGCATGGATTATCTTCGGACTTTTGGTGTCATATGAAAGTTGAGTCTATGAGCTATCAATACATATAAACCTCCCCCCCCCCCCCCCCCCCCGAATCATATATTCTTTTATTTGGCAGCCATATCAAAAGTGCAAAGAGACGCACGGTATATATATAGAAAGAGAGAGAGAGAGAGAGATTCCTTGTGAAAGATTTAGCCAGTATAAAACACTATTTTGTTATGAAAAGACTTAGTAGATTATAGAAAGTGAATGTCGTCGTTGGAGATATTATTAAGATGAATACTGTTCATCCTGAGCTATTCAAATTTAAACAAAATTGTTCTCTTTTATTCTTTTTCTTTTGTTGTTATACTCGTCTAGTTTCGTAGAAAAGAAATAGAATTGTGTATAAAAATACAAACAGCCGTTTTGGTTTGTTTTGTTTTGTTTTGTTCAGATGTTTCAGTAATATTGAGGATTGAGTACTGAGCCCCAAGAATGGATAAACGGATTTTAGAAACACTTCTTCTCTTTGCCTTACTGGATGCGGTTTTTATTGTTGTTAGTGGAGGAAGGGTAAGTTAATTTACCTGTGATTTATGAAAAATAGTTTGGTGGTATCAATTTCATGAATTTGATTATCGAGATACAATATTTTGATGGTATATGTACTATGATACTTTTCACTCTGTTATGAAATAAATTTCGAGTAACACGCGTTTTGTATTTGTTATGGATTATACTCTAAGAAAGACGACTTTTTTAATAGTGAAGTGTAATTATTGAAAGTTATCTAAGGGTGAACGAAAGCGATATTTTTTTGTCTTGTGGGCAGTCGGTCATTCGGGATGACTCCCATCAAATAAAGTATGTGCCACGTTTTACTACATCTTTCCAGTGCAGTGTAAAATCAGACAATCAGCTAATTTGTGAATTGGAAACCAGAAAATGAGTGACAGAATTTGTCTCACCCTATGAATCTTTTTGGTCATGAAATCCTTACTTTTTGAAATTCTTTTTGAGAATATCTTCTTTTTTTCGACGAAGAATTCGAGACAGCATGTATAGGTTGTTCACATAATTAATCATGGTAAATTCCCATCCTGCTCTATGTTCTATTTTCTCTCATGCACCTTCCAAGTCTATTAAAGAGAAGTATCATTTCACCCTTTAGTATCATGGGTTTAATAAACCAACAAACAAAAGTACACCAGGAAGTGGCGAGTACATTGACAAAATCTTTTGCATTTTCTGATTTGGTAGTAGCAGTTTTGCAAAGTGAAATGAATAGGGCCTTCGAGACTACAGCACTGTGCCAGAACTGCGCTGATAGTTCCATAATCATAGTTTCACCATTCATTGCCTGCAATATTTAACATAGTTATGAATTATTTCTTTGCTGTATTGAAGCTGGGCCCGTAGGCCATATTTGTTCACAAAGCCGAAGCGATGTATGTGATGATCATAATAGAACAGATCCCTTTTGTGAAAGAACTTTGATCATCGAGATTTGCATTTTAAACGGTGTGGAATGAATTAAAATTGTGTTCAAGTCAGAGAGAGAGAGAGACGGACGGACAGAGAGACAAAAGAGATAATAAGGAGTTTCGGACGTGTCGACTAGAACGCCGTCCTAAAGCCTCCCAGTGACAATGGACTGCTTTGTGGTGACTGCTTACAAAGTAGGTGAAGCATGAAGCTAACAATTGGTGAAGTGAGGTTCACGTTTTAGAGAAGACGGCAAAACCATGTTTGACGCGTTCTCGATCTGACTATAGTAGACGAGGGAGAAGCCAGTGGACGGGTGAGCCGTTCTTGCAAAAAGCGCGGTATGCACCTAACGCAAAGCAGTCCATTGTAGCTGGGCGGATCTAGGACGGCGTTGAAGTCGACACATTCGAAAGCTCACTAATGTAGGGGGATATACATGTACATGTATAACATGGAGGTAGAGCGAGTCAGAAAAAGGAAAAGCTAAAGAATTATAAGTACAATTTTTAAAAATAAAACGTGTTGGGACAAAGAGAGAGAGCTGACGAAGAACGAGACACACCTATCGCCATACAAAAAGCAATCAAAACTTTTTTAATTGGATAAAATCATGGAAACAAATCTGTCAACGGATTAACAAAGTCGGAAAACTACTTTAAGAATTATGAAAAGACTGAAAATGGAAATTTGAGGTCAACTCTCATTTGCTGAAAACTAATAAATTTCCAGTTTTCTGCAAGTCACCTCTTCTTTTGGGGCTATACTAAAAATGTATCAAAGATATTATGTTTTTATAGGTCAATACAGAAGCAAAATGATCGTGTTCAGTAACAAATTTCGAAAAAATAATAATACGTGGAAGACTTGTCGGACACAACATCACAGTGACGAGACCCGACAGGGACGTTACCTATTCGCCAATCCGAAGTTCCCACATGACTAGGGACCTCACTGATATTTTATTATCATACACGTATTTCTTCTGATAACATTAGAAAGATAAGTAAATCAGAATAATCATAATATTCAAGCAGATACTGTAAAGATGATGCTAAGGATTTCTGTCGTATTGCATGGAGGAGATAGAAACAGATTTGGGGTCATATTTCCCAGCCCTCTGACTATGATTACACCTACAATGGCGTAAGTCTTCCACCTGATCACATTTGTATGCTCTCCAACTATCAGGCCTAATGATCAAAACAGTTCAAGCATGTCTGATTTGAATGTGAAAAAATAATGCTCTCGGTTCATAACAACCTGTTGTGTCGTTGTGACTGAAATCAATTTTTTAATGTTTCCTGGTAAGCTATTCAACATTTTTTTTGTGTGTGTGTGTGTGTGAAATTTTTGCGTCGAAATTACTGTGGCGTGGTTGAACGTGGGTGTGAACAAACTTACAATCGACCAAGGATATTTTTTACAACATATGTAAGGTGTTGAAAAGATGTGAGAAGAGCTACAGTTGGAACGAATTAAAGAAAAATGCGTAAAAGCATTTTTTAGCGTAAGACTACACTACAAACTATTTAAAAGCAGAATCATGTATATAGCAAGCGGCATCAGAATAGTTTACGAAAACATGCCATTTCTTTATTGCAAATCGTCTTAGATGCCACCTGTTTGTCTTTCATATCTAAACCTATTTCAATGTCATGTTAGAGTTACATAGATAGGACTGTGAAGATACGGTTAAAAGCAGTGTGCTGCTTACCCGCCATTTCACAAATTTAGCTTTTATGTAGGCCTAATGAACCATCTTGTTTTGTCCACTTTCAATTACCCTAGTTCTGCAACAACCCCTCGCCACCGGTTTGTGCCGACGATTGCGATGGGAATGGATATTATCTTAATGAAGACGAGACAGCATGCATTCAATGCCTACAGTGTCCACCTGGAGAGGAACTCAACAAGGTGTGCCTATCTGCGAACTGATACAAACTTATTTTTAAATGTATTTAATACAATTTCAATCCCAAAGATGGATCAATGCTCCTGTGAGTTATATTGTATATTTAATACAATATAACATGGATCAATGCTCCTGTAAGTTACATTGTATATTTAATACAATATAACATGGATCAATGCTCCTGTGAGCTATATTGTATATTTGATACAATATAACATGGATCAATGCTCCTGTGAGTTATATTCTATATTTAATACAATATTACATGGATCAATGCTCCTGTGAGATATATTGTATATTTAATACAATATAACATGAATCAATGCTCCTGTGAGTTATATTCAATATTTAATACAATATAACATGGATCAATGCTCCTGTAAATTACATTGTATATTTAATACAATATAACATGGATCAATGCTCCTGTGAGCTATATTCTATATTTAATACAATATTACATGGATCAATGCTCCTGTGAGATATACTGTATATTTAATACAATTTAACTCACAGGAGCATTGATCCACCTTCGGGATTGAAAGAGGCCAATTGCTGACAGAAGATAAGTACCCTTGGATAGAAATGACTCCACTGAGTATAAAATCCACGTTCGGCTGTTTAATTAATTGTTGACATTTTGTTTTAACGTCACAAATCGATGCAGGAAAACTGAAGTTGGTATATACCGATTGTCATAAGCATAACTGTCGTAGGCTATATTTATTCACATTTGCTTTATTTATATTTGTTTTACCTTGCTTTGGTTTGAATAAATGAAGTTGGAAGAAATTTAGGATATACTTGTTAATTGAGAAGTATCGCGTGTATCGACAGGCAGATATACACAACATGTACAACCAAGAAGACGCCTGTTTAAGATGTGGCGTCACTGGCTGTTATGATCGTTTAAGTGCAGATACTGTCTTGCCAACTATACTTTTAAATCCATTTCGTGCATAAACATTCCATATTTTTATTTTCTTCTGCAGTCTGTGTGAAAAATTAAGAACATTTGCAAAGAATGGTGTAATAACCCTGATATAAACCAAGGCACTGTTTCAAGTGACTGTGACTGTACTATTGACACAGATCCACTTTACTATAATTTTTTCACCAGGCTTGTGGAAATGGTTTGAACGGAGATGCAATATGCTTACCCTGTCGGGATGGATTCTTCTCATCATCAACATCAAAGCAATGCACGCCATGCACCACGTGTATCAATACAGTAGAACGTGAACCATGTCAACTCGCACAAGACAGGGTGTGTGGGGACTGCTTGCCGGGGTAAGCCTTTCCTTCTACGTTAGAATGTGTGAAAAAATGCAACCAGTCACGGCAGCAAGCAAGATTATGTGCTCCTATGAAGGCCTAGCCATATTCAGTGCAGGAACTGTTCCGTCACCCTGCCCCTTGGCCGAATAGTGTTTTATTTTAAATATAGAGCCCCCAAAATGTTCGTCCCAAAAGACATGAAAATGAGATGAGCTTTGGGTTAGTGTGCGTGGGTGTGTGTGTGTGTGGGTGGGTGTTTGTGTGTGTGTGTTTCGCTTGTCAGATATTTTTCGCAGCATTGTGCCCCCTCCCCTTTAAAAAAAATCCTGAATCCGCTCTTAAACTTGCTGCACATTTTATTCCCTTTAACAAATACGAATACTGTGATGCTCACACATTTTCAGAAAGAAACTTTAAATGTACTTCGTATCTGATGAACCGTTTCCGTACCCTGTATGGCAAACATTTGATAATTCAAAAATTGTGAAATACGACCTCTTCAACAAGTGTCGCAATGAGTGAGGAGCTTAGCACAAAATTAGTATGTGCAAAGAATGTAAGAGCCTCAGTTACAAATCTATCCTGTTTGAATTTACGAAAGTGGACGAGAAGCCTATGGCTCCGTGATGTGTGTTAAACCTGAGCATTGGATTATCACTACATGTTCTCCGATCTTCATTTCTCTGCAGTTTTGTCCGAAGTTCTGACCGATTCTCCATCGACCCTAATGCCTGCCCAGACAGGTGTTCAGATCTTCCTCGTGATGCTCCACAGTGCAGTGATTGGTGGAATAGTCAGCAGGAAGGTCCGGTAGAGGAAGACCTACACTTGGAGCATGCACCTACTGAACAGCCTGTTGAAGTTGTGCCTCTGGATTGGCCAGATGTAAGTGTTGTTCACCCAGTGGTCATGATTGACAAGATGGTTATGATGATGGTGATGATGCTTACAATTAGGTTAATGTTATCCATTGGACCAGTGCAACACAACTATGAGATGTGAGATCAGGACCAAATGAACTTTAAAAAGATTAATCCATTTGGTGCTACGTCTCTTCTCCAGAAAGGAGTTAGTGATATGGAAAGGGGGTGGTGTTGGGGTTACCTTTATCGGACGTAGAATCAATGGCATAAAGTACCACTGGGACCTAGGTCAATTCGAACATAGGATCAATTGGACATGACAAAACATATAAGATCAAGAAAATGTAGGACCAATAACAGGATGAACTAATGATTGGATTGTGACAATAATTTTGAAGTACATGTAGACTCCAGAACTGTTATTTTGAAAATGTTACATGCATTCGACGATCCCCGTCAACCGTACATTTTATCATGGATTAATCATGTTCTGCTTGTTTTTAAAGGCATGCGAACCTGAACCCCCTCAATGCATCGATCATTGTCACGATGGAAACTACTACTTGGACTACGATGGAATGTGTAAGTCCTGTCTGCAATGCCAACCTGGAGAAGAACTCAATAAGGTATTCTTATTTTCTCGTATTCTTTCAGCAGATTTTGAAAAGTGGACCTAGAAAATGCTACAGAAGAAATGGAAAAAAGTAAATCCAAGAGAAAGTGTTTAGAGAAATTGAATAGCCAAGGGCATATTTATAATTTGAGCTGTGAGAGTTCTAAATAGATGCACTTGTGTTCGCGTTCTTATATCTCACACATGTGGATGATCAGTAATGGGACAAAATATTACAAAGCTGGGCATAAATCATCCCAACGTTAGTAAGACACATGTATTACTTGCCGTCATCTGCATCTTTTGCCAAGAATGCCTATTCTTTTAGTGTATGCTACAATAGAAGCTATATATTATATTACTTGAACAATGTACGTACGAGTGACTGGAAGAATTTTTTTCATAAGGTAGGACCAATATTTCTATCTAAATAATTTAGTTGTAAACTTAAGTTTCATTCTTTTAAAATGTTTCTCAGGTTTGCGGTAGAGGAGAGAACGGCGATGCCTATTGCCAGCGATGTCCCGAAGGAACTTTCTCAGTGGATGGGTTGGGAAGATGTACCCCTTGTCGCATTTGTGTCAACACGGTGGCGACTGAGTGCACATCCACAAGAGACAGCGAGTGTGGGGAGTGCCTGCCAGGGTATGATTCTATTTCCAGAATCTTATTCAAAGTCATGTATCTTGGTAGCGATAAATAACACATGATTCTAAAAATGTAAGGATGAGAGAGCTAATAACACCGGATAATGTTTAGCACTTTGTTTGTTTTGCATAATGTAGAAAACACGTTTATGACGATCATTAAAATCACAGAAATGGACTAGCATAATAGAACAATCCTTGTTGATCCTAATCGCCAGGTATTACCAGGACGCTGATGGGTTCTTCCCGGACCAGGGAGCATGTCCAAACAAGTGCATAGAGTGTCCTACCACCATTCCACAGTGTCAGGAGTGGTGTGATTCAAAGAAAGACCCAGGCGAGGTTACCACAATAATCTTTATAGGCCAGGATGCTGTCTCCCCACAGGCTGTGGAAGATGACGTTTTCCAACCTGATACCGACAAAGAAGAAAGTAAGCTGGTTTCAAAAAATGTAACGCTTTCGTTATTTTGTAGTCACTCCTAAATAATCTGAGACAATCTACCACCAACGCAGGCTTTGACATGATTCGCTGCCACCTGTTGTCCCGGCTCTTATCTTATATATATATATATCACATGAGGGGTAACTTGAGGTATTATGAATACCCTTCTGCCGGGCACCCGGACAAATTACTAAATAACAATTTGATTTTTTATATCGGTAACCGACAAAAAGATTACTTTTGTCTCCTGATTAATATTTATTTGATGTCCGTTCCATTTCCAGTTAATAACGAGGAGGATGGTTCTCCTTCAGCTAATCATGTGTCCTCTACGATCATCATTGCCCTCGCTTCTATTATCGCCGTCATCACCATCATCCTTGCCGTCATTTTGATCGTGTTCCGTTCTTTATGGAAGAAGACTGCAGTGGAACCGACGCTTCTGCCAGGTCCAAGCGCGACATCTTCACCTGGGAGTACTCCACGAAGTAAGAAGTATTACAAAAGAAGAGGTCGAATGTAGACTTTCATCAGAAAGTGATAGATGATTTTGATTTTCAGATTGCTCCTTGAGTATTGAGACTGTATTTATAGTTCTCTGAACAATAAGAAATAAAATAAATATTTGAAGCCGATCACTATGTTCAGCGTGAGAGTAATATTGCATATTTTACCCAAAACAACATCAAATTTGCAGTGCATATGGACCTGGCCCTGCATTTCTTAATCTTTTCCGTCAATCCCAGTGGCTGTTGTATCGTTCTTTACTATCCAATTGTCCAATCATGCTTTACTAGAGGTATCGGCTGTTGTATTTTTATCGTTAAACTATACCAATCATACTATACCAACACAACGACTCAAATTATAATGAATTACCCATATATTTGACCTTGAATACGGTATATGTTTCTCATTCATTCTGTTTATTTCGACATTGTTAAAGCAACCAATTTTTGTGAATTTTTATACGATAATTTGCCTACCATCTGTTTCTTTTTTTTTGCAGCCGTTTATAGTCCTACAGTGTATCCTATGCCACCAGCAGAGAATGCTTTGGAATTTATGGCTTATCTAAGGTATATTGATGTTAGCAAAACTATGCCGCTGTTGAATTTCATGCATATAATTAGACTTCTTAGCTGGTTTTTATTGGCTGGTATTTATAACAGTTAAACTTTAGTCCTGAATGAGTGAATAAGGCTAGTCCACTTATTTATGGAGCGCCATGTGGCAACCCCCTTCATTCCGTTAAAATTGCCATAATCATTTCTGTAAATGAACAAAGTAGTAAAAAATCTTCATGAAATTAATGTCTCTTTTTGTTTTCATTTCGTGACCGGATTCGTTTGGTTCAATTACTTTGTTACAGAATTACAATAATATGTATGGAAGAAGGAAGGTGACACTTGCTGTTCCCCAAAAGAGAGGACCAAGTTAAACAAGGTTTAGCCTAATCATGCCTTTATGAATACACGACAGGTAGAATTTCTCTAAGCCCCCCCCCCCCCCAGCCTCCCCCTCGGAAAGAAGGCGGAGCTTTGTTGACAATTGACTAGGAGTCAAAAAGGATCGTTCTGCTTATATCAGTATGTTGTAAAAAATATACTGGTAGAGTGAATCAGAGACGCAGAACAGGAGATTTTCATTCTGTATAAAATATAGTTCTGTGTTAATTTATAATATTTAGAACAATATCGTCAGCCTTATGCCAAAAGGGCCTTAAGGCCATAGACTTTATACAGTGATAAGGCCCTTTTGGCATAAGGCCGACGATATCATAGATCATAATAGTAATCATCGAAAGATCAAAATGACAGGCCGTTGCCTTTCTCAATAATTATGTAGGATAAATATGAAAATTGTTCCATATTAAAAATCAATGATATATCATCTAATTCTTTATTTCTCGTTTTAATTATGTTAATTTTCATATACAGAACGCTTTCAAGTGCAGCCTTCCAGAATCTAACTGGTTCGAGACCTGCCAGTGGAAGCTCAATAGATGTTGAGAATAGGTCGTCGGTAGCTTCTACACCGACAATGAATCTCAATAGACGACTGTCGAACAGGGACCCGTTGAGAGATACCCCGAGAAGACAATTTGGTACTGACCATGAGCATGATGAGTATTCTTCTTGGTCTAACCCACAGCATCAATTTCCTGACCCTTGGGCCGTTAAAGAAGAACACGCTTTGGTGAATTCAGATGGCGGCCTCATTAACGCTGGTCCTGTCGACATAAAAGAGAATCATCCAACACAGTCAGCAACCGCAGGAAAATCTGATCGAGACTCGAGAAGTAAGGTCACCACTGAGGAGTCTGAAAATGTCCACCGAAATTTACAGGATCAGGTGGAGGCTCCTGGAATACAGGTCCGCCGTCGCCACTCTAATAACATCAATAGCAGCAGCAATGATCCAAAGCCAAAAGACAACAGGAGCAAAAGTCTTCCAGGTTTGCATCTAGGATCAGGCTTCAAGAAGTCAAGGAAAGAAAGCTATGTCAACAATGCTCGTGGACCAGAGCGTGAAGCTGCTTTATTTCCTCCCGACTCTACAAGCGACGATGGACCGACCATCAATGTTCCAGCAGACACCGACAACAATAAGTCGGCAAACCCAAAGAACCTAGGCCGATATTTGGAACCAACCGCTTCTCCATACACAACTCCTCCTTGTGCAGCTGACACCAAGCCAAGAGCTACAAACAGTACTTTGGCCACCTTACCAGAGATAACTCCCCCCAAGATCACCCCTCCGGGAGGCATGGTAAACACTGGTAATAAGTCACCTGGAGAAACTAATGTCACCATCCACATCAACATGATCACCAAAGACGTTGATACTTTCCACGTTGGTGATGTCCACAACAGACACAACTACGCTCACCAGACCGACTCGGCATCCGAACCACACGATGAAGACGGCGACCAGGATGAGGTTGAAAAATTACTCAACATAAACACTACGGAGACTGACGCTATTCCTGGTCACAACGGCAATGATGATCGTGATGATATTGGTGAAGAAGGCAAATTATTGGACCCTTAATCATGAAGTTGGAAACACAGAAGATTTCCAAAAATGTAAGGAAAATTGAATGCCTAAGTCTTGAAAACACTGCTCACGCCACATACTGCCTGTGCAAAAGATTACTGAACTGAAAGCACTACGACCAAACTACTGAACTCTAATGCAACTCAAAATCACCCTATTACAATTTTGTAATTGATGATTTTCTGTAAAACCAGCTGCTTGGTTTGTCGCACAACTGCGAAACAGGAAAATAGAAAGAAACTAACTTACTCAGACGTGATGTCACAGAAACAATGAAAGTAATAGAAAAGGGGTTATTCTTCTGGAAGAGCTATGTTTGATCAAGTGAAATTTAATTGACATATCCATAAACAAGGAAATAACATGATGTGTGTCATTCCTTATAATAAATTACGATGAAACTATGTTTCAGCTAAACATTCATTTGCTACATATTTATGTACATCAATTACAGGATGTATATTGAGTTACATAATAGTGTTTGCATGTTGTGAATGATAAACTGAAATTGATATGTGGAAATTGCAGTTTTCATTTAGTGAAAATAATTTTCTGCATGAAATATTGAGACCTTATCAAACTAGGGCCGACGTTTGGGGAAAAAATGAAGCGTATCATCTTCCAATAAAATCTATAGTTAAATTGTTGTAAAAACCAAATAAAAATACATACATGTATGCAGTGTACACATAGGCGTATGGGCACATTTTTGAGAGCGGAACTAGCGCATTTTGCCCCAATATTTACTTTCCGTTTTCAATTTTTGAAAATGATAGAAAATATATTTTCAGGCACATCACTGCCCTAAAACAGGACATTTGGGCATCTCACTGATGGAATATCGGCATTTTCAAAATCATTGGCTGAAGTGCACTATTAGCCCGGGCCCCGTAACACAAAAGTTTGCAATCAATTGCAAAATGGCAATGATCAGTCAACATCATTGTTGCAACCACATATTGTTCAAAACGCTGACCATTATCCAATCAGAAATATTGTTTCAAATTGCAATCGATCGTATGGTAAACATTTGTGTTTAATACGGGACCCAGGTCTTTGTATTCAATTGAATATACAGTCTACAATTTTCCATCTATGTTTGTAAGCTAGATGACCATTGCTAAAAATATGGGGCGTCTTAACGGTATCACTATTGGTCCTGTGTTTGAAATCATGTTTAGTTTATGTGGTATTATTAATAATCTCGATACTATTCTATTATGTTTATGCGTTTTTGAAGACATCATTTGGCCAAACACCACAATATAACTCTTTCTATTCTCCTCGTGCTAGTATGGTCAATGGTTTACTGATTTATAGAGTTGCTTTTGTAAAACCTACATTCTAAGTGCTGCTTGTAAATAACTGTTTATTTGAAATATGTTTTTGTAATGGTTTCATTTAGAAATACGTTTTGATGTATACTTCCTTTTTAAAAATGTTTCATATACTTAATATGCGTATCTAAAAAATTATGTCAATCAGAACACTCTGGTGTTGTGAATATTAGTGTAAGCCTAATGTGAGGAGGAATTCTGTTATAGTTCATGCAGCTGTCATTAAATCATTAGAATATTAAACAGCAAATTGATTATGAGAGTAAAGTTCGCAAAAGTTTGATTCCATGTTGAAATCCAAAATGTAATCAACAGGGGATGATACAACAAACTTACAACATAAACCATGTAAATCGAAGTCAAAAGTGAATATCACGGCTTTATTAAAATAACATAACTTCTTGCATATCTTACTGAAGTGCTGGAGATTCGAATGTCAGTATTGAATGTATTTTATCTCTTATACAGGGGAAACATTTTCTTTATGAATTATGTTTTAACAAATGAGTCTCAAGCATTTTCATGGATGCCTCATATCTTATTGAACGGTATCGAGTACCGAGTAAACTGCTTTGCCTTTGACTTTACAGATACACCAAGAAACAAAGAACAAAGTTCAACAGAAGTAATAATCGTAACCGAAACTGACGCGACATTTCCCGACTACACGAAACATGAACCCCTTTAAAGCAAATACATTTGCACATAATAAGCAACATTCCAATTCGGTAAAACTCAATATTCCCACGTTATTTCAACAAAGAAATCTGTACCATAGTGCCCACAATATATCGCATTGTATTTCTATGGAAAACAATGTTTGCACCCCTTTTGTGAAAATGCTTGTACCATAACCCACTGGAATCCGGTTTTCACAACCTTGGTAAACCAGGGGAGCGTTTCATCAAGTGTTTTGTCAGTGATTTTTGCCGACAACTGTTATAAGCTACTGAAATCCTTGCGTCTGACTGGCCGAGAGCAAATTTGTCGGTAAAAAGCACTGACAAAACACTTGATGAAACACTCCCCTGGGCACAGTTTCATAAAACTTGTTATTAATAAAAATAACTGCCACATTTCCATGACAAATTTGCTCACAGCAAATCAAAAGCAACGATATCAGTAGCTTATCAATTATCGTAAATTTCTATTGATAACAAGTTTTGTGAAACAGGGCCCTAACATATGTAGTGAGAATAACTGGAACATGAAAGGCTTCTCACACATTTTGTCGTCCTCTATTTGTTTTGGGGTGGTGGCGATGGTGAGGGAACGGAAAAGTGGAAGAAAGCCAGAGAGTTGGGGAAAAGAGAGAAAGACGAAGGAAATGAAGAACTGAAAGACGGAGATTACAAGGGAGGGGTAATATAAAAGAGAGAGAGAGACAGAGATAAAGAATAAGAAAGAAAGGGAAGAGGATTAAGACAGAAAGGAAAGGTACACTGTAAAAAAATATCTGTATTTTTACAGGGAAAAAATACGGGTTAGTTCTGTATCAGCTAATCTGATGTTATTTGTACATCATTTTCATAGGAAAAGGTAACAAGTAATCTGTATTTTGGTTATGGCGACTCTGCTGACACCAGATTTGCTGTAAAATTACATACATTTTTTTTACAGTGTATAGGCAGAGAGACAGCGAAAGAGGGAGAAAAAGAAAGAGAGATGGAGCGAGGTGGTGAGGTATGACTACTATGTCGTGTTGCGGCAACATTGTAATGCCATCGATTTTATTTTCTTCAAATAATCAACATGATTCGGCCAGGTCATTTTCTTATTCAACACCATGTCAAGGTAATTGTGTAACACTTTGGATGTCTTTTGGATCACCAAGGAGATTCACCAGTATCTTGGGATTGGGTAATGAACATTATACATAGATATATCACCATCGCCACCACCCGATACTACATATCGTAGTGATGATGATGGTGATTCACAGCATCTGTATGGCGCAGTATTTCTGACAAGTTAGCCCCATTCAAAGCCCGGGGGGCACTCAGATATATGGGTGTACACATGCGTGTCCATGGGTTTTCAAAATACCCCCTAAACAGGTTTTATACTTGGATGAAAAAAGACCCCATAACGAGGATATTTGCGCGGTTTTTCATCATCCAACCCCCCTAAACAGGTTTGACTTAGTGCAAGCTAGCGCACGCTATAACTTATAAGCAACAACACATTTCAGAGGGGGGGACCATTTCAGTGCACTATGGCTGCGTCGGTAGAACTCTCCGCTCCCGATTCTGCTCTTTTTTTGCATCCATCTGCATGCACTGCCGCGCGCCACTCCCTGAACTGAAATCGGGCTGTAAATCCCTGTGAAAATCCCTGAAAATATCAGAAAATGTCCCATTTACATATTGGTGCCAAAGTGAAAAATATACCCCCTAAACGGGTTCAGCCAGATTAGTCGAAAGCACCCCTTTTTGTTGAAAATCAGCGTTTTTGGACCCCCTAACGCGTAACGCACTTTACGCGTTCCACCTGAAAAAATACCCCTTTTTACGCGTTTTCTTGGACGCGCATGTGTACACCCATATCTGAGTGGCCCCCGGGATTCAAAGGCACAGGCTCCTCCAATAAAGTCATTATTTACACACTTGCTGAAATAAGTATGTCAAGATTTGACGTGTTCTAGACTGTCAATTTCACGAAGGGACTTTATTGGAGTGAGTTCCACAGGCAACGAGCAATGGATGATCTCCATATCCCCTGAAATGTGTCATGGGTACCTTAAGAGTGAGACCAGATCAGCGCAAGCCAGGACGAAGACAGCGCTGTTCAAAGAGGGAAATCATATATCCAGTGGTTATAGATCAATTACACGCATACAATGTGGTCTTATAAATACTGTATAGTCTTGAACGTCAACATGGTCAACTGAAAAATTTGGAATTCAATTCTGTACTTGACTGGGAGCCCAATGCAATTCAGTCAGTACAGGAGTGATGTGGTCATACTCCTTCAAACCAGTAAGCAAGCGTGCAGCTGCATTTTGTACTGCTCGAAGTCTGTTCAAAGGTGCAGAAGGAAGTCCGGTTGGGAGATTGTTAGTCTTGACGTAAAGAGTGAACGAATGTGCTAGGTTTCGTTTTGTTTCCTGTACTGCGGCCACTTATTCGTGCATTCAAATCACTTTGTAGGCAAATGTATGGCCAATAATAATAACGACTTACAAATAAACAAACAAACAAACAAAAACACTTTATCATCTTTATCAGCTTGTCGACGATATCGTTACGCGATAATCAAACAGCGAAAGGCAAACAGTAATTTTTTGTTTTTCAGGAAAAAAAATTACAATTTATTAATGTTCAATGAAAACAAAACACAAATTATGATAATACAACCAATTTGCGAAACCAAAGTGACTTAGTGACATATGACGCACTTCATGGTATCATGCACACCATAAGTTTTCGCTCGAAAGAAAACGTCAAGCCATTGTTAGATTTGTATTATTTGTTCAGTTGGTAGTTTGGACCCGTCATTGTGTTCACAAGAGGCATTTGCTGCATACTCACTTGGAGCATATAAACGGCTATTGTACCGGTACTTACGATGTGCTGCAATGATAAAATCACAACTGAAATATGATATTTCCTAGTCTCTGAAGTTAGATCCGGTATTCTCTTCGGCTTACATGAGCTACTTGCGTGAGTACATATGGGGTGAAGTTTTGTTTATATTACTTGTATTTTCTATGCTGCTTGGCACTGTGTTGCATAATAATCAAGAATATGGAGCATAAGATTAAGTCGTTTCAAATGGATGGTAGGCTAAAATATGTAAGTAAAGATTTACAAATCGTTTCATGGTAACGAGTCTCAATCTCATTTGGCTCGAGTCTGGTGAATAGTACGTTCCAATTATAGCCGTTATCAGAGACGTGTAGTTAAATCTTGTATGATTCATTTATTTATGTCATCGGGTGTTTGTATAATTTTTCCTTGATATAATAGAACTGATCTAGTCTACACTAATTTGAAAATTGTAAAGGTTGAATCGTTGATTTTTATTATTTGGCAGTCAATAATTCGATACAAACTAGTAACCATTCATGTTTCACTGAATAGTCTGTATTCTGTATCGTCGTTTTGTGTACAAATTTGCAAATTAAAGGATCCATAATTACTGTCATACAAACCACTGCAGAATTCTTTTTTCATGTTGAAGTAGATATATTTATTTCTAAATCAAATGAGAAAGCACATTCGTTTCTGAGAAAGGATGTTGTTGAATTAAATTTTGCTTATACCACTTATAGCATGTACACAAATCAGAAAATCATCGAAAGAAATCCACCAATAAGGAAAAGGGTTAAAATATTTTCATTCTAACTCGATTAAGTTGCATCTCTCTGAAGACAAGGTAGAACGCTTACACTATATTTGTGGAAGCCTACATTAATTGTTATAGCATTCATCGGGCTACAGTCACTACATTGTATACCTTGTTCAACAACACCAAGATTTCTTTTATTTCACAGCTTTGTGGGAGTCTACCTGATGAAGAGACCAATGATTGATTGCATGTATGAATATAACTGTTACCAAGACGATGAATAAAAGGAGCTCCTGTGATATAGCATTCGTCAGCATGATCAGGATTTTGGTATTTATCGTTATCGGTGTTCTGGATCAACACAGGGTACTTGCAAATAGAGTGAGTTTTGTGGTTGCATGTTTGGAAATATCATTCCATTACTATATAAAGTACTAGTAGTAGTAGTAGCAGTAGTAATTGTTGTAGTAGTATATGTTGTTGTTGTTGTTGTTTAGTGGTGCCATGCGTAACAGTAATGGTAATAGTATTGGGAGTAATAGTAGTTGTAGTAGTAGCAGTAGTAGCAGTTGTAGTAGTAATAGTAGTAGTAGTAGTAGTAGTAGTAATAGTTGTAGCTGGAGTAGTAGTAGTAGTAGTAATAGAAGTAGTTGTATGTTAATGGTAGGAGTATTAGAAAAAGTAATAATAGTAGTAGTGTAAGTAGTAGAAGTAGTAGTAGTAGTAGTAGCAGCAGCGCAATGGGGTAGTTAAGTACCAATAGGGGTTAAATAAAGGAAAATACCGGACGACTTTGAGGTATGATCTGTGATGGAGTTTATGTTGGTTGGTTCTTCTTTATGATGGCGCTCTTCAATCTCCTCAGATTATTTGCGCCAGTCATAGTAGGTTTAGCGTAGGCTTCGGAGAGCCCACGAGTGACTTTTTTTGTGGTGAAAATGGTGTTATTAATGGTCATCATTAGTATATTAAAAGTTAATATCCCATCTCCAGAGTTAGATAGCTGTCGATCGTGATTATTCGTAATTATTCGCTATAATATCAAGATACCCCAACAATCAATCGGAATTAACAGAGAGACGGGGGGGAAGTAAATTCCAATTGTTCATAGAAAACATAAAACATACATATTTATACACAATTATACGCATACACATATACATATAAATATATACATATACATACGCATACATACACACTTTTGTTTTATTTTTTTGTTACTCTTTACCCAATTTCTTCAACATCGTATACATAACAATGTCTATGATTAAAAAAAAAAAAAAAAAAAAAAAAAACGGGCTATCTAAATCGATTGGTATCATATATATAACCCAATAATTCACGAGTGAAAATTGGGTTAGACATCAATAATTCTTTTAGATTAAGATTTTTCGATTTAATCCTTTCTTTTAAGAGACGTCTCTCTTTATCGTATTTTGAACAATATAAAATAAAATGTTCAATCGTCTCAAATTCTTGACACACTTCACAGAGACCAGTATCATGCTGGTTAATTTGAAAAAGGTAATATTACCATGGCCAAGAGGGCGACGCCAGGTGGCGCTATTCACTTTACAGTTGTAGAATCATATCACAATAACAACATACTGGCGCAGCAGTAGTTGAAATTGCATAATTATATGTTTGATCATTTCATTGTCAAGGAAAACTAACTTTATCATGTATAGTTATGAGAGTATTATTATGCAAAAATAAATACTTCTAATTATATTGTGTAGATATGTTTTACATTACATGATTTTCTTTCTTTGTGTTGCAGTTTTGCAACAATAACCCTAGCCCGCCCTCATGTGCAGATGATTGTTCAGGTAATGGTTTTTACCTGAGTCAGGATGGGACGAGTTGCCTTCAATGCCCGACATGCGAACCTGGAAAAGAATTAAATAAGGTGAGATTATAAATGTGGCAATGACTCGAAAAAAATGACAAATATTAATCTTTATTCAGAGTTGTCGGCAAATGTAATACCACTTTTTATGCCCACTTTTCAAATATAAGGCAAACAAGAGCTTGCAATCCTTATAAAATCATACATATCCTTCGTAATAATAACTCGCCTAACACAGGTAACATGTAATATAGTGACCACAAATTCCCCACATTGTTATTGCTTTTTATGGCGTCTTTCTTCCAATATTTGAAATATAGAGACGTGCAAAATTCAAGGACGCTGCATGCTTCAAGACTATCATAATCATATGTAAGTGCTCTAATAAGCGTTAGAATTAGCTCTTCGATTGATGTTTCTGTCGTTTTTAGATATGCGGAGACGGTTTAAACGGAGACGTCGAATGTGAGCCGTGCCAGGAGGGCTTTTACTCAGCACATAGGGCACGCCGATGTATGCCTTGTAGGTCGTGCACCAATACAGTCGAGCTGACAGCTTGTGAGAGGACCAGTGATCGGGAGTGTGGGGACTGCCTATCAGGGTACGTATAACGGAGCAGCGGCGGATTCGGCGGGGGGGGGGGGTATTTTCCCGTTTTTCCCAAAGTCTTTGCCACCCCTACCCCTCCGCCGGCTCCTGTACATAAGTATGTTGAGGTGCGTTTTGCTTGTTTTCATCAGGGATTTTCCTCTCCCAAGTGACATAGAGAGAGAAAGGGGGGGGGGAGGGGGTGGTTGAAGAAATAGACTAGATGAAAGATGTCATCAAGCAACTCTTATGTTCGTGAAATACTTATTGATCTCAAACAATGCAACTCACAAACACGTATTTTGATCAGATTGAAATTCATAGCCACAATACAGACTTCAGCACTTTGCAAAATGTATGTCATGCTATAAGCGTAGTATTTTTTAAAAATAATGTTCTGGCCAATGGATGCTACAAACTTTGGTTCTTCATACCAGGTACCTACGTTCTCAGGACCGCTTCGGGGACCCGGATGCCTGCCCACATAGATGTCAGGACCATTCTGCTGACACACCGGGATGCGAAGATTGGTGGAGGGAACAGATCGGTGGTGATAGTGGCGGCATTGTAGCAGACGGAGATATACCTCCGAAGGACGAACTACAACCACAGGAATATGACGATGAGGTACCTAGAGGATTCTGAAATTCTTTCAGTGATTTCGTGTTATCGTTTGTCTATTTATAGACCGTGTGCATTAACTTAAAACTAATATTATCCAAACTCATATATGTTTGATCTTGAAATACCATCACATTCTTTAATGATCAGAAATAAAGAAATAAGAAATGCCATAATTTCAATGCGAAAATATAGAAAAAAATTCGTTCGCTCGCATTATTATTCTCAATTAAGGGGTTCCGTCCATTGACGTAGATCCGTTCATTCCTTCTTTTCATTAAAAATTATTTTGGAATGCTCTAAAATGCAAGCTTTATAGACAGATGTTTCAAAAAGTCCCTGGTGTGGGAGGAGGGATACCCTCCTCCCCCTCGCTCATGGCGTATCTAGGGAGAGGCGCAAGAGCTTGGAGCGGGCGCAAAACACACAAAGGAGAGAAAGAAAGATAGGGGAAAATGAAGAAAAATCATAATTCTTATGGAAATTGCGTCCCCAAATCCTCACGGTAAATTAACTAGAAATTTAGTTTTTGAAGGTTTGAAATGCGAAGAATTTCCAAAGTTCGATCGCTTTGCTCCCTCGCATAATTATTTTCTTCCGGGATCTCGTAATTTCGCGCCCCCAGTATATAGTTCTTAAATAGCTTAAATGGTTCAACATTTGATAAAAACAAAGATGTAATTGCTTTGCTCGCTATATCATGTAAGTTTCATATGACTCCTGCTAAATACTGCACCCACCACCCCCCCCCCCCCCCCCAATATAGGATAAAGTGTATCAAACAGCATTTGCAAAGGTTCAACTTTTGAAAGAAATCTCAACTTCAGGTAGCCTTGCTGAATTTCTCGACTGACTCTTTCTCAAGCCTATAGGGTTTTAGTTAGTTTTGCTCCCCATTGTAGAAGTGAGTGAATAAAAAGGGTTAAAGTCGAAAAATTGTCCGCTCGGTCGCTTTGTTCCCTCGCTTGTACAATAACGTCGATAAGTATGGGCCACTCGGGGGGTAGCCTTCAATCAAGGCCAACGCCAGACCTCCTGTGCAAAATCAAAGGATGATTCCGCGGGTTTCGAGGATCGAAAAGGGGATCAACAGAGCAGTACATTACCTCGATTAGAGGCTGAGGGAGGGGGGCGTAACTTCATTGTTTGCCCCGGGCGCCATAATCCCTAGATACTCCACTGGCTTCGCTCCCTCGCCGGTCACCCCCCCCCCCCCCCAATCTACACCCTGTCAGATGGTGTTAATACATGGGGACAAAGATATATCTTTTTATTCTTAGTTTCATGATAGTAATAGTAGAAACTTGTGTTGTCTCACCGAGTGATAGAAATAATTTATATTTTCGTGCTTTTATAACTTTGGAACTGTTCCTCACGTTTTTTGTTAATTGTTATTATTATTGTTGACAACATAAGTTTGGAAGGCTTCAAGAACAATATTTACCTTTTATGCTTAAAAGGGGGAATAATCCTTCTTTTCTTCTACTTTCTTTTGTTTTATACGTTCGTTCTTTTGGGGGAAGAAAAACACACATACAAAACTAGGCATGAATTTAGAGGCATTTGCAGATTTTGCCTCCCCTTACATTGATTGATTTGCTTTATTTTTTTAGGTCATGTCGTCATATATATCAAGTAATACCTTTAATGATTCACCAAGTTCTGTGTGTGCCCGTTATCGCCAAACTGAACATGTAGACCCATCAATTTATAATTAATGTATATCTGTACCTTACGCTTTTCTATTTTAGTTGTGTGAGTCTACTCCACCACAATGTGAAGATGATTGTCATGGCAATAGACTATACTTGGGCCGTGATGGACTCTGTAAACTGTGCTTGCAGTGCCAACCGGGATATGAACTTGATAAGGTATATTATAGCATCATTGTCCTAAGCATTTTTGACAAAGGATCATTGTAAAAGCTTATGTGTTGGTCATCTCTTTCTATAGAGTTTCTTTCTGCGCTAAACCTATATTTTCAGTAGAATAATATTCCAAACGACATTATCGTGGAACTTAGATATTAGGTGACAGCAAAATTTTAGGTCGTCACAGTTTAACTTTTTTTTTAAATTTATGTTTGTAAAGATGTGAGATGGTCTACTGGACCTATGCATCGCAGCAGTCTCCCTTTGGAAACAATAAGAAACGATCCTTGGCAAGGTTCCTCTTAAAGCTAATGTGACTAGGCCTACTAAAAGCGACCAAATTGAAAATCTCACTGGAACTTCAAATATTATCCTCTCACCAATATCTTTAATAGGATTGTGGAAACGGGATAAATGGTGATGCGAAGTGTCGGAGTTGCAAGGAAGGAACCTTCTCTGCAGATGGACGAGGACCTTGTATTCCATGCCGCATCTGCGTGAACACTGAAGAACTGATTGGATGTGAGCCAACCAGTGATAGACAATGTGGTGATTGCCTACCAGGGTAAGTCATACTTTTCCTATGTGAATAAAGGCAAATACTATCCACTATGTATGTGCATAGATGCATCACAGAATGATTTGTGAATGGAAAATAACTAATGCTCGAAACCCTTTTCTTATTTAGATACTTTCAGGCTGCCAAAGGGTTCTTTCCAGACCCGAATGCTTGTCCGAACAGTTGCGCCGAGAATCCCCGAGCTACACCAGAATGTATAGAATGGTGGCAGCGGCAGGATCAAATGGTGACCGCTGTGGAACGCCTTCAAAACAGTGCGGAACCAGCGAAAGTTCATCGGCCGCTTCCAACCAAGGAAAAGGCTGTTTTCTTCCAGACAGACGAGAATCAAGGAAACGGTATAAATTGTAAATGTTTCATATGAGAAGCGCGATAGAAGAGGTTTCGGCGCCATGTTTGCCAAACGTCAAGAGGATCATTGCTAACCAATATATTGATACTGATTACTCATAATTATGGTATACATTTAAAAATATGCAGACGCAGAGTGTTCATATCATTTGAACTTTAATATTGATCTATCATTTTCGTAGATCATCGTACTTGAATCAGTGTCCATGCTCTTGGTGCAATTAAATATAATTAGTATTTTACGCCAAAAAACCCTTCTCGTCAGAAATCTTTGATTCTTGTTGACTAACAGCAAGACACTAACAGTACTAAGTTTTTTTCCTCATCACTTGGAAAATTAATGGGACTAATGAGAGGTGAATAATAATCTATTTCGTGAGATACCATCATGACCATTGTGGTGAATTTAGGCTTATGCAAATCTTAAGTGATAGCCTTGATTTGGAGTTCAGGGCCCTGTTTCATAAAACTTGTTATCAGTAACAAGTTACATTAATTGTTATAAGCTACTGAAATCAGAGTATTTGATTGGCTTAGAGCAAATTTGTCATAGATCTGTAGCAGTTGCTATTGATAACAAGTTTTATGAACCAGGGCCCAGATATTAACACTAAACTTTATAGGAAATCGTAGACAGAATCTATCTGGCACATGTATCTTTAGATAATGGTTAATAGTATGAATAATAAAAATAATACTCAGTTCTTGTGCTATATGTATAGCACATATGACATACATGTATTTATCAATGTTTCTATGCCGTTCCAAAGAGAATTGGATTATTACCCCGTCTCAGCCTAGATGCCCTAAGCAGGCGCTGAAGCTTCAAGGAAGTAATTCTTACCGGTATCCATTTTTCACCTGGGTCGTATGTGTTTATTAGCGTCTTGACAATGGACGCGTGAAAGCATATGCGTTTCCTTCATAGCTTCACAAAAATGACCGTTTTTGTTTTCTTTTTCCAGATAAACAGATCGCGAAAAAGAGTTCAACGTCGTTACATCACACATCCTACATGACGGTCATCACAGCCCTTGCTTCACTCCTCATCGTCGTCGTAGTCCTCGTCATCTTCGCGCTCGTTGTCCTTAAAATCTACACAAAGAGGTTAAAACCCAGAGACATCGTGATCAACGATGCTGGTGGACCACTTATAAATAGATCGGGAAACAGTACACCGGAGACTGCTACCCCTGATATGGCAAACTCCCGTTCTTCATCAAGTACGTTGTTCCATATTTTTTTTACCGAATGCCCACAGTTGCGATTAACTGCATTCATTTCCAAGTTGTCTACGTTCTTCCCGTTTTTCATATTGTTTTTTATTATCGTATATTAATTTGGACCTCTAATCAAATAAAATAGCTCTAAAAATGTGTTTCAGAAATAAAATTGCACTTTTTTTCTAGCAGAATGTGCAATCGGGATATCTAAATATCTAAAGTTCCGGCTCACACAAAGTGTCATTTTGGGACGTTGGGACCTTTCCAGTGACCCGTAAGGTCTTTAGCGCATCATGAAAGAGTGATATCGTTTAAAAAAATGATTGCATAATTTAAATGATGTAAATGATGTATGGGCTAATTGCCTTCACTGGCTCGATTAGCGTAGATATTGACTCTATTGAAATGGTGATTCGTGTGAGCCGAGCTTTTAGAATAAAGGTATTTAAATATCCATGCATTTAACAGGAGAGGGCACCATAAAACCGTCTCTCTTAGTGTCCCTGTATTAAAGAGTTGCGACAACTGGGGATTTGAACGCCATTTTGTTTCCACCATTACGTAACATTTCTATTCAATTCCGATGAGCACCTGGGTGTTCTCAATAGAAAGAATTCGAACGCCATTTTGCTTTCCAGAAAAGTGAGACGTCCATGTCGCAACTCTTTAATACAGGGACACTAGTCTCTCTCAGAGCCATCCAAATCCATACACAGAATTGAGCCAACACTTTTCATTTGGGCACAACATGGGGTATATTCCTTTGTTGCATGCTTGCCTAACAATGCAACACGCGCCATATTGTTTCCTACTGGTCAGAAACCGTGTTGACTAAACTCTGTGTATTGATGGCTCTCCTGTGATTTATATAATACAATATCCACTATTCGAATAATTCGACTTTAGCTTAGGTTGCTACAACTTTTCACCAACTGTGTAAATTTATCTTTCGACTTTGTCATGTGCACATTTTATCTTGATGGTGGATTGTCGTCCTGAAATCTAAGCGTCTACTTTTGTATAATATCGCCCTTCCCTCCTCTCTGAAAGGAATCTACAAAGAATCACCAGTTCTCCCGAACGCAGCATCGCTATCCAACAAACCACAATACTTGGAAAAGATTAATCAGTGAGTATGGGGCCATAGTTGATGGTGATAATTGTTTTTATCTGCATTTTAAAGGACCAATATAATGAAGATATACCAATCAAAACATTAATAACAAAAAGAACGATTCAATTCATCTTCCCCTGTTGCGCTTCTCTAATTTACCTAAAACTAAAAAAATATCAAATTCCTGTGACCCTTGGGCCTTTTCTACCGATTTAAGGAAACGCACCAGTAGTCCTTACAACTATTATATAAACGTTGTAGGTGTTTTGGGTGGGGAATTAACAATTGTATTAATCGTTTAAATTATGATCTATACTGCGCAGCGACATGCCATTTAATTCATATCATACTTTAAGTGCAGGAAAAACTGTTCAGATCAGTAGAATATAACATGCACGTTCACAAAATTTTTAAAAACTGTTGTTATAAACAGGATAAATGTTTATAGTTTAGATTACTTTTCGGTGTACAGTTTAAAGTTGAAGTAAATAGTGATTTTAATGAAGCATTCAAACAAATTTAAATTGTTGCTGAAAGCGGAGAGTTTGTCATCTTCAAGGCGGAAGAACTATTAGAACACATTTTTGTTTGTTTCCCTAATAGGAGCCATGTGCAAGGAGTTCTCCCGTACCGCATAGATCAGATGGCAATGAACAGGGAAGACTTAAACAGATATCATCCATCCATTCATGATGGGCCTGACTCAAAGCAATCTTTGCTTAGCGACAGAAAGACCCTCAGGTTCCAAATGCCACCTCCATTACGGAACTCTAAAGCACCTTCTGAGGTAGGGCCTTCCGCTGAAAGAAAGGACGCGGTCTTTTACAATTCTGACGGCAACGGTACTACGCGTAGTGTTCAGGATAATAACACAGAGGGAACTATGCTAAGGCGACGCTCTTCTATTATTAGTCCTCCGACACCAGAAGGTATTCAAGTGCTCAGAAGGAACAGCGCCCAGTTGTATCACCTGGCCAACAACGGAAGAAGAGAAGAATTCAATGGCGATTGTGAAGGTCGAACAGACTCTGTGGATACTGCGCAAAAGGAACCCGAGGCAGTTCTATTTCCTGTAGATTCTCCGCAAGAAGCAGATGGTAGAGAAACAATGATCGTTGACAAGTTGAATCAACATCAAGACATAGAACAAGGACGGAATAGCCAGTACAATTCCTTTCAAGACGGGCAGAGAATGCCACGTCGTAAAGATACGGATCTCGATACCGGTGCTTGGAATACAGAGAAAACCATGACCACTTCCCCTAACCAGATTGAACAGGGTCGTTTAGAAAAAGCATCGACAATAGACAATCGCAAAAAGGCACCAGTGGGTCAAAAGCATCGGGACCAACACCCATCGAGCACATCCTTTACCATCACCAGCGAATCACCTGTTATCAACATCAATGTGACATCACCAAAGGTTACAAACATGCAAGTGGGTGACGTATACCATGAACATCACGATGGTACTCAGGATGCTCTCCTAGGGCCTGTTGATGACATATCAGATGAAAAGCAAGATGGAAGTAATGAAGAAGAAGATCAATTGTTATATAATACGTGAATGAATATCATACCGTCGGGATCGGGCTAACTCGGCCCTAGGGCGAACTCGAGATCGCGCGGCGGTAACATGCGTGGATAAGGTTTCAAGAGTTGAATTAGTGCCTACACACCGGACCACTAACAGGACTAAATAGCCATATATTCCATGTTTTATAGAATTTTTAATCTTGAATTATTTTCAACATTACATCTTTAGTAACTATTTTACACATTTCCATTAAATAACCTTGAATGTGGGTGTTGCAAAAAACAACAGACTATTTGCGAACAAATTTGGCTTTCTCAGATAACTCGGGCGCGATTTCCGCTGAGTCCGAGTTGCCACTAGTGCCGAGTTAGCCCGGATCTAGTACCACCTTGTACAGTTTTAATGCATTTTTGTAACTGTATATTTCAAATAGTCCTTATACCATTATTGAAAATTGCAATACCTTTACACCTTTATAAATCTTATATTTTAAAGAGAATTACTTTGATAGAGTTAGTTGTTGCCTATCATTCAGTACTTTGTGTGCAGCGTACAGTATTCAGTTAATGAATATAACGATCGGAATTGTAAAACAAAAAGAAATGCAATTCATTGGGAGTGAATCAACACCACAAAAAAATGTTGATTTCTGTATATTTTTATGCCTCCGCCCACAGAAGGTGGCATTATGTATTCGGGTCGTCCGTCCGTCCCGCTTTCTAGTAAAACTATTTGAGGTATGAATGTCAAACCTGGTGCTGGTGTATATCACACAGGAAGACGATCTCGATAAATTTTGGGGTACGTAGGTCAAATGTCAAAGGTCATAGAGGTCAATTGTGAAATTTCAGGTTTTAGCTTCGTTGACGCGATATCTCCAGAACGATTTAACCCTATAAAAGGGCCGGGGTGTTTTGGCTATGCTACAGTGGAATCCAGCCCCCCCCCCCCCCCCCCCGAGATCTCGACCGTCGACCACGCAATCGCGCCGAAAATCGGCACGCACGTCGTCCACAACGTAATCTACAAAACTGTATAGTTAAATGCTCCGAAAACGTTCACATTAATTGATTATGCAAATTTATGCATGACATCAAACTTTGCTCTTAATCATTAAATAAAGCTCAAAAAAATGCTAATTTTTGGTCTAGACACTCTTTCCAGTATTCTTAGCAAATATACTTAAAAAATCGGTATCAAAATTGATTTCTTATGTATTTTATTGTTTTAAAAACTGTTTATGTATTTCTTTGTTTTTGTTTACCTTTTGTTTTTTATTGTTTTTCGGATTAAATTTGTCAGGGACACTTTCGCAAACATAAACAGCATAAAATAAATTAATTTTAATCAGCAAATTTAAAAATATTCATAGATTTCTAAATTTTGGCTGATAACACATTTTGTATTGAAATTATACATGAAATCCAGTTTTTGAGCAATATTTGGACAGACGTGCAAGTACGAAATGTTGAGTAACTTCGGAACCGCATATCCGAACAACGCGAATTTGGTCTCAAAAGATGCGTGAGAATGCGTGAAAAAAAGTCGTGAAACGCCGCTGCTTTGCGCGTTGCGGACATATCGTGAAAAACGTCTAGGGGGGGGGGGGAGGTGGATTCAACCCCCGGCCCTTTTAGGGTTAAGGTATGCACGTCAAACTTGGTGCTACTATGTATCACCATAAGTAGTTAGACGATCTTATTAGATTTTTGGGTAGCTCAAAGGTCAAAGGTCACAAAGGTCAATTCTGAAATTTCAGGATTTATCCTCGTTAACACGATCAAGAACCATTTGAGGTATGAACTTGAAACTTGGTACTAGTATGCATCACAAGCTGATTAGATTTTTGTTTACGTCGATCAAAGGTCATAGGGGGGCAATATGCATGAAATTAAAGATTCTCTCTTCTACTACTACTACTACTACTACCACTGCATATTTCTACTATTTTGTATGTATGACTGTGAGGACACAAAAGAGATCAGACTTTAGGGTTGTTCAAAGGTTAAAGGTCAAAGAGATCAATTAGCATGTAATTATACGTTTTTATTCTGGTTATCACAATATTTCAAGAACATTTTGAGCAATAAACTTAACTGAATTTAGGCGGAGGTGTATAGGAGATGCAGTCGCATTCATCTTGTCTTTCAGGAAATTCTGAAGAGGACATATTTATATGTTGATAGCCTGTACCACCAATAAAATTACAGATAAAATGCATGCTGAGATATTTGTTTCATGTGACAGTAATATCAATGAAAATTTGATAACCGTTATACTCTTCTTTTGCTTTCTGTAACTATGAAGTATAGTAATTTGTAGTTATATAACTACAATTTTGAAACAATTCAACAAAATTTTTGTTGAGTAATACATTTGTATTATTATAACATCGTTTTATTATCATTATTATTATTATTATTACTATTCTTAATAATATCCCAATGCTTTGAAATGTTGTTGGTTTTATCTGTATTGTTTTCTAAACTCTGAGGTTTTTGATCGAGGCGTCGCGACGGTCTTTATATAGCGATAAGTATATTGCATTTAACAATATTATAAACAGGAGGCAAAGGTGCCAATTGCCCCAGCTCCCTCCCTAAACCCTCACACATTATTCCAACTAAGATATTTAAACATAATAATGGATACACCCATTTTAGGGATTTAATAATTTAACAATACATTAATGAGTAGTATATCTATGCAAATATTCTGAGTTCTAAATGATACTGCCGATTCAGCAAATAAATAAAGCTGTTCTCATATATTTATATTCGCAGACTGCGATGTATCAATCCCCTCAATCCCCTCTAAAGAAAAAATTAATAGCCTTGATTTACGGCAGGCGCGTAGCCGGAGGCGGTGAGAGTGATCGCCCCCCCCCCCCCAAAAAAAAAAACAACAACAACAACAACAACAAACAAACAAACAAACAAACAAACACAACCGCCAACTAAAAAAAAGTCAAAAAAAATGCGAGAGCGAAAAAACGGGAGAGAAGTGACAGAAAAGGCCTAAAATGGCGCTACGAGCCGTAATTTTTCTCCCAAAATTTGCTAAAACGTCAGTTTTTGCGCTTCGAGCGGGAAGGGGGAAACTGCACCCACCCATGATAAATACAGTGCGTCCAAATAATGGAAAAGCAGCCAGGGCGTCGACCTAACTTTCCGCCTAAAAAAGGGTTTGCTACGAGCCGTTGTCTTACTCTCAATTTTGCTGAAACGTCAGAGCTTGAATAATATGTATATGAATGAATTTATGAATAAATGAATATAATGAATATATGAATACATCTATATATTTAGTAATGTACAACCGTGTACCAGATGTTTACATTAATTTATTAATACAAAATCATGATAAAAAAGAGCCTTAACGAGCTGCATTTCTAGTATGAAACACATCAAATTGATGAAAGTTTGTAGAATGTATCTTCCTTATCTATCACACTGTTATTTGTTCGTTTGGTTGGGTTTTCATTCACCATCTGACAGTATATTATTCTTTTGCGCCTATCCATGTATTTGCACAAACTTTCTTATCTGCATTTATATACCATTACACGTATTTACATTAGCCTTTGCCCTTTAACATGTTTCTCGTCTCGACCTTTCCTACAAAATCTTTTTGACGTGTAATGACAAAGGGTCAAGAAACTTTGAGGTGTATTTAGCAGTTCGGTGAGCGTTGGACTGCTCCCCCTCCAATTCCCTACCCTTCAGCCCCGAAAGGAATAGAACACTGATAAGCGTTCTGGTACTCTTTTAGTATTGATTCTAATAATAGAAAGAATGGCTTTAGAACTCATGAACAAATCACGTGCCCCTTTTACAAAAGAAAAGTACACATAATTATATGAGCCGCCGTTTGTAAATTTATTATTTAGCTCAATTATTTACATATAATTCATTATTTAGCTCTTTTCTACAATTATTTATATATAATGACATAAAGGATACAATTATTTATTAACAATGAATTTTGCAATTTCCATTATTTATAAATAATGATTTTCCAATATTCATTATATATAAATAATGAATTTTGCAGTTTCCATTATTTATAAATAATGGTTTCATAATGTTCATTATATATAAATAATGAATTTTGCAATTTCCATTATTTATAAATAATGATTTCACAAATTCATTATATATAAAAAATTAATTTTGCAGTTTCCATTATTTATAAATAATGGTTTCATAATGTTCATTATATATAAATAATGAATTTTGCAGTTTCCATTATTTATAAATAATGATTTCACAAATTCATTATATATAAAAAATGAATTTTGCAATTTCCATTATTTATAATAACGATTTTAAAAATTCATTATATATAAATAATGAATTTTGCAATTTCCATTGTTTATAAATAATGATTTCACTAATTCATTATATATATAAAATGAATTTTGCAATTTCCATTATTTATAAATAATGATTTTCCAATCTTCATTATATATAAATAATGAATTTTGCAGTTTCCATTATTTATAAATAATGGTTTCATAATGTTGATTATATATAAATAATGAAATGTGCAATTTCCATTATTTATAAATAATGATTTCACAAATTCATTATATATAAAAAATGAATTTTGCAATTTCCATTATTTATAATAATGATTTTACAATATTCATTATATATAAATAATGAATTTTGCAGTTTCCATTATTTATAAATAATGGAAATAACAAAATTCATAATAATTTAAAAGTGCATTCTTTCCAAATGTTTTGTGTGGGGCGTTGTTGTTTTTTTTCTTTTGTGTATGTGTATGTGTGTGCGTGTGTGGGCGTGTTTAGCCGTATGTCCGAGGACATTTTCGGACAGAGAACAAAAAAAAAATCATGAGAACAATGGTCCTCGGAAGCCGGACAATAGTCATCGAACGTCGAACAATGAATTTGTGCCTTATTCCGTCGACTGTCCGAGGACGGAGGAACAATAGAGCAACAGTACTTGTCCTCGGAAGTAAACCCATGTAAAGCTCTGTGTGTGTGTGTGTGTGTGTGTGTGTGCTCTTACATACATGCAGTTGTGGGCTACAGTGCATTGGCGTAGATACGAACACGCTTTCTATTGTTAGTGGGGGTGATGAATAGATCACCCCCCCCCCCCCCCCCCCCCCCCCACTTACAATGGATAATTATGCGTGTCTACGCCCGTGGTACAGAGAACAAAAGAGCACAATGATGGCCTTTATTCCGTCATGCTGCTTGTGGGGTACAAAATACAATAGGAGAAAACAATACAGTTCCCCACAAATCAATAAGAGTGTGTGTGTGCGTGTGTGACAATGACAATGGATTTTTTATTTTCTTATGTAACCCTTATTCGAGCATTGAAGAAAATCAAGCAAGTTATATATTACAAGACTATGCATTGAAAATCAAAGAAAAAAGTTAAATGGAAGAAAATTGTTTTTCTGAAAATAAAAAAATATAGAAAAATAGGCAATTCAAAATTGAATGATACTGTAAATTATAAAAAGTTTACATGTGATTTTGTAATTATAGTGAATTAAGAATTTAAATAATAATAATGATAATAATAATAGTAATTTTTAAAAAAATTAAAAAGAGAGAAAAAAATGCTGTGAACTTCTGGCGGTATTTTAATAATGACGTTGATTTAGATAAAGGAATAACTGACTTTCTAAAAAGGCACACGCTTACTTTAAAGAAATATAAACAAACTAACTTCAAGCATGAATTATTTTTAAAAAATACAACACAAACATACAAAAAAGAGAAATCAAAACGAATTAAAATAATTCGATTTTTACATCTGCTAATTACAAACGGCTTCGAAAACGAAGCATCATTATCTTACAAAAGTTTGCTATAAACCTAACCAACTCGTCGGTGCTTGTTGAATTAAAGAGATTATAATCTTTAATGTATTAGGCTTTACTCTGTAAAACCTATTTAAATATAGCTTTCTCTCATTATTGAACACTTGACATTCAAAAAGATAATGAAATTCATCGCCAATTATTCCTTCATTACACAAATGATATACGGTTTTGTATTTCAATGTTATAACACCTACCAGTTATGATAGGCAGCCGGTGATTCCCACATCTAAATTTCGTTAGATTAATTCTCTGTGACGGCGATAGCTTTTTCAGATAGATCACTAAACTCATGCGTTGTTTTAAAAATCCTATAATTTATACAATAAGAATTGTCGTTGACCATTGAATGCCAGTTTTGAAAATGAATATCTTTCAATCTTAGTTTAATAGTTGACTCTAACCAATTTTGTTACTTATGTTGCTATAATCGTGCCATATATTTGACAAACCAAGATTGTTCAGCGTTTCTTATACTTTTTGTATCCACGGGGACAAATATATATTGTTATTTGCAAGCAATCTTAGTACATTACAAGCGGCTTGGTCAAGGATTAAGGATTAAATGATTAAAATCCAAATCGTATAAAACCCAAGTTTGCACATGTAAGTTAAAATTTTCTGGTGTAAGTTACGGCACTTCTTTAAAATCTTATTTACAAATAACGTTTTGACAATAAATGTTTATCCCCCCTTTTTTAAAGTTTGGATATAACACCCGCCGTCCCCATTTTCAATGCATTTGTATGTCATAAGTCGTGTTATAATTCACGATGATGTCGCTTACATAAGACGTTGTCATACTACAGTAAGTTATTTTACTTTTCAACTTTACATTGTGAAAATTTAAATTCAGTTAATTTTGTTTTGGTTAGTTTATTCATTTCGATATCATATATTTTTTATTTTTCTTCATTCAAAAAAGACATATTATCGATCAAAGAAGTTTATTATTGGTGTTTTTATTAAACACCGTGTACCTATAATTTGAGGTTGTATCTACTGACTGAATGTAGGGGAAAGGAAACTCAATTAAAACGTTCTACTTATAAGATTTCTGAATAAGTGAAGGAAGTTCAGCTTATTCTGTTAATATTCTCATTCGACGTCGTGCATAATCCGGATTGTGGGCAAAAACATAAGGGGGTCAACAAACTTTCTGATGCCTCGCCTGAACAGGCAGAGGAGGGTGAATAAACTTTTGTTCGCTGTGTCGGTATCACGATGCTTTTCGTAACCGCAAGTGCGTCTGGGAAAGGAAAGGCGAGAAGCAGCGCAGACAACAATATTAGTAGCCTCACGCTTCATGTACTTTCATTAAAACATGACTATTTCATTTTAAAAGCCACCCAGACAAGGTGAATTTGACCTTCCTAACGAAGCAAGTATTACGGTCATTTTCTCTTTGATTGCATAACAATTTCATTGCGTAAAGCTAGAGAACCTTTCATTGGTTCAATTCTACAAGTTTGTTCTCTACTGAGATAAGACCATCCAATCAGATTGATGTGTGAGCCTCGATGAGAAATCAACAAAGGAATTAACAAGAAAAACATAACATGGATGTCAAAATTCAGCCGTCCTGTCGCCTAGTTTCGATAAATCAACTGAGCAGCTAGTATTTTCTTCATTTTTTAAAGTTTGTAATAAACCTCCATCGATCGCTATCGCCATCACTACAATCCATCTTCGTACCGTTGGCTTGTTATCCGTATAGTAGGCATCTACTAATAGGCATTTTCCCGTGCAGGATATTATTCAGAAGTTTTACAACATTCCAGGAAATTGGAGGTTATTTTACAAACATGAAGATGGCTGTCATACAGCAAGATATGTCTATCGCCTGGAATAATTTCACTCGTGATACGATGGACATGGCTGGGTTAGATGGAAGTCGGTCTGCTCTTCAGCCAATATGGGACGGGCTCCGTTATGTCTTCGGTGACGAAGTCCTCTGCTCGCCAGCTTTCCCCGTGGGTATGGCTGTCAGCTATTACTTATTTCTGTGTCTCATCTACATGTTCCTAGACCTGTATGGTGTGAAACACTGGGCGTGGCTGCGGAAGTACAAGCTTCATCAAGACATCAATGTCACCGTACCCCAACTCTACAACACTTTGCTCTTGACAATGTGGAACCACGCCCTGTACATCATCCCAGCCGGAGTCCTCCAGTACATGTACGCCCCTCCGTTCCCTCTTAAAGACGACGCCCCACTCCTCACGACGTTCCTCTGGGACCAGTCCATATGCCTCTTCATCTTCGACCTGTCCTATGGTGTCCTCCACTACTGGTTCCACGCCAACAGGTGGGTCTACCGCGCCATCCACTCCGTTCATCACCAATACCACTCCCCGTTCTGCTGGGTCACCCAGTACCTTCACCCAGTCGAGCTGATCTTTGTCGGCGCTACCACAGCCATCATCCCTAAGATGCTCCAAGTCCACACCTTCAGCTACTTCGGATTTCAGCTCTTTAATATATGGCTCAGCGTCGAGGCCCATGCCGGATACGAGTTCCCCTTTTCCCTCTCCCTCATCATCCCGTTCGACATCGTCGCGGGTCCACGCAAGCACGACCTCCACCACATGAAACCGATGTCGAACTATATGCCACATCTGACTTGGCTCGACAAGCTAATGGGATGGGAGTTCCATGGATATGATACCAAGAAGCCCAAGAAGGCGTCAACCAAATGACGGTATTTAAATTTCGATCAATTCTGTATAAATAATATTTCCAAGTGTAAAAGTTCCTTTATTTTATTTTCTCTGAATATCTCCATACTTACACAAAATGTTTACAAGCGGGATAATTATAAAGCAAAATTCGCAAAGTAACTCGAAAAAAAATATATATTTTTTGGTAAATTACAAAATCCATGTATTCCACAAGAATTTTATTGGATCAAGTTATTTACAGTATAGGCATATGGATCCCTTTAAAAGGGAAAAAAACAGTCAAAGGCTGATACGATTTTTTTTGCCAGCCCATCAACAACTAATGAATATGATTTGTTTATTTTGTTGGGTGATCAAATCTATTCTGCATGTATTATGTTGGTCACTAAAATCTATATCAAGAAGTCATTAAAAATGCTCATTTATCTTTAATATTTGCTCTTAGGTTTCCTAAGCTAAATCAGTTCATTCTATTTTGGAAGCGTTGACATTGACCATGAATTTCACAGTAAGCCTAACGCCACTACTTGACTTTCACAATTGAAAACGAAATCAAACAAATTAGACAGTTGGGAGGCGATTTAGTTAATTGTTGTATGTTATATTTATTTATAAAGTATCAGTATTAGAGGGATATTCAACATGATCAGATGTAGTAAGCTAAATGATGTTCGATTAATGCCAAGTCAGTGTAATGTCAAAGAAATACGAACACCGAGTCAAGTATTTATCACAAGGCGAATTTTACTTCCATATAAAAAAAAACCAAGAAACAACATTTCTTTATAATTTTGCTTGAAACTTCAAGACATGTATACATATTTCATCCACTTTTATTTTCACTTTGAAAATTTTAAGCAGTGTCTTTTATGTCATTTCTGTTAGAATCACTTTGTATTTGTTTGAGTTTTATAAGTTTGTAAATGTATATATTTAAAGTCGCCTTCTAACCGTTGCAATGATCATAATAATTTACCAAATTAAACAGATTAAGTATAAAGGTATTTGAATGGTAATATTGAATACGTGTTATGCACTCTATTTGCAAGTGCTTGTTATTATATTAATGAAGTCGTTTCCAAAACTGCAAGCTTTCAAATCAATTCGCAATGATCCCATTTCTTGTCAATATGACGCTCATATAGCTGATGACCCTAACGATTTGGGTACAGAAAATGGAGGATTCAATATTTGCCCCGTGTTGAAAAACAAGTACCGGGCCGGGCACTATGTCCTCGCGCACTGTATTATTCAGTCCGTTCTTCGAATTCCCATTCGGTCTGCACATAAATACACGTACGTGACTTATGTAGCGATACTAGTCGACTAGCGATGATTCATGATTCTGTGCGAATAATCATGAATGAGCTTGTTTGGCTGTATGCCTGTAGGATACACATGCATGGTATGGTATAGCCTTATGGCCGATACTCGTCTCAACCACATAATACGTGTTTGTGTCGCTTGAATGAAGTCTAACATGTATGCTATAAATAAATAGATGCAATTCAACATTTTCGGTCAATACTCTGATGCAAAATCCATGGAGAGAGCAAAGGACACCAAAACGACCAAGAAAAGCACATATATAGACAAATGAATTTTTTTCGTTGAAAGATCGGAATTGTGAGATAATTAAACTACAAGAAAAGGTTTTGTTTAAAGTCAGTAATTACACACAAGTTTAAAATGTGTTTATCCCGATTTTGTTAATCCCAAACCTAGTATTCTACAGGTTGAAATTACAGTGGTTTTGTTTCCTCATGGGGTTGGGGTTGGCTTTTTTATATCTAACTGGACGAAACGAAAAAAAAAGGCATATTGGGTATGTACACTGCTAAAACCAGGGTGTTAATTTAACACCATCTCGGTATCTATATTGGGCTACACCAGATAAGTGTTAAAACAACACCAGTTTCGAATCAAACTGGCGTTGTTTTAACACTAACTGGTGTTGTTTTGACACTTATCTGGTGTAGACCAATATCAAACTGGTGTTGTTTTGACACTTATCTGGTGTAGCCCAATATAGATACCGAGATGGTGTTAAATTAACACCCTGGTTTTTGCAGTGTAGCTTTGGCACTCCATTGTACTTTCCATCGACGTGATGTGTGCAAGCACTCTAAAGACCGAAGTGTGAAATCAATATTTATTTGACAGGGCCGAGTAGTGATATGTTTGAACAAAGACAGGAAACAAATAAATAAATGAGTGAATAGATGAAATAATATCCGTTTTATTCAAACTGCTTCTTTCAACATTCAGGAGTTGAAATTGTTAATTCTTAAAACGCTGTCCTTCCCCCGCCTTTTGAATTTTGAGTTCAACACTTCAGTTTTGAGAGAGTATATCAGTCTTATGTATGATTACCGGTATTTCATATTGGACTCTTTCATGTGTGTGACATTTGAAGTATTATGACAAGCTGCATATGCCTCCACATCTCGACAAAGTATTTTAGTTTGTATTTCTATGCTGTCTGAAAATTTGACAAATCGATATTCAACAGCTTTTATAACAATTCATCTGAGCAATATTCTTCGTCAGTATTCTTGTTTATATCTTGATGAATGAGAACCAATTTTCATTTCCTTTAAAAAATTCTTTGACACATAAGAATGAGTGAAATGAAATGGAATTTAAATTATGCTTTGAAAACTCATGAATTCATATTTTTTCAAATTGATTAACAATATAACTCTACTCTATTTGGCTGTCTTTCTGGTATAGATAACCAGATTTTGGTCAAGTTGAACTGAATCGATATGGTACTTATGGCAGCAATAGTTCAATTTCACAGGTTTTCGGCTGATTTATAGTAGAAAATTATGGTAGCATATTGAGATATCGAATAACATTGGAGACATTTGAACCCGACTGTGATACAGGGAGGATGAAATGAATCGTAAATATTGTGTCTTTATTTGAGAGATATATTCGTGACGCGAATTTGAGGGGGAAATTATGTTCAATCATAATAATAGAGGGAAATGATACTGAATTTGATTATGAAAGCTCTTCATTTTGCATGAGAATCATTGTTATCTGTGACATCACTTTACACATTTTGAAGTACTCTTCTGAGCTGTGTCTTCTTCGAGGTGAAAAAACGAATTGTATTTCTTTCTGTAATGATGATAACAGTAATAGTAACTATTATTAATATTATTATTATCTATCAGTATCATTTCCTGCCTTTAAAAAAAGGAATTAATGGGTCACAGGCATAATATTTTAACTCAAAGAATGTAACATCTATTACGAGAATCGTGTTACGCAAATAATGTCTTACAGTTCCCATGCACATGGAAACGTTTATTACTTCACAGATTGTATGATTACAATCAAACTTTGTTCAAAGCCGAATTATTTTGTTATATTTTCGGATAGGTGCTTTTGTGTGGTCAAACTTACATGCAATAAAGCGGTTTAAGATTGCGCCTTGTTAAGGGAACATTATAATGTGAAAACTGCCTTTTATTTATAATGATGAATATCGAAATGCTTGACCCGACTGTTTTATCAAGACTATTCAGCTATTATTAGAAGCAACAAAGTTGATGGCCTAAAGTTGTAGTGTGTCTATTATAGTATTGTTACGTGTTATTTTGTTGGTAAAAATGAATTTATTTCTCAAAACATACCTAAATGTTTTCTATATCACGCAACATATACCTCTTGCATTCAACAGGTGGCTCAAATTGACATTTTGCAATCGGCACAGTAAATGCGTAAATGATTATCGTTCTAAATTTTGAATGGTATGATCGCAAATTTGTTAGAATGTAAATGCGGATCAAATCTGCAAAGGAGAATGATGTTGAACTGCAAAATTTGAATCATACATGTACCTATATGGCATCTCATGAAGAGATGGAAATGCTCTTATGTGTGTGACGGTCATACAATGCAATGTAATTTACATTTACCTTTTCATTCATAAAATGGGAATTTCTTTTTGTTCAAACGTGCAGTATTCTATATACCGTGATTTGTAAGATGCAATTTCGTGATATAATATGAAATTATTTTATCTATTCGTCTAAGGAAATGACCTTGAGGCTACGGATTCCTTGATTTACGTGATATGATCTGTAATTATGGAAATGAAATATGGCTCAATAAGTGAACAAAAACTTGATGAATAACATGTAAAAACAATAAACTCTTGTAAAACACATTTGTTTTTCGTTGTCTTGTTTGTTATGAAATTATAATATTGGCTACATTGTTCGTATGCTCGAGCGCACAGAGGCAGCAAGATAATCAGAAGCAGTATACAAGGTTAAATATTTCTCAGTAATTTCACATAGTTCCTCATCACACATGTCTTAATGTATTCCAAAAGGACGTAAAATACTCTGTAGAAACTTTCACTCCAATACACTGAAATATAAACATATTGTAAGCAACTTTGCAATATGGGTTCCAATCAGTTTAAAGTATATCAATTTAAGCAATTGTTCTTTCATGCAGATAATGGGTTATGATTATTCATAGGCAGTGAGGGCGAGAGACAGACAGATAAAGACACATGGAGAGGGCATGTAGGGGGTGGGGTGGGGGTTGTTGATATAATACGCTTGTTATGGAATCTTTTTTTGACATCTGCGATTATGTAACTGATGTTTGGGTGTGCATGATATAGTTACATAATTGTATTCCGAGTAAAGATAACGAGTATTTATACTTTTCAACGTTTTGGTATTGTTTTAAGACCCTCTTTTCTTCCTGTTTTCACAGCTTTTGTCGTGTTAATAATAATAATAATAATAATAATAATAATGATAATACATTTAATTAAACTGATGATGATAATAGTAATAATAGTAATAATAAAAATGATAATAATAATAATAATAATAATAATAATAATAATAATAATAATAACACTATCTGCGGATTAAGGAGAATCGTCCAAAACTGTAATTTACGGGGAAAACAGAAGACCCAATAACTTCATTTTTCGATTAATTGATATCATGTGCAAATAAACTAAAGGCCTATGACTTGAAATCTAACTTAAAAGATGAACCAACCAATATAATTATTTTTGGCTTCCCCTTTACGTTTTTAAGCACAACTGGAACTTATGGAGAATCCACAATATTTCCCCTTAAGGTTATAATGGGTTAAAGGCACTGTTTAACATAGTGGTGGGAGGATTAAAATAATTCTCAAGTTGCAATGATTAATGCACCTAGGCATGTTTGTATTGGGTCAGAAACACCCAAGGATGTAACAATTCAGGACGAAATCCATTCATGTTTGAGTAATCTCTGTGAAACGGTTAATTCCACGGTACCGGAAGGACATTTAGATACAGTTTGTGTGTGATTGTCCTTCCGTTACTGTGGAATTGACCATATAAAGATAAATCATGTGGGCCACGCTTTTAACTAGCACAGTAAGCAATGGACCTTCCCTTGTATTACACCTATACAGTTTTATCACCCTGTGATTTTTGCACTGTGAGGGGTTTACGCCATACCGCACAAGATGACATGAATAAATTATCAACTGCTCACATTTTTTAAAAATTAGAACATTGTTAAATTGTGCCTTTAAAGGGGGGAAATATGGTATTATTCCCCTTATAGGTTATGATCGGTTAAAGGGGGGAAATATGTTAAAACTGGTCAATTTACATTTCCAAAAACTTTAAAAATCCGATGAAAGTGAAAATCTCCAGATAGTAGAGGAAAAAATCCTCCGATATGTTAGAGGTCTTTCACACTCACTTCGTTAGAGCGCTGTAACTAAGAACGGTTCCTCAGGAGCGGTTCCCAGGTGAGGGTGAATGCTCAAGTGGTCCAGGAAGCGTTCTTCTGGAGCGCTCCAGAAGACCACCTCGCGAGGTGGTCTTGAGGAACGGTTCTTAGTTAGACCGCTCCAACGTGGCAATGTGAAAGCAAAGCGATCCTAAAGCGTACTTCAACCGGAAGTGAGTGTGTGTGTTTCGCGGGAAATCAATGGGTGAGTTGATAAATTGAGCGATTTGATACCTTACGCATTATACGGTTTGAATTCCGCCGAAAAATTTGACCCGATGATCTGAGCTGCCATGGCAACAAGACCACTTTGACTCGCTGAGCGATTCAAGACATAAAAAATGCGTGTGAGTGTGAAAGCAAACGAACCGTTCTTCAAGAACCGTTCCTCTGGAGCGGTCTAACTTGGAGCGGTCCAGAAGTGAGTGTGAAAGGCCTCTTAGTGAAGAGATAATAGAGATATTATTCCAAGTTAATTAAAATTTGCTTGATTTGCCTATTCCCCTTGTCCACTTTTACACAACGCATGATATAACGATGTAAAATTATCCCAAGGATTTAGCACCCCTATCATGAAGAGATTATGGTGCTGTTCGTCCTGAGGGCCTGCAGTTATTATATATTACCCCAGCAATTGCCAGGTACCCATTTACCCCTAGGGTGGGAGTGACAAATATGGGTAAAACACCTTGTCCAAGGATGTAAGCACCCAGGGAGGATCGAACCTAGGATCTCTCGTATGAGAGTCAAATTATGGTTAATAACCTAACTCCATCCCCCGTTTCTCTGCATGTTCCCTCTCTCTCCTCTTTTTCACTCCCCCATTTCCCTCGTCTTTCACTCCTCTCTCTCTCTCTCTCTTTTCTCTCTCTCTCTTTCACTTTCCTCCTCCCCTTTTTACTACCCTTTTCTCTCTTTCACTCCTCCCTCTCTCTCACTTCCTTTATTTCTCTCCCCTTTTCTGCCTTTCACTCCTCTCTCTCTCTCTCTCTTTCTCTTTCTCTCTCTTTCACTTTCCTCCTCCCTTTTTACTACCCTTTTCTCTCTTTCTCTCCCCCTCTCACTCACTCTCTCCCTCTCTTTCACTTTCTTTATTTCTCTCTGCTTTCTATTTTTCTTTTGGGGGCGATCGGTAGAGGGCACGTGTCTCGGTGACATCCCTCCCCAATATCTACGCCACCGATGTCCTATTTACTACAAAAGTATATAAGCAATGGTGGATTAGTATTATTATATCATAATAACTGTATTCAACTAATGCATTGTCAGATCATGTGCACTATTTTGATTGTGAAGTTCATATCCCTTTTTTTTCATTCGAATCTTCCAGCATTACCCCAGTTCAATGAACTTTTATGTCGGTCAGTCAATGACTCCATTTCAGTCATGTCGTTATCGTAAGTACCTAGTTATCAAGTTATTTTGTTTGCTTGACTCGCAGACTATCTTGATTGTCCTGTCAAGAAGGGCGATAAGCAAGAAAAAAAATAAGCAAACAAAAAATATTAAAGATGCAGAAGAAGAAAGAATAAGCTGAGAAGAAGAAACTCAAAAAGAAAGCAATCTGAAATACATGATGGCAAGATTAAGAACAAATATTTAAAAAAGAGAAGGGGGAGGGTGAACAAGGACAAAGAAAAATAAATGAACGAGTATGAAAAATTAGTCAGTTTTTATGAAAAGCATTTTGATGTCAACTTTTGATCAGAAATGTACATAATGTACTCTTTACACATCTCCAATTAAGAGGAAACAATACTGAATAATTCGGGGAGGGGGTATTGTTGTGTTGGTGACCTCGATGTCAGCATTATTTCTAGCAAGTTTTTCGTCTTGACTCAGTTCAAACTGGACACACAAACAACACGGACATTTAAAAAGTTCGTCCGACAAAACACGATTTGACAAATAAAGTTCATGCGAAGATTGGTGTGTTAGGTATTAAGATAAACACCGTCACTGTAACCCTATGGCGAACTTTTTATTAACCCTTGTTCCTTATCGTGAAAAGCAATCATTTATGAAGGACTGTTATAGCATCTGATTTGCTCATGTCGCCGAACTTTGGCTATAATTTGAATTACAGAATGAAATCGAACTTTAATTCAGGAGCAACATTACTATTTCTTAAAACCATATTCCTATATTTCCTTCGTTACTGCAATAATAGAATTAAAATGTGATTAGAAACAAATCGGTATTTTTCTTTTTAAACTGATAATTCAGACTAATGACGAAACGACTAATAACCCAATGAGGCCGGAGGCCTGAAAATAACTTTTTATTGGGGGTCAAATATAAGAACGGCAAACTTTTTGTTATTCTCCCCTCTTTCTGCGAAGTGTTAACCTCCTGTGGTTGATGAATGCTGTGATAGGTTTGATACAGGTAACCGAAAGTTCATTTTTGTTCATAAATGTCTCTCCAAAGGGATGACATTGTAATATGCCCATTGTAACAAAACGTACACGCTACAGCGTTTACTGAACTTATTATTTACATTCCATAAATGTACAGCGCAATATGATTATGTTATTGAAACCAATGTACAATCGTATCTCAAATCAAACGTGAAATAAGATTATATAAAAGCGATAACATTGACTCAAAATTAACCTCCTTCTTTGCAATGTTTTTATTCATTCAGTATTGGAGACTTGAGCTATATTTTTTTTCCATAACTGTTATCAGTTAATGTACTTAATGATCACGGATCAAGATAAATGACGGTATTCCAAACAAAAGTTTGCCAGAATGTAACAAACAATATTATGCAATTAAGTAGAGAGACTTTCAGGTCTTTTGTAGTGTCAAGGACAATTTTCCTTTCATTAATGATTTACTTATGAAATTTGAAGTGGATTATTAATTAACCGTGTAATATCGTACGATTTGATTTGATGAATATTCATAGCCTTTGAAATACTCCCCTCTCTCTCCCATCTCTCTCCCCGCGGAAAAATGTAGCCCTTAGACAATTACTCCAAAATTACCCTCTCACACAAACTGCCAAATACTAATTTTACATTAATTTGTGTTTCAAAATTTTCGAAAAGAAACATAAAAGAGAGTATACTCTTTCAGAAAATATGTGTACAATTTTACCATGTTAAGCAAATACATCTTTTTTATAAGCTCTATTAAACCCAAAATCAAACGACTTTTTGTTGGTTTTGTGGTGGACTGTCACAAAAAACTTCCTGTTTTCTGTTCATGTTCAAAATTGTCCTCCTTTGGACAGTTGGAAATAGGAAGTTTTATACAGACCCACCTCCATGTAGTATTCACAGATTACATTTTTTTTCTCCAAAAATAAGAAAGCATTTTACACACCCACTCACACTCGCACAAATATATTTGTCCATTTACATTGAATTCTATATTTTTTTCTTCGTCATCAAAGATAATCCGACAATCTTATTCAGAAATGGAATAACAATTTTCTACAATGGGGGGGGGGGGGGTCTTATAACGATCAGTGTGGGTTACTCAACAAATGCACCAAATTCGTTGTTTTTAGACAAGATTTATCAGTCCCTGGACAACAATGTAATACCCCCCCCCCCCCCCCCAAAAAAAAAAAAAAAAAAAAAAAGGAAAAAAAAGTGAGAAATAACTTCATAAAATTCAGCATGATACTTTGTATTCTAATGTGATAATTATTCATTAATAATTTTATTTCGAAGTGCAATTGTATACTGCATACAAACTAATATGGTAAGTATAGTGTTTATGATGTGACGTCCACTGTGAAGGACCTATATCGTAATATGGACACATATCTTATTTTCTTCAATTGCAGTAAATCTGTTACGTCATTTCTCAATGCAAACTGGGTTGAGGTGGGGTTTTTTCTTCGAATTAGATCATGCAGACGGCTGCTGATACAATAGTGCTTCATACACAGCACCTGCACCTGAGGCAGTTTTGGCGAAACGTGGAGATGTAGATCGAACACGTAAGGAGAATCTGCAGGTTAAGGGTAAAGGAATATGAAAAGGGCACAGCTCTATAACTACTTTCATAAAATCTGAATAAGATTACAATTATGTAATTTCTATGAGAAGCGGTTTAATATAAGGCGATAATGATCAAATAATGTTTGATCGCGTTCTGCTCGATAATTATATTTAAGCTACTGTTGAATTTCTTTCATTTCCAAAGTAGATCTAATTATCATAAAATCATCGATTTGGTTTTAATTTGAATTGACGTCCTTATATGCTTATATTATTTTTATCTCAGTATAGTTGATTCATATTCATATACAGACGAAATAAGGCATTTATTGTCAACTGACGCATCGCAATCCCTTTTGTAACCTCTATACAAGAGAATATTTATTGCAAGTATCCTTATATCTCGTCCTAAACAGTTCTGTTTTATCAGTTTGCCTCGTTTTCATTGATGAGTATTAAAATTCTGAATATCTACAGTTTTAAAATCTTATATGATGAAAATCTGCGTTTATCTTGTAATTGCCAGTGATTATTATGGAACTTGCAAGCACTCACATACGTGTGAACTATTGCCTAAGTCATCATGTATAAAAAATCACCTAATTACCAAGACCTTTAGAACTTTGATATGATAGTAAACTTCCTTTACCCTTTCGACTTATAAATAAACACCCCAGTTATAAAGTTGCATTTCTGCATAAAGAAAATATCAGTCAGTGAACTTCTAACTGATTATCATGTATAGTTCTTGATGAACTTTTAATACCATTGTTCGCCTTAATAAGTATATACTCGATTACTTGGATACAAAGTTGATCAGACTATGCAAACTTTCAAACTAAATTTCATTAACCTTCAAAGTCATCGTGGTCCAACTATTACAATGGGTTAGAAATGAAAACGATCACGTGAAACTTTAGGTTGATTTAGGGTGATTTGTTATTGATTTATAGGTCTATTATTACACTGAATTGAACTGCATTGTAAAAAAAATAATGTTAATCTTTCTGGCGTCCGCTCGACGAAAGAATAATTGCCAGTAGGCTATCATAAAAGCTGTTGATAATTTGTGATTTGTTATCTGTGAATGATATTATTATTATTATTATTATTATTATCATCATCATCACTATCATTGTTATCAATATTATCATCATTATTTTAAATATCGTTATTACTATTATTATATTATTATTATTATCATTATCAACGTCATAATCACTATGGAAACTTACCAGGATCATCTGAACTTAACTGTATTTCCTCACCTTGTGACGTCAGATTACACTGATGATGACGACGACAAAGAGGAGAATGATGATGGTGATGATGATGACAGATAGTAGATGTCGTATTCTTCGTCGGCTCTTCCACTAAACTTCCAGAGGATAAGTAACCTTGAAATACTACTGAGAACCCCTGGGATGTTGGGTAACTAAGATATGATGAAAATGGGTAGATGGATGGAGTATAAGAACTTGGTTAATTAGGGGAAATCTGTTGTCTAAATATACCAGAAATCTGCCTTAACAAGAATATTTCAAATATTAACGCAAAAATTCACGCAATGCAAAGAATTTGAATATAAATCCATTTTAAACCACGTTTTGAATAAAAATTTGTATTACTCTTCACGTTTCCAAAAATAAGTTAAATGTAAGTTCTTATTCCTGGAGAAAAAGTATCATTATATTTGAAACCTATATCATTTTTAAACAAACTAAAAGAGCAGCGATCTCCTTTTTTAGGTCATCATATTTGTTGGTATACGTCTTAATCTTTAATAACATCATTTTTTAAATTTGCATCGCGTTGGTGCCCTTTAAAAAAGAGAATTATTGTCATGTACACATCCTTTCACCTCTAGTAATAAATATATTTAGTATAAAATTGTTAGCAGTTGTGTCATGTTGTCAACTAAATAACAAACTTCCATTACAGTTTGGTTATGAGAATTAAGAAATATAAAAATTCATCACATTTCCTTAAGTTATGCTAGAGGTAGTATATTTCAACCTGATTGCCAATAAAATCCTATTGACAAGAATTTGGAGGGGAAAGGGGTAAGAAAATTAAGTGAAATATACTTAAATTATACAGACAATGTTAAGAGCTTCGGTAACATGATCAAGATCACTTTAAAATTTCGTGCTTTATGCTCTTTTTGATACTCACAGATATAAATGTATCATGCAGAAGAATCCCATATGACAGCCAGAGGGACGAAGAGATGAGGGTGGCGATGCTGAGAGAGGCCGAGATTGTTTTAGCTGATTTGGCTCGTATGCAATGTACCTAAAAATCACACAAATATCACCAGTGGATAAGGGGGCTTCAATATTAACAAGAATACATGTAGGCCTAGCCTGATTACATTTTTAAAAAATTCAATAATACATGCATAGGTGTTAACGCTTTATGAGCAAAATTGAAGGAAAAAATTGTTTTTAAAAGTTGGGAGTGATGAATGCGGCATTATTGCCATCAATGACTGCTGTTGAGGGAATTTTACGCCACAGTTAACTTGACTTTATTGAGCTATGAGTCGTTTCAAAATGAGTATTTCTATTAATCTTTTATCATATTCTAAGATTCTTATTGATCAGAAGATATAAATCGAATGTCACGAATTAACACAGTGCATTTTTTCAGTGATGATGGAATATCTCTTTGTAAGTATCCACTTCAGGTAGATGTTTATTGATATAAAAGTCAACACATGATTTAAAAGTCAGCTTTATCTGCCGACGGGAAAGAACAATAGAGGGCACATTATGTACTTTTAGGTATGGCAGTCTGGAAATAGGGACGCGTGCCCCGTTCCCTATCCTGGATCCGGACTTATTCTTTACATAGTCAATAAGCAAATGATGAGACAAACGAAGCATTCCTCTCTACCTACCATATCACAAATAGGAGCGACGAACATAAGAATGGTGACAATGCTGGCGACGAGGCCGACTTGTTTGAGGGCCGAGGCGTGTGTGGGTACGAACTGAGAGACATAGATGTAGAGCGCCACCAAGAAGGCGATACCAGTAATGGCTTGTTGGACAGGACGGAGCTGGAAATTCAATCAAAAATTTTAATTACCATAATCGTGTGTTTAGCGCCAGAAGGGCGTTAACTCTATGTTAAAACATATGAGTTAACGCCCTTCTGGCTCTCAACACACGTGTGCAAATTGAGGGGTGATTTTAAATTTAAATATTAAGTAATGACTAACACTGCAATCATAAGCATTATGTGCATCCATCCCTAGGGATGTGCAATGCGCCTACAATAGGCTGTGGTGTTCATGTTGCAGCCTATATAGCTGCCATCATGAGTGGCCTATGTGATAAAGTGATGTCTTCCAACAATATTTACTACACCTTGGTAAAGACTGGTAATGTTTTATTTATGTCCTACCAACGGAAGTTAAAAGCCAGGGCTAGGATTTGCACAAGTCGGACTAATAGCCGGGTGAAAACATGACGGTAGTACATGTATGTTTTTGTGTTGAAAGGCCCTCGGGTTTTGTCTAATTTTATTTGATAAAGAGCAAGATGCTAAAAATTCTAAGGATATGTGAAAATATTTTATTTAAAACCTCTTTAAGTGGATTAATGATCATGGGCCATGATATAAATTTACAGGTGCGACAAGTGTAAAAATTAATGGGCATCTGTCTTGTTCGAATCTCTATGAGATGGCAGTGGAGTCAGCTGGCTTGTTGAGCGATAATAGCCTCGATTTGGAGTTCATTTCAGTTCTTTCAAGTGTTTATATACTTCACACTGGAAATTATAGGAAGAATATGAAAAATATCTACCGTACATATTATGAAAACGTCTCTGCACAATTTGTCAACAGATAATCCGATCCCCCGATCGGATGCCTCGTACAATGTAGCCTTTTAATCAAGGCGACTGTGCTGCTCTGTCGATCCGATCCCCTGGTCAATCCATGGTCAAACCTCGAAACGCGCAGACGTCCCGCGCAATAATCAGAGGACAATTCCACGCGTATCGAGGAGCGACCAGGGGATCGACAGATCAGCACAAGGCGCCTTGATTAAAGGCCACGTGAGGGGGGCGGTAACATTTTAAAACGAAAGCAGTGATTAAACCAAATAATGATGGTGTTTTTTGGGGGGGGTTTTCAACCGATCAAAACAGCCGTCACATAATCAGAATCGGAATGATATTAACTTTCAGCTGCTGCTTCACTATCAGACTTTGATTAATTTGGCTCGAAGTTATCAAGAGCAGAAGGCAGAAAAGGGCCTGACCAGCAGTCCTCGCTCATACACAAATGGGGAAAACATTAAAAAAATAAATCTGAAATGACGGTACTTCTTGTTTTAGAAATGCAGATTGATTCATTATGACGTTAAAACTGAAAAGTCAAATTTTATAGAACTGCTTCAAATTTTTATATTGAGTTAACATTAGGAAAACTACGGAGAGTTGAAACAATAAAAAGTAGTTTCTGGACGCGTACTTGAGCTAAAACTGAGCGTATTTTATCAAGTGCGAAAAGTAGACATCACGTTTCCATATGAATAATATCTACCTTTGATACAAGAGGAACAATATGAGACCATAGTAAGTTTCATTCCAATTTAATATTTACTTCCAATACTATTAATAGGCCTTAAAATTGCCTTAAACCGAACCTCCTGAATAGTGCCATCTTTTAAGAGGATTTGAAAAATGTCTGCGGTTCAAATTTCCCCATCATGCACCTTTCTTCCTTATAGAAGCTTAATATGTACTTGCAGGCAATTTATTTACATTTGCAAGTCAAAAGTAATAGTTTCAAATAAAAAATGTGCTTATTTCCCGAGTTAAAATTGAAAATAAAATGTAACGAATCTCTAATTACAATCTTAATTTAGGAATGAATTAAAGATGGCGCTATTCAAATTCTACCGGTTTAATGCCACTTTTAACATACCTTGTTTTGAGTAAAATGTATGTAGATGCAGATATAGGAGAGTTGAACTGTGAATCCTACCACATTCACGATGATGATGGCCGAGTCACGACACAAAAACCCATATGTTCCCCACATCACAATACTAAGAATAAAAGGAACAAAAATGCTTTAAGAAGCTCTTGAATAGCAACCAAAACAACAGCAACAGCATTGACCTACATCTTGTGCAAAAGAAAATGGAATAAGAGAGTCTAAACTGAGAGCACGCATTTGATAATCGAGGAGATATAATATAGTTTTCTTTGAATCTGCAAATTTGCAAACGCATTTCATAAGTAATTATTATTATGAATGCGTAGATATTTTTTTTAAATAAACAAAGCAACAAAGTCGTTATTTCTGGTGAAAAAACTTCGAGTTTTGTGTTTTTCTGAAAAGGTTTTAAGGATTTTATTTTTAAATCATCCCACTCTTCATGCTTTTATTTTCTGTTTATAAATGAAAATAATAAACATATAGATAAAGAGAAAGATCTAAAGTAGAGAGAGGGAGAGAGAGGGAGAGAGAGAGAGAGGGAGGGGAGAAATAACGTACTTATGGAGTGTCTTATCGAGTGAAAGAAAGGGGAAATATAACTTGGGGTTATAGCGTAGGAGAAGAGGGATAGGGGAGAGAGAGAGAGAGAGAGAGAGAAAGAAGATGACGAACTAGACGTGGTAGATGGCGCTATTGAAGCTGGTGATTTCTACCACAAAGAAATTACTTCAAAAGAAATAGATATGATGTATACTCACTTGACGGCAGTTGTTATGAATGGTACGAAGGAGATGTTCGATGTCGATCTGACCCGGAACAGAAGTGTTATTGTGGACCTTAGCAATAACATATGAAACATTCAAGAATCAGAGAAATCACCTTTTCAGAGGTTAGATAAAACTAAAGTAAAGAGAATGTGTCAACTTTGAGAGATGTTTATTGTCGAAACTTGTGTAAGCCCATGCCAATAACGGTTGCATCCATTCGGTTATTTAATTATTTTGATTTGGAGTAACTTTCAACTTTCAACTCGAGTTGAAATTTAAACCTTATATACATCACTAAACAAGAAGAACATAATGTTAACATTATGTTCTTCTTGTTTTTAGTGATGTATATAAAGTTAAAATCAAACAAGTCTGGGCAAACCTTTGGGGCAAGCATAAAATTTGTGTCTGTATATAGCAAAGATGAAGTTCAACGTATTGCACAAGCAGCAATCGATGTTTTAATTTATTAATAGCATGTCTTTATGAATTATATTATTGTTATACCATATACTGTTCTCACTGTTATGTATGTAAATAAGTACAATATAAGATACAACCTACATGCCTGACAAATACATGTAGACAGTGCAGACGACGGTCAACCATGAAAACATAAATATGGCATCCATGGTGATTCTGACTAAATTTTTCCTCTTTTCTGCTTTTCAAACTGTTCAAAAAAGTCCAGTGTTTTGTCAGTGAGTTTTAGAGCACTAGGTGCTCTGGTCCCCCTGACCAATCGCCTCCGACGGAACTCCGACGGGAAGCCGGGAACCTGGGTCATTTGCGCCGGGGCCAATCCATGTCGCCTTGTCGTACCACTGTCACGCCAAGAATGATTTGATGATCTGATATACACGCGACCACACCCAAACTAGCGCCAAAGTTTGCGTTGCTCAGAGAGCTGCGCATGCGCGCCTAAGTGTTTGTGACATAATAATACAATCTACGCCGGACACAAGAGGTGTCATATACAATGTATGCCAATAGGCTATGACTTTAGATTTTGTTTGTAATATCTATATTTTTTTAAAAATTAATTCAGATAGGTCTCAAATGTTCCAAAGATGTTTAACATGAGAATATCACTCTTTCGTATTTTGTAAATTTATGTTTTGTGTCACATGCTTTGTCATTATTTTAAGAACAAATGGCTGCTTTAAATTTCAAACTTTACATTTTGGATAACCTCTCGTAAGCTCTGAAAAAAAAAAATATATATATATATGTTGGCACCTTTGATTATCGTATTGCTATTAAATTCCAATCACAGTACTTTCGTTTACTACAGTGAATAATTGCATTTGTTTTGGGGTTTCTTTTTTGTGTTGTTGTTTTTGGTTTGTTTGTTTGTTTGTTTTTTTGGGGGGCGGGAATCTCTCATCAAATGAGACTGAGACAGTATCAATGAGTAAAAACATTATCGTTGAATTTTCATTCAGTAATCAGTGTTCACTCAGTCATCATCGGTCGACAGTAATCATTCATCTTTGTATAATTTATTAAAAGTAATATACATTAAATTAGTCATCACAATTTTTCGTTCGGTAAGACAGAGTTTATTAGCACCTTTCTGCACCAAATAAGGCATAGCCTACCTTTAAGCGCAGTTCTATTTAACAAGATACAGTCAAGTAATGCAAATGATTTTGATTTAATCAGTCAGTTTGACATCAATATGTTGTCTATACAACCAGTCTCTAAATGCACGATATTTCAGACTAAAAGCTAATAACACAATCATGGTTTCTATAACATCATTATGCATCATCAACAACAAAATTCAGCTTCTTTATTTCCCGTAACATGCTTGAAAAAACTAGTCGTCAGGGTTTTCACCACCCGATTCCCTCCCCATTTATTTACTAGATTATAACGTCTGCAATTATTGTTATGTGACAGAAAAGAATTACAAGAAATAAGTAAGTGTAAAGACATAAATCATTTGGATGTTGAGTGCTAAATACGGATCGTATTTCATAGTCCAGGCCATAATTATGATGTTCATTGCTTCGGAATAAAAATTCAGATATATTTCCCATGGTTCTGTTCAAAATGTCTGTGTTATATTTTCACTAACTTATTCTAATAATATGAGACAAGAAGATGTTAGAATAAATCGTTTATGTCAACGAAAATTATTTTTTTCTCTAAAGAAGGCTATCAATGATGAAGCCAAAATTACCCAGTGACATGCCAGGTCTACTTGTAACTAGATCTGGCGCATTGATGCTTAATTGATCAGCAGGATTCGGCGGATCATTGTAGTCTAAAATCTTTGACCAAGAAAAATTAATTGCTTATCAAATTGCCAGGTACCTACCGCCTGGATCAACAAGAGGAACGTTAAAATCATCCCACCTCTACACACACACACACGCATGCGCATTTATTTTTTTATTTTTTGGTGGGGGGGGGGGGGGGGGGGGCTTGTTGGACCATTTTAAGCTAACCTGTTGGCACATTATTTTGGTCCCCCGTGACGCCCTTGGATTTGGAGGCAATCACATTTGACTGTTCATTCCTACCCTACTCGAATTTCTGGAAATTTCCATCTTACAAATCCCAAATTATCAATAACACACAAATCTGTAAGACATTCTGGTCCGGGCATTTGGAATAATTTTCCCGATAACATAAAATCTTGTTCAATCATCTACTCCTTAAAAGCTACACTTAAACGAAAGATACTACAATCATACGTGTCCACGCTTTAAATTAATAGTATCTACTATTTGTACCAACACCTGCAATTGCACTGCACCCACTTGATCACTCAGTTTTACCAAGAGAGTTATGTCGCCTAATCTTTTTTACGAGGCTGCCATCCATCTCCAGCCTAACCGCTCACGATGGCGGTCTCCTGCGTTCTAAATTACCTCTCTAGTTTATTGGAGAAAAAATATTTACATAGGTCAATTATATTCCTTATTCTTGTTTGTATGCTTTGTCTTATGTTTATTGTATACTATTATTGTACATGATTTTTTACTTATGTAATACTTATGTAAAACTTCGATTTACTGTATTTGTTATTAGAACGCAGAAATAAAAGCAAACAAACAAACAAACTCCGAACCACCGAGATGATCTCGATTCAGCTCAAATCCAATTTTCTTATTTGTATAAAAATAAATAACCAGAAAAATGAAAGTAAACTATAGATTGATACTGTTTAGCAACAGTGAACCACCGCGCCTGCGCGATGTAGTGTCCCACCTCATTACCATTCAATAAGAATTAATTGTGGATGCGCTGTGGTGTAGTGGATTGGGGTTCTCGTCTTTGGATCTGAGGGTCGCGGGTTCGAACCCTACTATGTCTGGTGTTTATTTCCTTGGGCAAGGCATTTTATCCGCTCGCTTATTTACCCATGAGTGATGGGAACCTTGGTCGGGTGTTAACTAAGCCGTGAGCGTCATACCTCGGTAATGTATTCATTTTTATGATTTTCATTAAATGAAAACCTTTTCAGCGTCTCAAAAGTAAACTTATTAAATGCATTCCGTACAAATTCACATTTTGTATGAACTAGACCTAAAAATCACCTTTGAAATGAAAGCTCAGAGTGCTCTGAGTGGTTAGCACTCGCATGAGCCTCTACTGAGGCCTGCGGTAACGAACTACTGTCTGTACTGGGGATAGAATCGAAAAATATCAGAAATTGTTAAATAAATCCCCAGAACAGACAGTTATTCCTGTCTAGGTCTAGATCTACTCGGCTGTAACTTGTAAGTTAGGCCACTCATAGGTACACGCCATTGCCGACTGTGTAGTAACGCAGGCAATAGTGAGTACGGTACTAATATGTATCACTGTGCATTTTTGGCTATATTTAAGTGAAACCCATATCTTGGAGTTTACTTAAATATAACTAATTATGTTGAATAATAGATGATTAAAACTTACCAGGTTGTTTTGTGACCTTTGAAGAGGGTTTCCTGAAATTTTGGGTCCTTTTTGTCGATAACTGCTATCGAGACTGTCCCGTCAGCATCCAGTTTGTATTTTTCACGATTATGATGAAGGGAGCCCTCAGCGCTCGTAGTAGTACCGGCGCGATCGGTTCGTCGATCTCCTACGAAGACCTGAAAGGGCCAAACTGACGACGTAAAAAATAAAAAATATTACGTACGTACGTAATAATTACTACGTACGTACGTAATATTTTTTATTTTTTTACGTCGTCAGTTTGGCCCTTCCAGGTCTCCGTAGAATAGCTTGTGTGCGTAACATTCTGCGTACGTATCTACGGTGCGTAACCATGTAGAGCGGCCTCACTAGTGCGCAACATATTGAGAGCAGTCGTCATCCGTATGGAGGTGAGGGTAACAAGTACCAAAAAGAGGGCTGTAAATGTAAGTTTTTATAACTTTCTACATTTTGTATCTTAACGAACTGATAACTTAAAATCTAAAGAATGATACTTAAGTATCAGTTTGCCCACAAAAACCTCCATTTCAAACAAAATTACATCTGTATCCCCAATACCCAGTATACACACATGTATATGATCCTAATGGTCAATATGACCATTGCTTGCTGAAACTTGTGAGTTAGGCCCACTCAGGGCACCGTTACTATCCTTGGCTGTGAAAAAACGTGTGGGACTACACACTAACGAGAGTCTACGGCGACTCCCTTAAATCATTGCTTGGGGCACAAATGCACAGGTTTTACTTTTACCTGTGTAATTTTCTTAGGTGTCTTACCTTTATCATATCATGCTGTTCTTGCACTCATTGCGTCCAAGAAAATGAAAATATCTGATTTTGGTTCTTGCTTCTTTTTATCGTCTCACTCACGGTCACTGTCTATCACGTTTCCTTGATACACATTATTGCCATAGAGCTCTCGGCGATTGTTATGCAGATTACGTAAAGCTCGCAAAAATAGTTTTGATCCACACCCTAACTTGCGCGCGCGCGGATACGATAACTCAATAGATACTATGTTGCGGTGCTTTTTTGTACACTGCAATGCACAGGCCAATGACGGTACGTGCATATAAAGGGCTGTAAATGGCGCTATAAAATTAAAAAAAAAATTTAAAAAATTATTTAAAAAAATCAGATGCACCTTTGACCGTGGAATTCAATAGGAAACCGCATATTACTAGGTGAAGATTCGCTGAAAGTTTGGTGAACTGAAATGGAACCATTCAAACGTTAGAGCGCGAACAAACAAACAAACAAACAAACAAGCAAACAAGCAAACAAACATCGGGGCAGAATCGACTGAAATTAGTACCGCCCTTGCTTCGCGCAGCGGTAATCAGCTTTTCCAATTTAAACAACATTCAGACATTTTCATAGATGATCATCAAGAAGACATCCTTGCTACCCCTATCATGGATGACACTCGAATATTCTATATAAAAGATAGGCTATATCCCTTGATTACATGTACGGATTTACATGCAATATCTATGATTTTATTTCTTAAAGCTTGGTAGGCTTGCTGGTTAAATCCTCTTAAAACGATCCGATTTCTTTACTTTGTTGCTTTTCCTTTATTGAATCCTTTTCGTTATTATCAGATCTGGTCATCTTCCGCTTAGTTGTGATGTAGAGGAACAGGGGTAGGAATAAAGTGAGCAGATCTGCCACAGCAAAACCAATCATTACCTGGAAATAAATGACAAACGTATTTTGTATAGCAGCATAGTTGGGACATAATGCGCTGCAAAAGTAGTTTAGAAGTCATTGCCCTCAGCATTATAGCCATAGCCGTGCGGGCACATTTCGGCAAGGGGCGCTGACGCCTTTTACCCGAATATCACATTTCTGATTTTTAACATTTTTTTTTCAAAGACATACGCACAAAGCAGAGGTTTGACCCATCAACCTCTTGATTTTGAGTGATGTGAAAGGAACACATGTCCATAATTATGAACGATAATGACGATTATGACGTAAACACAATTTATCATGACTATTTTATTTTTTTCCACATCGGAGCAAATCGGGGATACAGTCTCAAAATCAAAGTAATGAATACTGTCAGGTTTCAGCTTAGAGGAAGTAGTGAAAGTCCATTATGAAGACAAATAAAGAACATGGCGAAGAACATACTGCATGGGTGCCCATACAAACGTTTGCGAAAAACCATATAGTAATAGAAGAATCATTGTTTAAAAGTTATCATGATCTCCTTATTCGACGAGGTAATATGTTTCAATCCTATCAAATTTTTAAACGTTCATGGCATGTAAGAAATTTTGTTCTATCTAGGAAAAATGAGAATTAATGATTGTTTCAATCCAATCAAATTATGATACAGAACAATATTTTTTTTTTAAATATACTTACATAGAACGGGTCATCATCCAGGTATTCCTGTATGAGAATGAATATTGGATACTGGAGAAGAGTAACGAAGCCAGTAATAGTGCGGATGACACCGTAAATACGTCCAAAATACTTCTGTGGGAATCTATTTATAAGAACAGAATAAAAGGAGTATTCTTATTTTGGTCTTAGATTTGTAATTTATCACTCTTGTCGGGAAAACTAACAAACTTGTAACATTTTGTTTTGTTTTGGTTTGTTTTTGGTTGGGGGAGAGGTGTCGGATAGACTTTGCTCCTGTAACACTGTCATGTCTTTACAATTTTTTTCTTCTCCTCCTTCTTCTTCTTCTTCTTCTTCTTCTTCTTCTGCTTTTCTTCACTTTCTCTTTTTCTTTTCTTCATTTTGTTTTCTTTTTTTCTTTCTTTCTTCTTCTTCTCTTTCGTCTTTTCGTTTCTTTACTCCACATTCTGAGCTTTGCTCTCCTTGTACGTTTTATAAATCTGATACTCCCCTTTTCATAGCATTCCAATCAGAATTACTCTATACGGGAGCCTAATCATTTACAAGCAATGCTTTTTATTTAGGCTCCCCACATTTTACATATTTCTTCTTTTGCCAGTCGTTTATACATTTCTCAAAACTTTCTACCTATTTACTGTACATTATACTTGATCTGAGTTCTTTTGAAATTGACAATTATGCTTGTAAAATAACTTCTGAAGAATTGTTTTGATGTAAATGTGGAATGTGGAACAAATAAACTTCAAAGTTCAAAACTTCAAAAACTTCAAAAGAGATGGCTATGGTTAGTCTGCAGACGTTTGGTGAATGAATTATATGGTCTAAGTACCTGCAAGTAGCCAAATCTTATGGACTACCTGGTGTGACATTTTCGGGACAGACTCACAGACTCTCATATTAATTTTTCCTGTGAACTATACTTACATGGAAGCAATGACCACCGGTCCAGTACCAAAGAAGAATACACGGAAGAAGGTGATTAACATGTAGGCAAAATACTGGATCTCCAGATTGGGGACGACGAATATCAAGGAGTAGGATGCAGAGAAGATACTTGATAGGGCAAGTGGAAGGCAACAGTCAAGGATGTCATTGTACGAACTTCTCGCTTTGTATCCTGTGAATTGAGGAGATGGAGAATGAAAAGTTGAGTGGCAGATGCACAGAGGGGTGCAGGATCTACCACTGAAACTTTCAGAATGTGGAGGGGAGAGGAGATCAAGGTGAGGTAAGACAAAGGAGGAAGTTGATAAGATAATACAAAGAAAATTTGACTGAAATCAATTACAAGAAAGTCTTAAAATGTTCTTCAGTTCAGCACACGTGGTAATCCATAAATTGAAAATTAGGGGAGAGATGGAATATCCTCCCCGGACGCGTGTTTACGTTTTACAACCAAGCCTAGGCAGATTTCGCATTTTTCATACTAATACGGTTTATTCCGTCAAGACTAATCTGCATGAATATTCATGAAAACGAATTATAGCGATATAATAAAACGAGCAAGGGCATCGAGCAGCTGTTGTGTGTGGCGCAATCGGATAATCCAGTCCTCTCTTGGTGAAAGAACCACGAGTTCGAACCTCGGCAGAGGTTTATATTACGAAATTTGCTTTTGCTTATTAGGGTTAGGGTTAGGGTTAGGGTTTGCTTATTTAAAAATAAGGTGACTGAGTAAGAAAATACAAGTCCGATACAAGAAAATACAAGTCCGATACTTGTAGTCTGTTTCAAAGTCTTCAAAAAGGGGTTCTGCCTAGGCTTGGTTGTAAAAAAGAAAGGCGCTCCCCGGACAGGGGGTGTATGTGGGCACCCCTCTTGCCTTATAGTCCCAGAATCGAGAATAACATTTGAAACCACTTATTATTTAAAAACTTGGCTATTTATAAGAACTCAACTTCACGGCAATGTGATGCAGAAAATATCTCCAACATATGTAATATCCATGTACATTTTCACCTTTTTTGCACGGTCCTGTCTTATATCTGTTGACGACTAGACCTCCAAGAGGACCTAGAACTACGGCAGTTAGCTGTGTTATAATGTAGCCATTCGTATAGGAACTCACTGCAGGAGAACAAAAATTATTTTAAAAATTATGTTATTTGAATGTAAATTCATATTAAGTCGCCTCATGTTATTATTTAACACAAGCACAGAGGAAATAGGGGGCTTTCTCAGCGGCGTCCGTAGAGGGGTGTCACCCCCCCCCCCCACACTCAAAATTTCCCTGATAAATATGTAACTTCTGTATATAACTTCAGTATATTTTCACTACAAACTTTAGACATTTAAAGTTGACATTCAATTCAATTCAATTCAATTCACATCAAATCAAATTTATTGATCATGCACAAAAATAAAGATACATTGGCATAAAAATCATTTCCCGACTGTTTCTGCAAATATACAAAATATCAATTTTAACCATGTTAACATACTATAAATTCATATGAAATCAGAAATAAATATAGTACAGCATAGGACATGAATACAAATGATTTAACATAACCAGTACTTGTGTATGACAAGAGAAAGAAAACACACAACAGCAGAAGACGCCATAACGCAGAGGAAACCAGCTGTTGGCAGTTACAGGCAAAGGAAAAGAGAATTACGGAAGAGGAAGAAGGCCTTATACATACCGACTTCTGTGTCCCCATCTGCCAGTCTCGTCAAGTAATAGTTGAAGACACCCGTGGTAAATATGACGTCGAGTTCTAGAATAGCCTGCCATACGAGAATGGCCCAGAAGGTTAACGACAGTATGCATGCTTTGAGTGATGTGTACTCGGCCCACTGGGGAGGGTCCAAGGCTGTTGGGGAGGGTGATGGCGCTTGTCTAGCTGAACTATGATTATGGTTTTCTGACGTCGGTTTACTCTCGATCTCGCCAGCTTCAATCGTATTCGGATATCCTGAATAAACACAAAAAGTATATTGTTTTGTTATAACATTGAGAATGTTGTTCAAACTATTTCACGATCTATTTAGCTTATCTTCCATGTCATCTTTGTCAAAGTCAGAAGGCAATGTGTCAATGGCAAAGACAATGTACATCAATTTTGTTATTCAACAAAGGAAGTTAACTTAGGAGGATCATGGACCTACCAATATGGTTGGTAGATCCATGGTGCATGGGAGGATAGAGAAATAATTTTATTGTTATAATCAATATAATTCTATGCCAAACCCCGCTTCTGTCAACCATTACATTAGTCGATATAAATTATTTCTATCATCGAACTCAATCATTGCAGCTTACAACAATTAGTCATTTCATAAGTGCATTGTATAATTATATGTCAGTAATTTCCTACATTTACAGCTTGTTCCTTTGTATGTACAGTAACTGTGATTGGTTCGTTATTTAATTACCAGCTTGATCTAAATGTGTACTCTACGTAATCAGACGTCCTATCTGAATGTTTTGATTGGATCAGGTCTTTATTTTAATCTAGATATGTAACATACTTTTGTTTGTAAAGCGCTTTGAGAACCATTTCTGCGTTGAATTGCGCTATATAAAAACATTATTATTATTATTATTATTATTATTATTATTATTATTATTATTATTATAATTTTTAGTAGTAGTAGTAGTAGTAGTAGTAGTAGTAGTAGTATTATAATTATTGCAATAAACTCTTACCTTTATTTAGCATACATGAAATATATTCAAACTAGGGAAATGTAACTATTTAAAGTTACATTTCCCTGATCAAACATTCAAATCGCATGAAGTGAAGGTCAAACTATATATTTTTAAAGACGGTCAATCAAGCATACATTTTGGGGCAATGGTCGACATAGCTTCCGTTTTCATTCAATACCTCCAATAATGTGAGATAAAGACCGCTCTTCCATGTTATGCCCATCAACTACATACGCCTTGTTTTCGACACCAGGGGCGGTAGGGGGCGTGGTCTTGGACAGTCTGTTGCAGCATTGGACGAGTCTGTATCCCTGGGGGAGTGGCCAAGGTATATGATGGACAGGTAGGAAGATGAAGGTGTTGATGTTCAGCAGGAGGGTGCAGCCAGCTGAGATGAAGAAAGATGTGTGCATGGAGAACCCGGCTTCGTAAGCCACCTACAAAATAATCATGAGATGAACACAGAGAGAGGGGGGTGGAGCGAGAGAGGGAGAGGGAGAGGGGGAAGGAAGTGAGAGAGGCGAGCGAGGCAAATGCAAAAAAGAGGAGTAAGAAAGATTCGTATCGTCAGCACGGATGTCACATTGGAAAGAATACAACAAAAAATAAGGCTAGTGAACAGAAGGACATATTATCATATACGAAGAACTTAAGTGGTAGGCCTATAGGAGCGAAATGGATGGATGAACATTAGGCTCCTCCGACAAAAACAACAACTAAAAAAAGAGGCACAACCTGTTTTTTTTCCTAATAAAAACTGTTAATTCTTCAAATATACGTTTTCGAAAATCACTGTAATAAATAATCCGAATGTATTTACATCAATAAACCTCAAGTGATTAAGTTTTCAGTTAATTTCTTCTATACCCCTCGTCAGCTTTGGTCTGAAAGCAATTACCTTTATTATGAGGAAGACGAGTTGTGCAGATCCGTATAAACCCTGCAAACCTGTGATGACTGTTGACTTGTGCCATGGAAACAGATTACCAATCTAAGTGAAAATGACAAAGTTGAAATAAGAAATTACCATATGGCGGGAGAGGCATTTGGGGCTGGGAGAGCAAGAACTGCCAAAAAATAGTTACTTCATAAAATTTCCTCGTCAGATATAATTTATTTATGTATTACATGAATACATGTATTATATCATGAATAAATTTGTAGATTTCACTTTTTTCACAATAATAGTTTACGGTCGGACCTAGTCGACTTGTCACTTGCCACTAAATATAAAAATAATCAGAAGATGGCCGTTACCCAAAGTTCCCAATCATTTCCATATAAATGTTCAATAGGCATAAAGGCTTATGTAGAATAATCTATGACACCTTTTAAAATCTACTATCTAACGCCCTTCTGGCTCTCATCAAAATATGTCACACAGTGAATACATGAATTGATCTTTGTGTGTGTGTGTGTGTGTGTGTGTGTGTGTGTGCGTGTGTGCGATACCAATATTTTAAAAGTTCAGGTTTCTATGGAAACACGACACACGAGGAAACACCTCACAAAATTAGCTTTTTAGTAATCTCCTTGATTTTCTTCACATATACTGCAGTCAAATGAAAGAGATATAATAAGTGCTTTCTGTATTTACTTCCATATTACAGATAATAACTGCAGTTGCGCCTGCCACAGAGAGGATGGTTCCGGGGTAAAGAAGACCCGGAAGCCCCGGAGAGCTGAACCCCATTAGAAGGTTCCCAGCCAAAAAAAGTACACTGTTCATAGAGGAATAGAAAAATTAGGAAAACAAGATAATATTTAATTTGTTTTTCGACCTGCCTTTTTTGCTTGTCATGAACAAAATGACATAAAATATAATTACGAAAGTCTGGTGATCTGATTTGATACGACGCTGGAGTGACAGACCTATAGAAAATTTGGGGTTCACCAAAAGGTGTTTGGAAACACAGTCGGCAAAAATATTTAAGATATGAGGGCATTGGGGGTGTTTTTGATTTGCCTGTCGGAAGTTTCCAGAGGTGTGACAAAGCCCCCCCCCCCCCCCCTCCCCATTACAATGTCGAGTTTTTAGAGCTTTTCTTGTTCGACATTTCGCTGGTTGAATATTTTCTGCTAACTTTGGTCCGACAACACCCTACCTTCTCTTCCCATTCCCAAAATGTCCAAGGACACTCGTGAATGCGCGTGCTGTATATATAGACACATGCAGAGAAGGGAGAGAAGAGAGAATGACAGAGGATAGAGAGAGAGGGGGGGGGGGGGGCGACAAATATACAGATGGAAGACGAGGTGTGTGTAGTATACGGTAAAAATAGATTTTAAGTATGATGAATGGAATTGTCATATACCTTAGTAGGAGTCGAGTGAATCTTGTCCCCAAGATATCAAAGAGAATACCAACCGGAAAGAAACAAAAGAGCTGGATGGCAATAGCGACAGAGAATATGAGCTGCAGACTGGCATCTTGGGAAGGACACGATACTACAGATGAACCGTTGGTGAAGGGTGTGTCATCTGAAGAAAAACAATCGGAGTATTAATCATATTCATTTATTCACCAAATTATGCCTAAATATTGGAAATGCATAGCCCTATAATGCCAACAAAGAAATTAAGCAATGTCATATAGTTGGAATCCTTACACAGATCATTTGTTGACAATCCAATTGTCTAGAAAATCCCTAAAAGATAACTAACCCTGACCCATTAGCTTTTTAAAGACCGCCAACAATGTCTTTATTGGTCTCACCGTATCTCACAATATCAAATGCATGTGTGTTCCCGAAATCGTACAAAGTCAAAATTAAATATCCTGTGATTGACGTTAGTTTCGAAAATAAGTATTCAAAGTGAGAGAAATTTACCAATGAGGCCTTCATCCTCACGGGAGGTAAGAGGGGAGACAAAAGGTGGTGAGGCTGGTGTGGCGAAGTCATCACTGGCCAGCAGACAGTCCTCGGCGTAGTAGCCGATATCCTTCAGTACAAATACCAATGAGGGCCAGCCGAATATGGTTCCTCCATAGAAGAGTGTTTCGAGGCAACCTACGAATAAGGTGATCTGCTTTTCCAAAGGCATCCTGTCTTCAAAGATCAGCTGTCTTCACGGAGAAAAAGTTCGTCTTCTTTGAAGTTGTCAGGATTGCAGTATGGGAGCATGAGACGTTGAATTGTAACTGAAGAGAGATACAGAAAAGAGAGTGACAAACAGCAATTTTACAGTAAATAATGGCTTAAGTTTTACAGTAAATAATGGCTTAAGCATCAACAGTGTAGTTAAAAGTGTATCGAACTCATGGGCGGAAATACGCAGGAAATTCCTTTCATGGGGGGGGGGGGTACTAGTATGTTTACTAGCCTACCGTACGTATAAAACATTGGGCATTCTCAATGACAAACTGAATTCATTTTCATGAGTTACTAGTATTTGATTCCATGTTTTCTTTCAAACTATCTTCATTACAAAAATTGCAAACGATGAAAATGCGTTGTCTCTTCCATGACACGTATCCTTCCGATTTGGTCTGATATTTCACATGTTTAAAGTAGAACTTTAATGATTTTAAATATTGGCTTAATACTGATTATTGCATAGATGGTATAAATTAAACAAGGTTATCCAAATTCAACGCTTGGAAACATTTGAAGTAATGATTATTATCAATTATAAAACAGTAAAATACAGCCCCCGATATAGCAGCTGAAGAGCTCCTCGAACGCTGCTGAGATGTGTGACGGCACACCAGGGACCAGTCCTGTCTAAGCAGACGATGTCCCATAACATCTTACACATTTTTCAGTGCCTGTTTTGTCATCGCCTCTTCACTTATTTCTCTTACTTGACTAGCGTCAGTCTTAAAGGAGAATTAACCCCTGAGTACAAATTTACTTATATTGAAAGGTGTAGTATATTCCTACTTATTGGCCTAAATCATTTTCCAATAAGATATCAGAAAAGGGTATAATAAAGATATTCCAACACCCGGTATCGTCTACTACTCATTTACATGGGGGCTGCCATTTTCTTGCTGATTTGGATTTGTACATGAACCATTGAGAAATGTTCCGGTCAGGAAGATATTTTGAATCCAAGACCTAAATTGATTTTCTTCATTACCTAAAATCCCATATGTGACGAAAAATATAAAGTGGGTGTTTACATGATTTATAAAAATTAAATCTTTATAATGATACTTTTAAATTGTCTGGTTTTGCTTAACAAAAATCTATTTTCTTGGGTTTGCCAAACAGAGCAGAGCATAATATATGCAGCATGCATTCTGACTTTTCAAGTCCCATTATCCGAAAGCAGGTGAATGCATAGTTTGCCGCTATAGATGCTCAGGGAAGAAGCATCCATAAAATTTGAATTAATTTGCTCCGTCCATTGCGTCACAGTATCTAGAAAATAGATTTATATTAAGCGAATATCGATTTTCAACAGAAATATATAAGGAAATCTTCAGTTTAAAAATAAATTGACATATCTATTCTATATTTTAAATCTCAAATGGGTTTTTAATTTTGAAAAAGGCAATTGGGCATTTGGATTAAGAAAATCTTCTTGTACACATAAAAAAAATGGCAGCCCCCATGTATTGCTAGCAGACGATACATATTGCTAGCAGATGATAAATTTTGCTCAGAAAATCTTGATTCGTATCGATCTCGTATATTTTGACGCGAAGCCATATAGTCTAACAAGTAGGAATAAATAACACCTTTGAACACTATCGTCTTTATTGTTTGAGGTTAATTCTCCTTTAATGTTAGTCTGTTGCCTCACTCTAACTTCGTGTATGGTATTATTTTGATGAAAAAATAAAGGAATCAGTCACTTGTAAACAAAATAAGAGGCCATTGTTTTTTTTCAGCTGCTTGCACCGGGGCATGTTCGGCGTTTCAAGAGGGAACGAATACCATAAGTGCTATTATTCGGAGGGCTTTTCAATTTGAAAGTGGGGTTTATTTCATTGATCATTGACCCTTCTCTTGTGTATTTACAATCAAACGGTTTTAGTTATCAGAATCAGTTTCACTTTCCCTTTTAGAATGGTGTGAAATAAGGTCATGTTTAAATATACAAAACTCTTTATAATTTGATAAATAATTGCATTGCAATTACGTTCATTCATTACAGGACATCGTCTGCTTAAGCAGGGTTGGTCCCCAGTGTGACATCAAAACATCGCTATATTTCTTGCGAATCCTCGGATATTCCAGATGCTGAGAAGAGCTTTTATTTATGTTGTTTTTATAATCATCAGATGCGCAGTTGACATAAAGCTTATACGATTGCCATCTGTAAGCTTCCCAGTTTCTAGTGATACATTAATTGCCATATTTGTGATTTTCTTTGAATAGCTACTTTAACAAATGTATTTTGCTTCAGTGATGACCGCATGGAAACCTCACCCCTATACCATACCTGATGGTTGGACGCAGATATCACCAAACTCGAAGGTGTGAAATACAAACACGAAAACGAAACCTCACATTTACTGAAACCACATGGAAAGTTTAATTCTAACACCTTCATGATTACAATAGATACAACTATTTTACAAGATCAACAAGCTCGGCCGTGTTGACCATGTTGACCGCGTCTCTTTCGTTTTATTGCGAAGCACAGGGGTAATATTCCTCAGGCTTTCTACGGCCAAAAAAGCTTTAGACATCACGAAAATATATTTAATTTTGTGAGTTTCTAATTACATTTTTGTCATATTCTTGTTGTACAGTAAATTAACACAAACAGAATCTCAATCGTTTAGAACTGCAGAAAATAACATGAGTACAGTAATCACCGTGCAATCAACATGTATAAGATATGTGTAACGTAGTTATCATGCAATAAAAAGGCAGAATCAAGAATATTGTATCTCGTTTATACTGAGCCATCAACTTAGGGTGTACTTTATTTTAATACGCACTGTAAATGTTTCATCTAAGTTCAAGAAAGTAAAGCGGTAAACAATTACCCTTCTCCGTCTTTGAGCGCGATCGAGGAAATCGTTGAATCACTCTGAAGCTCAGTCCACTCAGAATATTAATCACATTCATATCAATAATCCATACATCTTGCGAGATTGTGTCATCAAAATTGACCTGACTGCAAGCGCCTGTGTGGAAAATACATAGAATAGAATGATAAAAAGACAACAGAAGAGGCTGACGCATTTTGTTCTTTTTTAAATCAAATCGAGCATTTACGACAATGTCATGAGGTTTCAGATACATATAGAAAATGCATTGTAGTTTTTCAAAACGTCTATTGTCCTTTTGTTGTAATTGACCCGGGGGTGTTTCTTAAAGCTATTTGTAAAGTTACGCATGACTTTACGAACGACTTGAATATGGAGTGCCAGATAGGATGCCCAAAGTTTTTCCTGATGTTTTAACAAAGTTTGACTGTACTTCCAATAACCTCAAGCAAATCTTGGCAAAGTATATATTAATATATATTGCATTAAAAAAAATTGTTACAATAAGAATGTTAATCTACATCTGCACAGTTAAACTTTAGTTTATGCAGTTAAAATGATTGAGCATCCCATTCGGCTTATTTCGGCATATTTAAGTCATTCGTGAAGTCATGCGTCACTTTACGAACAGCTTTATGAAAAACCCCAGCTTCTGTCAGGGTTCATGGGATATCCATGGAATTTAGCTGTCACTGTAAACATCACTCACAAGAGTGGATAATGGCTGAAATATACGAAACTAACACAATGTTCCTACAATTTGCCTCTTCTAAAAGGGGTACTTGATGGGGGGGGGGGGGTGTTGTAGACAAGTATCTGACGAAGGGGGTCCAGTCTTTTTTTTTTCTTTGTTTCGTTTTTGGTTTGTATTATTTTATCTTTTTATCTAAATTTAAATAACAATTTATTATAATTTTATTTTAATTTTGATTTGCAGTTTTATCTATATAATAGGGTAATAGTTTCAGAATTGCTTTCCACAACAGCCATGTCAGCCTAATTACTATGTACATGACAATATTATTTAAAGATTGACATACAGAAAAAAGAATATAATCCGTTGTAGAAATTAGAAACAATTAAATAAATTAATTTACGTATATACAAAATGAAGATATTTCTGTAAAATTCTGATATGTGTCAATTTGAGATCATTATCGGAAAATTTATTAAAGGTCCACCCCCTCCCCTCTTGGTGGCGAGGGCGTTTGTTTGGCAAACTCATCGGCAAATTTAGATCGAGCCCCCCCCCCCCCCCCCTTTCAAAATGATCTAGAGGCGCCCCTGCCTCATCACACCAACGAACGGGGGAAGTTGTGGCGGTCCAGTTACCTTAAGGAGTAGTGGTAGATGTAGACATGGTAGATGTAATGAAATAGTATCGTACAGGTCAAGACTAACAAATTATATATTCGCAGATAGCCACATCCAGTTTTGTTTTTCTCCGAATAGATCTTTAACCTGCAAGTCTAGTCCGCACTGTGACCGAAAACATAGAGATTGCATTGGGCTTCTTATCATTAAAAGTGGCATATTAAGTGTCAGTGTGGATTGTGTTCGTTTCTTTGTCATGGTTTGATTGACAGTTCTATCGAGTATTTATATTTACACCAACCTCTGTTAGCTAGAATAACAACTTTGATATACATTTCCCCGGAATCCTTTGCAGCTTTCTCTGACCCGCAATTTTACAGTTATGTATTGAAACTATGCACACAGATAAAAAGTGCAAATTTTATTTGCACTTGTAAATTATACATTAATTCAATTATGATCAAGGTCGGTGTGAGTGCGGTAGCTCTTATTAGCAGTGAAATCATTTACATACGAGAGGCAAACATGTATGAATCCAACAAAGGATAGATGGCAAACATCAGAACAATGGCCTATCTGAAACCGACAAGGAGGGGGCATCTCCAGTGATGCGCTTATACGGGGCTAAGGGGCATGCTCTCCTATGAAATACAGAAACAATTCAAGCCATTTTCCAGGGAGGAGGGAGGAGGGCGTTTCATCAAGTGTCTTGTCGGTGATTTTTACCGACAAATTTGCGCTCAGCCAATCAGATGCAAGGATTTCAGTAGCTTATAACAGTTATTGCAGCTTGTCATTGATGACAAGTGACAAGTTTTATGAAACAGGGCCCTGGTGCAGTATCTAGACCTACTATTCATTGTAAAAGATGTTGGGTAAAAAATGGCCACATGAGGGCAATTTTGTGCCCATCTTTGGTCATGCTTGCCCAATAGCGATCTGTTTACGGTGTGATTTTTTCCGGACCTGTAAACTGAGGAGGGGAGGGCGTCGCCTGTGCTGGATACACCACTGAGGGTAACTCTACCAGAGAGGGTGAGAATACTCACGCGCAGCAATGTGTCGCGTTGAACAGCCACACTACCAGGACCGTGAACGGTGCTGAAAGGGTGGCCAGAGTGGAAAAGAGGGTAGAGAAACCAGCAAAGAAAAAGTGCATGACTTGTACCCTTCGCCTGAATGTTTTGAATGAATGCATAACGAAATGTTTGCAGTGGGCTAAAATGAACAATTCACTGCGTATAATCGCTGATAGTATACTGTACATGTTCTATAGTAGCTAGAAACTTTCTCGTTCCTGATGGCCACTTCCACGGATATACTCTAGCGAATCGCACAAAATCAAAAGGTTGCAATTCAATCTTTTCGCGGCCTGACACATGTTTATAAAAAATCTTTCTTGCTCGCCAAAGTGGCTGGTTATTCAGTGAAAACAATTATATATAGAGAGAGAGAAATTAAAAGGACAAAAAGACGGTGATAGAGGTCGAGGGAGAGAGCCAGAAAGATTTGAAAGGGAAATGGAAAGAGAAAGAAATTATTTGAGATTAAAGGGCGATCATTTTTATATCCTATCTGGCATAGGAAAAGCTATATACTGTAAACAATTTTGCCGTTTTTTCTCGGGAAATTCCTGGCAGTCAGGATGCTGGGAATGCCCGTTTTTCCACAGTACATAGACCGCGGTTTAAATACGAGAAAATATTTTTTTAACAGTGTTTTATGTAAACCAACAAACTTATGCTGTTGTTTTACAGGACAAAAGGCTGTAAAATTGAAATAACGGCAATAACTTGTAATTTCAAGGACCCAAAAACCTGTAGTTTTACAGTTATTTTTTAAATGTATTATATATTCCGGTAAACCAACAAACTTATGCTGTTGTTTTACAAGACAAAAGACTGTAAAATTGAAATAACGGCAATAACTTGTAATTTCAAGGGCCAAAAAACCTGTATTTTTACAGTTATTTTGTAAAGTGTATACATGTATCCACAGATATCACGACATTTTTTATGTATCCTGTCTTGAATATATATTTTAGTGACTAAATTGCATTACATGCGCCACTAATTTTGCTTGTTTGGTTCACCCACCCGCAAAATTCATAATCTGGAAAGGTGATATTCGAGCCAGAGATTTCCCTGGTGAAATAGTATACCGAACACCTATGTTTGTAATTGAATTTTGAGAGACGTGTATCAATAAAACATATGATTATTTACGTCTGGGATCGACCTATTATTCGTCACCATTCGAAAGACGTGACTGAGATTCGAACCTGGGTCTGATCAGATTCAGTTTGTAGGCGAATGCAGCTGTCCGTAGACGTTACCGCTAGACCAACTCCTGACCCCCTTATGTTATATAGGACGTGTTTGTACAGGGAAAAGGGTGACAAAGCCTCGCTTCTAAACTTTTAGTTTTATGAGTCATTATTTTGTTCTATTTGGAACTCATGCAAACATGCTCTTCGAATGAATATCTTCTTTCTTCTTCTTTAATTCACTATTCGACGTCATACATGTAATTATATCAAGACTATAGCAGGAATAGATAAATACGTGAAAGAAGATAAAAGTATGCTCTTATAATACTGCTATTTCTATTGAACTTGAACTGATTATCATGCTGAGTAATAAGACAAATATTAACCGAGCCAATCACTCGACTTATAAAACAATTATAGGTAATAATATTGACTGGTTGATGTGTTTTTAAACTTTGACATTAATTCATAAAACTGAAAGTGCCTCCAGAAGATAGTATTTGTGAGCCGATGACTCTCCCCACCCCCCTTCCCACTTTTAAAACTGCTCCACAGATCCAGAATTGAAGTTTGAATTGCTACTTAGATCAAGAAAGCTAGTCCGAGACGATGATAACGTGACTCAGTTTATACGATGTAAACTGTCATCTGTATATAAAATAACGCTCTCATGATATAATACATCCATAATATATATATATATATATATATATATATATATATTTATAAATTGTTAGAGACCAGACATCCGGGTCATTCCATTTATACAGTACTTGAGTATGAGGTGTTATCACTTGCATACTGGTGGGGGTGTTTCCACACAAAAAAGGAGGAAATAAGAAAAATAAAATTACAACCAGATATATGACAAAATTACATTCTCATTTTTTTTTCTAATTGTTAAGTTTTTGCTTGCTCGCTTCGCTCTCTCTCTCTCTCTCTCTCTCTCTCTTTCTTTCTCTCTCTCTCTCTCTCTCTCTCTTTCTCTCTCTCTCTCTCTCTCTCTTAAGTATTCCGAAATTGTGCCCCGCACGTATGCCAATGCTCAGCCCCCTCACAATGTTTGGCTAATTCCGCCACTGGGTGTTATAAAATTCAAAATTAGACGAATGCTTACAATACCCATGATCCTAGTTATGTTTAGAATAAAAGGGAGAAGAAAAGTATATAATATATATAAATGCATGGAAGAAGAAAAATCATCGTTCATGTGAAAAAGTTAACATTAATATGCTTAAAGAAGAACAATCGCCAAATGGAAGCAGAAGCTAATGCTAATGCATGAACGCAATGGAGGGATGAAATTTCCATGATTACGAAAAAATGAAATGGGAAAATGAAACGAAAATGACATACCTGTGTCGGCTCGATGAAGATTATCTTTACACGAGGGTCTCGACTGTGTCCGCTTAGAAATTCCACAAAGGGTAATCCACGAGTTGAGTGAGTATGTCTATAATAGGTTTATTATGTAAGCTTCGAGTCTATTCATCAAGATCTATTCATACAGTTCAAACCCACACATTTTGTGTACGCTGGTTGAATGAATATTGACAAGAGGAAAACGATTCTATACGACAGTCACACCAACAAGGCCGACGCCAGACCGACAACAGACCGAACAAAAAATTACATTGCCACTAATGGCCAAGAATCAGTCGGTTTGGAGTAGTTGTGGGATCGGATCGGTTTAGCGGTGTGACTGTGAAGACAAGTGAGGATAATGGTACATCATAATATTAGGTCAACTGAAGTGCAGCTACATGAAGCTCACATTCGCAAATTTGTTTTTCTCTATAATTTCATTATATCGTGAATGCACTCATGCACACGAAGGTTACGATGTTAATATTTGTACAATGCATGTGATAACGCGAGAAATTGTACCGAACACCTATGTTTGTAATTGAATTTTGAGAGACGTGTATCAATCAAATCAAACATATGATTATTTACGTCTGGGGTTGACCTATTATTCGTCACCATGAATACAATGCCGAATGAATTATCATAGCTTATAGTTATCTATTTCTTTTGCATTCAAACATTGTCAATTACAGTTAGTGGGTTCTCAGTGCTGCTGAAGAAGGTGAGTTATACTTAGTCTAGTCTATGTAAACTTGGAAATACAACCGAAACCCCAGTTCCAGACTTGTTTCAGAGCAAGAAAAACTCGCTCCATCTAGAAATAGGCTGGAGCTTACTATGCTTATATAGAACTCGTGCTACATCATGATATAACATCACGAACGTGGCAAGCGGCGTCACTTTCAAGGTGTTTCAAACATGAAAATAAAGACTTCGTCAAAAAGTAAACATGAATATTCGCATATTATTAAGCAGGGGCGGGTCCAGGATTTTGTAAAAGGGAAGGGCACAAATCTCAGAAAATTTTATGACCAAAAAGGGGGCGTCATCAATCCTTTTTGTCCAGTTTCACTCCAAAATTATGTGACGATCAAAAAAAAATTCTTCACACATTTTGGGGTCTCTTTGTCCTTCCTAATGATGTGACAAGCAAAACAAAAAAGGGGGAAGAGGTTTTCAGTTCTAAAAGGGGGGCACAATTTAAAATAAGGGGATAAAATGTACACTTTTTTTCAAAAGGGCGGGGGTACGGGATGGAAGTGCCTCCTTTAAGCCGTCACTAGTATTAAGAATCATGTACACAACAGGAGTGCACGAGACAATACCAAATAGACAGACTGGACTAGAGGGGGCGGTATTCTATCTTGATCTACATCTGTCCACTGATCTTGTTCATAGCTACATGATAGCAGTGCATCTGTCTCACTTTCTTGAATAAGTTACATTCGAGTAGTATATTAATACTTTAAAACATTGTAAGGAACATTCCAAAGTAGTCCTCCTTTCATTTGAAATTTTGTCGGTTTATTCCTAATGTCTGATTGCCCTTTTCGTTCGGGTTTTCTGCGAGCAGGATAATATACAACCAAGTGGCGTATCCATCAATTAATCAACGAAAGGTGTACAAAATCTTTTTTTCAGATAGAGGACAAAACACATTTGGCATCCACACGATCCATGGACCCTCTGCAAACGGTATTTATGTCCACGCCCCCCCCCCCCACCCCCTTCCCCTCGAGGCTTTTAAACTTATGAAGGGATAGGTGCAGGCTCTAACATGTGCTGGATACATAACTGTTCTTATATCATAAAATTCTCGTGCAAAGTTTGGTCATGGATATCTCACGTGACATAAAATACTTTCACCATGAAGAAAAAAATGGATATTGCGTGACGTCAGACCTCCGCATATTTTTCACTATACCGATATTTTGTCGTCCCTTTTTTGTTATTCTGATTTTAACTGGATTCTGTGTTTGCCACAAATTAAAAATTATTACTCTTGTTGAATATGAAATGTGATTCAGTTGATGTAAATATTTAGGGACTAAATTGCTATATTGCATATAAGTATCAAAGAGATTACATAAAAGTAATTATACAAGCATAAATGTGAATTTTGATCTATAACATCTTTATTCTAAATCAATGTTCTTTCATAAATTGGTTCCGCTCCTTCCTCAATAATTACTCGAATTGCATGTTGATTTTGGGGTCACCTTTTTTTTTTCCTTATTCGGGCACCTTTCAGTTATTCTGGATATTTCGAAGCTATCGATATCGCCACAATGTATCGCGATAATGTTTGTGCGTGACGAGCCTCTGAGTGTATGTAGGTCTACTCTGATTCTACATTTAGTTTTTATTTTGTATCTATCTAGGCTTAGTCTTGTAGGATATAAATCAAATATACCATACACATTTTTTCGAGGCACCAGTTGAAATTACGGATTCTTCGGTGACTGGCGTAGTTACTATTTATTAAAAGTGTTATACCAGTCACCTCAGACAATCCATAATTTCAACCGGAGCCTCTCAGCGCAAGGTTTATTTGATTACTATATGTGTTTATGTGTTGAGAACATAACATGTAACATTATCTTAATATTTGTTAGCATATAGTTGAGTAAGAATGACAGTATGTATACTTGTTTGTTTGTATGGTTATATGTGGGGGGTGTCTCTCTCTCTCCCTCTCTCTCTCTCTTTCTTTCTTTCATTTTGATTTGTTTTTATTTGTTTTGTATTTTTGTGTCTTTTTTATTATTTTTTTATATTCATAATTTTTGCTTTACAAATTCAAAATATGTTATAAGATACAAAATAAGCCCATAGTTGGGATTAGAAGATCAGTTCTTTTTGTTTCATGACAAAAAAATGTTATGTTGTTATATTATAGGTTTTTGGGGTCAATTTCGTAAGTTCATCAGTCAAATTCATACTACGTGCATTTGGTCGTGTACAAGCATTTAAGCATTCAAATTAATATTTCATGCATTCGTATTAGTACTTTTATCAATCCAATTTAGACTAATTTCATTCGAATTCGCAAAAATTGCATCATGTTCGTAAAACGGTCATTCAATTTAGAACGGGAGGTGATGCGATTGCGCAATACCGTTATTCCAGCATTCAAATTCATTTCAGAGCATTCTTTTTCGCACATTGAGCATTCGAATTCGTGATTTACGTCGAACACATATTATTTGGTTGTTATTCTTTATTAATTTTGATATATTGGTTTCGAATTGCATATGAGCTTTTATGTATTCTTTTATTCATATAAGCTTCTTTTAATGAATTCATGTTTATCTCATCTACATATATTTTAGCAATTTTTATAACATTATTGACTTACTTTTCTCTAATTTATGGTCTAACAAGTTTACACAATAATTGGAGTGATGTATTACTTGAATATACAAGCTATAAGGCCTATGGAATGGAACTGAGTAATGAAAAGGAAGCCTAACCGCGCATTACAAAACAATTTATTTCAAAGTAAATTAATTAAAAGTCCAAATACCTTAAACATGCTAAATTGAATGGGCTTATTACGAATTCAAATGCCCACGTGCGAATTTGAATGCTGGCAGAGACGCTTTCCGGCATGGTGGCGAATTTGAATGCTCCCAATCGACTTTTTATTTTGAATGAGAAAAGTGTTAAATTGTTTGATCTAAGTGCGAATTTGAATGACCGAAATACCAAGCTGAATGACGAATTTTACGGTGCAGATTTTCTTCGCTAATTTGAATGACTCTTATAAAAATTATCAAATTGAATGAAAAAAGTCCGAAATTGACCGCAAAAACCTATATTATATTTTTAATCTACTTACTGAAATTGAATGTTGTGTAAAAATAGTAAAATATGAGAAATATATCTACATTATTATCCTTATACATGTAGTAGATCACTGGGGATTAGCAGTTATCAGTGGTTAGTGGTTAGTTTTGTTGTTCGATCGACGATGTTATAATAAATTATTATGTCAGTTCATGTATAAGTATTATTTTGAAAAATGTAGTCAGTTATATTCTAATGTATTCTATAATTGTATTTTTTCCCTTTGTAAATTGAAAATGGAGAATGATCCTCTTCTATGTTTGGATTTTTTAATCAATAAATGAATTTTAATTTTAATTTACATGGCGACAGTGGCGTAGCTACAGGGGCACCTTGGCATGTCCCCCTCCCCCCCCCCCCCGCATCGAATGACGAAGAAACAAAAAAAGAAAGGGAGAAAAGGAGGGGAAAGGAGGAGAAGGGGGAAATGACTATCAGTGACCGTGTAAATTTACATTTCATATTCCGACCGAGTAATGCCGTCCCCCCCCCCCCCTTCCAATGCCAGCGTTCCCTTAATGGTTGGACTCACGCTACGCCACTCAATGGAGTACGTCACGTGCCTCTTGGCACGTGAATCCAAAACATGGAAAACGAACATAGATGAAGAAAGGCAAGTTCTAAATCCATAATGTTTAGTGTTGACCTTGTTTTGTCTTGTTATATGATTACATGTTGATCAGTCAACCACAATATAATTATATGATTTATCAATATCTAAATATATGATTAGGACCCCATTGGAATTAAGCTTATTTCTTGGGTTATCCAGTCCAGATAAAATCATATATTTCCTTTGCAATGTTATACATTCCATGTAATAATTGAAAAATAAAATCGATCAGTCAATCAATAATAATTGTCTGAAGGCAGGAGTGGCGGAATGTTTAAAAGTCCATGATCATACAGTAACGTAAAATAAGAAGGCGCCTATGCAATATTTAGTTGGAATAGTGGAGGGGGCGGCGGCTGAATTTTCCCCATGTGGACCGGCCTATGAAATGATTCTCTTATCAATAATTACATCGTATACATTTATCATAGAGAGGACATAGCATTTATTCAAACGGTCCTTACACAAATACACATAATACACTTATTAAGACAGAAAGAAACATTTCATGAAAGCTGCAGGCAAGTTTCATTTTCAAAAATGTATTCTGCCTGAAGTCGTACATGTACCATGTGTACAGAAATGTACTAAATTCTGACTCTATAACTGACTTTACTTATATCATATTTCTCAGAATTGACATGATATTACTGAAAGCATATTGCTCTGCCTTTTCCAGATCTCTCTAAAAAAAAGCATTTTAACCTTTGTCTCTCTCTTGTCAGAAGCTTGAAACATTTCTCAAAGGTTTGCAAGCATCACGGTAGGCCTACCGTCCTTTTTTCACTGGTAAGTGTTTCACATGCGTTTATGGATTGTAGATTTATATTCTTATAAACTTGTACTAAGCTGCGCATAATAACAGTAAGAAAATCTGAAAATGTGGTTATTGTGTTCCAGTACTCACAGAAAGCGATATCTACAAAGTCGTTCAATTTTTTACAAAGATGAAATTATGGAAGAATTTCGTCGAGTCGTGAAGAAGCTGTTGCAGAGTTCCTCGGTGCAGCACTGACCATGCTGGCAAAAGCATGCTCCGAAGAGTAATCTCTTTTTTTACATGGCGGATATTTTAATGAGCATGGTGCCATGAGAAGGGCCTATAGAATCGCCTATCGAGATTGTGATTTTTATAAAGTTTCTTACTCACTGTAGGAAACAATCAACAAATTGAATAGTCGTAAAATTAGTATCCTGATAATCATTACTGATCCCGTGACTGTGGTAAATTTCAGAATGCGAACATGAAAATGGTATATCTTTTAACCTCTGTGCTAGGGTTCAGTAACATCTCTTGATAGCGAGCGATCTGACGTGATTGCTCGGGTATTCAGCGAATTTCCTCAGCGATTTATTTGGAAGCACAGTGGGACCATGCCAAACCACCTTGGTAACAACACCCTTGTTACGAAATGGCTGCCTCAGAACGATCTTTTAGGCAAGTCGCATAAATGTGTATTTATTTGTGCTGGTGATGTTGCGTATATCGTGAATATTTGAACAGGGTCGTCGATTCCTGGGCCAGGACGGTTGTTCCCATCCCTATAATATTCTTATCAACATTGTATCTTGTGGAGCGTAATCTTCAATGGTCAGCCGTATGTTATTTTGGTAGCTCTTTCTAAAGGTTACAATAGGGAAGATGGGGTTAACGAGGGGGGAGGGGCTCTTAATCAATTAATTATTACACAGAAATTGGCCTAGGTATGGATTGGTGAGCAGTGAGAAAATATTTGTGAGGGATCTATTTTGCCAGGGGAACCTCTGTAGCCCCCTCTTTCCTCTACATACATGACACAATCAATTATGTTTCAAGTAAGTCACCGCTCTATCTCAAACGGGACTTCTCACCTGTTGGCATAGGTCACCCACAAGTTCGGCTAAGGATAGCTCACGGTGGAATCAATGGTATCTACGAAGCTGTCTTCCATAGTGTACCACTTCTTGTCATACCAATGGGAGTAGACACATCTTTCAATGCAGCCAGGGTTGCTGCCAAGGGGCTAGGTTTTGTCTACAACTTAAATACATTCACCGAAGATTCCTTTAGACAGGCGTTGGTCGATGTCCTTAACAATGAAAAGTAGGTTTATTGAAGTATTATTTAGCACTTTTTTCCGATTGTAATATGTGTCTTAAAAGTAAAATGTATTTTGAATGTTGAGTTTATTTTATCTCAGGTGTGAATACGAAAAGTGCTCATTTGAAAACAAAGAAATACAACAGAAGCAAATTTCCGTTATTTTCCAACTCTTTTCCCTAATCACTTTAAAATTGTTCAATATTACATTTAACAAAAACAACGTGTAAAAAGAGATTGAGAGTAAGAGGGATGGAAGTGAGAAATAGATAGTTATACACTGTCACAGGTGGGAAAACGGATTGAAACAAAGAGAAAAGAGTAAATGGGTGTGGGAAGGAAGAAAATTGGAAAACACAAGATCTCATGTACACTGGAGTACACATGGTACATGAATAATATAAAAGATCAATTGAGAAACGGGTTATCATCGTCCAGTGTCATGAAATAAAATTGTCTTAATTACAAATTTTGGATCAAAAGGTGATTTCCACATGGCCTGGTTCATATTGATATGGTCCGAATGAAACAAAGAACACGCTTTCTTTGTGACCCCCTTTGCTGTAATTGTCAGCGATGTTTTTGTAATAACCCTGTAATGAGTATTAATTATTCATGTTAGCCACCATCTTGATGCCTATTCGAATTCTCCTCAAACATGTGAAAATTATTCTATTTCAATCTCAGAACTATATTCTTACCCTTCCATGTTCAGAATTTTAAAACCTTTTCCCTTTCAACTATACAAAAAGCATAAAGAAAGCAGCTGCCATCATAAACGATCGAATGACGCCACCTAACGACGTAGCAGCTTTCTGGATTGAACACGTGATTAAATTCGGAGCCAATCACCTTCGATTACGAGCAACCGAACTGAACTTCATCCAGCTCAACCACAGAACTCCTAAAGACGTCTTTAGGAGTTCTGTGAGCTCAACCCACTAGACGTGCTAGGTTTCTTTCTCGTACTCTTCACTGTGTGGATGTGGATAATGCGCTGGTTATGTTGTCGTGCTTTACACAAAACAGCCGTAGGCAAGTCTAAGAGTGATTGATGCATACAATAAGTTGCGGTGATACCTTTATCATTATAAAATACGTAGCATTTAATTCGTATAGATATAGGGATATCTTGAAAAGGAAAAGCACATCTTTACATATATTTCTTACGCAGGCTGTAATTTGTATTGGTGATCCAAAATTGGTAAAAATTAGTTTAATCTCCATAATCAACATGATCATGGTGGGTAATAACTGGGGCAATCATCGACGTGATTAGATTTAAATTGTCTGAGAGGACGCGCCGCACACATTTAGACACGCCTTCGGACCCTACTACGACTTGATTTTAAAAGAAATTTCAACAGGATTAAATTTGAATATTTAGGTATTCAAATTCTTCCTGACTGATGACCCGATTATTTAGTTTAATATTATCATCGGAAACGCTAGCTATTATAAGCCCTCCATTTTATTATTTATAGCAGATTCGACATTTTCTCAGACTAGAAGGCATAAAATATCTACAATATTATTATTATTTTTTTGAATTTTAGTCAGGCCGAATTTACATATCTCAATGTTCAAATCGAATCATATTGCAATATACTTCAATACTCAGTAGTTGCCAGGTTGTAAAAAGTTCGGCGGCCTTTACTTTGAGATGCTCTATTCACACCGCCAAACCGACTAAAAACCGACCACTTTTTGGCCATAGGCGGTAGTGTCAGTTTTTGATCGGTTTGGTGTTTGTTTCGTTGGTGTGACTATGGTATTAATTAACAATAGCTTTTTTTCATTCATAAACTTGTAAACTCGTAAGCAACATTTTGCTGGGTTAGGGTCACACGTAGGCGTACGAGTCGGAGGCTGCAGCCCCCCCCCCCCCCGGATTATTAAAGCGCCGATATTCAGGTAACCTTAACCTCATTATGCGGGCGGCGAGGTGCCGGAATATCCTAAAGTTGGGCAGCGAAGATGTACCATTTTGAGAAAAGTTACGAGTTTTGCCCAAAATGTCATGTTATTATTTCTTTTCTGTCAATTTCTATTTTTTATGGAAGACAAACCTCCTCCCTGTAGAATTCATCGATTCCACAAAAGCATTTACAAATATAAATCTATCAAACAAATTGGTTGTGTGATGGTGTCACCTTTTAAAGACTGCGATTTACCATGAGGGTGATTTGATAAATACAAAGATGCTTTCAAAGCACCTTTTATCATGTGCCATGCAAAAGAAAATGCCCAGAGAGGGAAAGAGAGAGCAAGAAAAGTCACATTAATGCGATCTTGTTTTATAGCGAAACATAGCAATTTGGTACATTGTTTTGTCATTTGGTAAGGCATTAATCCTCATTACAAAATAAATCAGATAAGACTTAACAACCGTAGGTCCCCCTGGTTACTTACTGAAAGCATTGCTTTCTCAGCGGACACATTAATAAGTCATCGTCACCTGCATCACATATTAGTCATTATCCAGTCTGTGCAGAGAAATCACTTAGAATGTTCATTTTTGTTAGGATTCCTTTTTTTTTCCTTTCTTAATCTATATTTGTGCAGGGATTCCCGGAAGCGCTGCGACAAATTTGAAATGTTCCAAATTATCGCTGCGAGTGGTTGAGAGAAACGCCAAATAATTCGGCTTCTTGTACAATTTCTCCTCAAGGAGAGAAGGATATGTGGCAAAGCAATGTACATGATGCATTAGTTGTTCATTATCGTTCACTTTTCGAAATTGCCACAATTCCTGGACATGAATAATGATGGAAGAATTGGTATCGTGCCCTTTATTATGGATAAGGTTTGCATTTTCTGTATATATATATATATATATATATATATATATATATATATACAGACATGCACGAGTAGCTGGGAAATTGCCCCCATGAATAATATTGCACGAGAGCTTCTTTTGGAATTTTTTTATTAGCATTGTAGATTGGATAGGTGTTTGATTAAAAATACATTCAGTTCAGCTGTCTACTGTTAGCTTATATCTTTATTATGTTATCATCTAAAATTAGTCTACAATCTGAATATCAAGTAACTGAACGTAAATATAATCGTAGTCTACAATCAGAATATCAAGTAACTGAACGTAAATATAATCGTAGTCTACAATGTGAATATGAAGTAACTGAACGTAAATATAATCGTAGTCTACAATCTGAATATCAAGTAACTGAACGTAAATATAATCGTAGTCTACAATCAGAATATCAAGTAACTGAACGTAAATATAATCATACAATTTAATTACGCAATCATGATCTTTAATTATTTACGAGACCCCGTTGGGTTGCGATTAATCCTGTTACATTTTACGTATTCATTTCATATACTTGTTGCTTTATATTGTTCCTCCATTTTATGAATCCATTCCGCCCTTGATCCCCGATCTCCTTCTCATTCCTTCTCATTAATTGTGTGTTTAATCTTACCTTCTTTTAATTCATTCATATATACCTGACCCCAACTTGGGAACTTTGTCACGGCGTTGAAATCAACCCAACATTTAACACATTTTAACATAAATTTAAATTGTCCTTGTTGGATACCTAGAAATATCAAGAAACGTAAATGTATACTCGTAGATTTAAACCAAATGTAATAGACGACCTCTTTCCTCCTGCGTTCCCTCTATCTCTTTCTATTCCTCCGCCTCACCTTCTAGTTAGCCCCTGCATCCTATCTCCCCCCCTGTATTGCTTATTCACAACATTTTTTTGTCTTTATCATTCTCTCTCTCACTCTCTCTCTCTCTCTCTCTCTCCAGTACTGTTCACATCCCCTTCTCTGTTTTTTTTTCTTCCCCCGCTCTCGTTTTAAAAACGTGTCAATAGCGCTCGAATGAGAACGTTTCTTTCTTTCTTTCGTTTGATTTGATTACTGTTAAAATTCTTTTTTTTTCAAACAGGGGTCTATGAAATAAAAGCCATGCTTACTTAACCCTTACTGTACTGGGCTATTTCAAGCACCTCCCTGGCGGCCTCCGATTTCGGCCATGACATGACCAATCAACGCAAAATTTTGCACGGACCTTGAAAATCGCGTAAAGAACACAAATCCATCGTTATTTTTATGTAAATCTTTATTTTTTTAATTTAATATTATAATTTATGCATAAATATATACATTTCCACTGATGATCAAGTAAAGAAGGGGCTTGGAGATAAAATTTTAATGCAAAAGTTCTTTCTAAACCTTAAAAATATAATTACATGAGATACAAATTTGAAAGTGATTTCAATTTTTATGTATTCAATTGTTTTACGAATTTCTTATGTATTTCTTTCTTTTTCAACTTTAAATTTTTTATTGTTGTTTTAAGTCTGCTGTTTCAGAGTGTTATCTGAACCAATATTCAGTTAGTCGTTATGTACACAAATCTCAGAAAATCTCCGCTTTCGGGCTGACATGAGGTCACAAAAGGTCACGTGACTCAGAAACGGTTTGACCGATTTTTGAAACCTTGGTGTAAAAAAAAAGACTTGAAGAAAAAAAGTCAGAAAGTGGCGTAGCGTGAAATGTAGCGGTTCGAAATGTACAGTAAGGGCTAATAGACTCCTCCACTTATGTTTTCCTTTACTATTACAATGCTTACATTATACCAATTATCGCTTTATCAGTGTAAACCATAACGAAGTCCAATGAATGATGTTCTGTTATATCTGTGTTTTAATTCATATATATGTTATATTCTTGTTCTTAATTTTCATATGTACTGTTTTAAAAGAAATTGTAAAAGATATATATTTTTATGTTTGTGGAAATCAATAAACTTTGAAAAAAAAATGAAACTTTGATAATTTGCTCTCCCTGCAATGTGAATTTTCTATCATTGGTTTCAGAGAAACCTGGTATAAAGGAGAGATGCCTTCCATTTATTCCATGGCAAATTATTGCCTTATCTCTAATAACCGCATACACCAAAGGGACGGCGGTGTTTGCTTATAATAGGAATGTGTATGATTATGTTCTTAAAAATTAGTTAACAATTAATGGTTCATGTATGCAGGGTTTATTCATAGAAATAGCAGGTGGTAAAGAAAATAATACTGTTGTTGGCATTATATATAGAATACCAAACTAATTCAAACTTTGCAGATTTTAATTCCTGTATTGAAGAAATGTTATTGATATTGAAAAGGAAGAACCTACCCTGATATACCATGGGTGACTTTAATATCGACCTTTTGAAATCTTTATCTCAAGATAATCCAAAGTTGTCGTTAAGTAATATGATGGGTTTTGGCTACCAACTGCTCATCACAAAAGCAACCCGTATAATGAAAACAACATAAACGTGTATAGATAACATATTTACAAATGTTACAGACAGATCTTTCTAAAGTGGTATTTTTTCGCAGATCTTTCAGATCACCTACCCATATTATTTTCTGTAAGTAATTCCAAATTTAAACTTAAAGTCTTTGAAACACCGAGATTTCTCTAAGGTAAATATTGCAAGTCTTAAAACACATTCGAATAACACTGACTGGTCATCCATTATTCAGAGTACCGACCCAAATCATGTGTACGAATTATTTATGCATTTATTCAAACAGATGTAGGACAAATGTCTCCCCTGGGGGTGTTTCACAAAGAGTTAAGTTTGACTTTACGTCCAAAAGCTAAGGAAGAGAGTCTGTATAAATCATTCCTGGAACACCCAGCATCCTCTAATGAATGTCAATACAAACAATATCGAAACAGATAATTCGGAGCGCGAAGAAAGTTTTTATTGTACTAAATTCAAGAAATTGGAAAAAAGATATCAAGTGTACTTTAGGGAAGCGTAAAACCATGAAACGCCCAACTCATTTATTAATGAACATAATCATACACATGACACGCCGTCTGCCTCAGTCAGTACAATGTAACCTTTTGGTACAATTTATTAAACCACTTCTTTTAGGTTTATACATTAATTATATTCAGTTGATTACATAGTTTGGAATCATCCACAGCATTCAATGTATATTTTAAATACCGTTTTTTAAACAGCTTTTCACATTTTCAGTTTCATGTTTATTACGATTTGTAAAGATTGTCTCTCTTTATGTTTGTGTATGAAATTGAATTCTTATTTTACGAATGTTCAATGGAATCATGTATTGTGAATTGTGAATCATTCGTCATTCAGCCACTGGCTGCGAAGAATTGATATTAAAATATACCTTTTCAATTCAATTCAATTCAATTCAATTCAATTCAATAACTACTGATAACCAGAGATGTGAAATCATTGAACAGATCTCTAACCAATTTAATATGTTTTTTAGTAAAATGGGTTCATATGTGTTTAATTCATCCATGTCATATTATGTCTTCACTTTAGTACATTCTTCGGTGAAAAATTGAACCATTCTCTTTCCTCGGACCTAAAACAAGGTATGAAGTTATAGATATCAATAGTAATATGAGAGTAAGTGATATTTGTGGATTGACGATATCAAACCTAGAATTCTTAAAGAAATAGGAAATAGGTGAATGTATCGCAGATCCTCTCTGTTTCATTCTTCATTTAACTTTCGCTGTTGGAAATATCCCCGACAGCCTAAAAATCGCAAAAATTATTCCAGTTAATAAAGACGACATCATCCATTCCATTGGCGTACTGGTGGGGGGCGGGGGGCTTGGGGCTGCAGCCCCCCCCCAAAAAAAAAAAATAAATAAATAAATAAATAAAAAATAAATAAAAAATAGGGGGAAAAATGTAAAGGTCTAGATATATGACAAACCTACATTTTCATTCAAAAAGTCGATTTTTTTTTTTTTTTTGGGGGGGGGGGGCTCGTTCACTTCGCTTGCTGGCAAGTATTCAGAAATTGTGCCCCTTATGCGAATGTTCAATCCCTTAAAATGTTTTGGCTGTTTACGCCACTGATCTATTCTATCAATAATTATCGCTCAGTATCGATATTACCTGTGTACTAAAGTACTTGAAAAGATTGTGTACAAAATACTTTATTCATTTTTGTGCAAACATCATATTTTTAATGATAATCGGTTTGGATTCAGGAAACTTCATTCAGTTGATATGGCATTGATTTAACTTATCAATTCTATGTGTACTGCATTTAATAAAAAGAAAATTCTTTAGGAACATTTATTTAGGTGTCAAACGCATTTGAAAGTCTACATCATTACATTTTATTACGCAACTTGAAAATTATGGTGTAAGGGGGATAGCCCTACATTGGTTTGAGGATATACTTACACAACAGAAAGCATTTTACTTTATTTCAGTCTTTTCCTTCTGAGTTATAAACAATTTGTTTTGGAGTTCCTCAGGAGTCTGTTTAGGCCCGCTATTGTTCTTAACTCATATCACATAACATACTTCAATATTCTATTTATGCAGATGATACCAACCTTCTTGCCTCTCATAAGAGAATTTACACCGAATTTTTTTAAATAGTTAACTCCGAACTCCAAAATATCTCAGATTGGTTTTCTGCACACAAAAAAATTCTACGTCAATATAATACCTCAATATATATATATATATATATATATATATTGATTCCTTGACAAAGGGCTATGCCCGAAATATCGGATAATTGACATCTCTACGGTTTTTTTTATTTATATTTGTCTTTTCTATTTATAGTTTACCTAATAATAGTATCGTAATATGTAAAGCGCTTTGATATTAGTTTACTTCTGAAAAGCGCTATATAAATAGACGTTATTATTATTATTATTAAACCGACGCAGAACACTTTCTTTATATATATATATATATATATATATATATATATATATATATTGTATTAACGCTCACTGCACATGCAGTTTGAGCACTGTCTTAGGTTGCGTGGAAAGTCTCTATGTGAGACGTTCACTATTTGCGTTATATGCAATGCTCACTGCTCGCAGTTTGAGCACTCTGGTGACTCCACTATGCAATTCTTCCCCACAATGTGTAACCGCACAACAAGGGTCCCAAGTCCTTGTGTTGCCATAAAGCCATTATGGTAATAGCCGGGAGGGCGCATTGTTATACATAATTTGTATTAACGCTCACTGCACATGCAGTTTGAGCACTGTCTTAGATTGCGTGGAGAGTCTCTATGTGAGACGTTCACTATTTGCGTTATATGCAATGCTCACTGCTCGCAGTTTGAGCACTCTGGTGACTCCACTATGCAATTCTTCCCCACAATGTGTAACCGCACAACAAGGGTCCCAAGTCCTTGTGTTGCCATAAAGCCATTATGGTAATAGCCGGGAGGGCGCATTGTTATACATAATTTGTATATATATATATATATATATATATATATATATATATATATATATGTTCTTTCAGACAAGCCGCTGCAAAGTGTCTCATATTTTTAACAATGAAATGAACTCTACAAAATTAGAAGAAGTACACGTCATTATTTTTGGGGGGTGGTTTTCGATAACGAAATTATCATATTTCAGATATAACTTTCAAAGTATCAAGAGGTGCTGGTATCATGAATAAATTGGTCTCTATTTTGCCATCAAATATCATGTTAATGCTGTACAATATACGCTTATCTTGCCTTATCAGATTCTAAACTATTGTGTGATTATATGGGGAAGAGCATGTTTGTCTATTCTCAAACCCTTGGCTACTCTTCAAAAGAGAGCGATAAGGTTATGCACAAAGTCTCATTTTAGAGCTCATACGCCGCCTTTACAAGTACCAAACTCTTTTTTTGCGAGATCAGATCAAGATAAACGATTTACTTCCGTCGAGTTTGTTCAACTTTATACATGTAAATTCTGATTTTCATAATCACTTTACTTGAAGAAGGGGTTTTTAAGGACCATCTTCATCCAGATTTGCTTTAAAGGAACGAAATGCTGTGAAAGTCCATGGTTGTTTACTATGGAACTCGTTATCTAACTCTGTGAAAATGTGTCACTCTATCTAATCTTTCAAAAGAAAACTAAAATTGAAATATTGAATTCCTATCACCAAATTAGCAGCATAACCAATGAAAACTATATTTTGTTGATCATAGCTTGCAACAGTATTTTATAACATCCATTTACAGTATAAGTGGTTATATTTAATACCATCAATTATAGCCGTATCGTGTGTTGTGAAAAAAATGTATACTATAGATGGCCTAACTCAAGCTTTTGCTTTCTTTTGCTGAAGTCGTGTGAATAATTATATTTCCTTCATCTTGAACAACACAGCTATAATTGCTCCCTTTAGACAGTCACATACTGTCTCTCTGTCTTTTCCTTAATGCCTTTGGCATTATTTCTTTCTTTTCTCTGTACATACTTGTTATTTATTGAACTGTTTGTTTATGCATGTTTGTTTATGTATCCATGTTTGAATGTTATGTCTTGTTTATATTTCTTCACGTGATTTTATAATCGGATGTAAACTTTCGATTTTATATGAAATAGATGGTGCTTTGAACTGAATTGAATTAAATTATATACATAATGTTAATGTTCTTAGAATCTTTTTTATATGAATTGAGGTAAAGATCACACAATTACATTATGTATAGAAAAATGGTCGTCGTAATCAAAGTTTCGGTGAACATCCTCGGGAAAAACGCTATATACAACATGATAATTCATGTGCTTAAAATATTGAGAGAAGGAAGCGAGCACATGCACAGGAACTTGCAATATAAGCGTTTGATGGGCATGATGGGGGTGATTTTAAGGAACGATACCTTTAAAAAAAATTGACAAGGCGTGTGAAACGGTGAGCTTGCTGTGGTCGGCTTTCGAAACGTAACAAGGAAACACGACAGTTTGGTTTTATCCGAGTAGCTTGATATTATTTAGATGACACGAGTTATCATGAGTTATCCGAGCTAATTCATCAGGCTCTTGAATCTTCCTTATTCCTTGCAGAAATGTCCTTTCTAGATATTCATCGAAGGAAGTCGTTACTAAGCTCATCTGTCTGGTGCATGCGTTGATATAAGTATTTGCACTTTGTAATCATTGAAGCATTCTTTTGAATGAAAGTTGCTGACGTGAAAGACACAGTAGATTTTCTTCCGAAACAACGTCAGATGTACGGTCTTCTCCCTCTGCCCCTTTCCACTCCTCTGTATCTGTCTCTTTCTGTCTGCCTCTCTCTTTCATTTTCTCTCTATTCCTTTCCATTCCATTCCATTTGCGCCATATTTTTCTTGTATATTAATGATGGTTTCTCCTTGTCCCTGCTATTATTTGTTGTTGTTGTCGCCGTAGTTATCATTCTTATATTTTCTTATCACTTCATCACACACTTCACTCTTTATTTTTTCTACGGGATTCAATAAATCAGTAGGCTGTATTAAAGCGCTACTGATCCAACCAGTCAATAAAATTCATAGGTCGACTTTATTTTGAATAAATGAAGATAAATGCACTTTAGATACAAAGGGTCTGTCTCTTTTTTTTTTTTTTTTTTTTTTGCCTGCCTGCCTGACAGTTATTATATTGATTATATTGCATTTACATCAGTACGCCATTTATTATGTATCATCTACTTCATGGAGGCAGCTTGGGTGTATGGGATATCCAAGCCTGGGATGCCGGGCGATGGGGGTATTTGTGGCTGGTTGTTTTGGTTGGTCATCTTGCCGGTTCTGGGGGTTCTGTGGACGGGACAGGTTTCATGCACGCATTTGTTTGCCTGCACTCTCAGAACAGGTGGTAAAAAACATGTGGTTAAACAGTTGTTTGTTTTGTTTGTTTGTTAGCTTTTATTTCTGCGTTCTAATAACATACAATAAATCGAATGTTTACATAAGTAAAAAGTCATGTACAATAATAAACATAAGACAAAACATACTAACAAAATTAAGGAATATAATAGACCTATGTAAATATTTTTTTCCAATAAACTAGAGAGGTAATTTAGAACGCAGGAGACCGCCATCGTGAGCGGTTAGGCTGGAAATGGATGGCGGCCTCGTAAAAAAGATTAGACGACATAACTGAGTGATCAAGTGGGTGCAGTGCAATTGCATGTGCGGGTGCAAATAGTAAATACTAATTTAAAGCGTGGGCACGTATGATTGTAGTATCTTTCGTTTAAGTGTAGCTTTTAAGGAGTAGATGGTTGAACAAGATTTAGGTCTGTGAAGTTGTTTTGATATTCGTTATTCGATATTCGATATTCATTTGATATTCATTTGATATTCATTTGATATTCATTTGATATTCAAAATTGCCTAGAGTCTGATTTTTTATTACGTATACCTGGCGCCCACGGTCCCCGATCTAATGCCATGATGACCTTGACCTTGACCCCTCAAGGTCACGGTCAAAAATAGCGCCAAAAATGAATACTAGCTTTTTTGACGAACTGAAAGTGGCCCAAAATCCAAATTTTTTCCCCCCTGCCTGGCGCCCACGGTCCCCGATCTAATGCCATGATGACCTTGACCTTGACCCCTCAAGGTCACGGTCAGAAATGGCGCCAAAAATGAATACTAGCTTTTTGACGAACTGAAAGTGGCCCAAAATCCAAATTTTTTTCACCCCTGCCTGGCGCCCACGGTCCCCGATCTAATGCCATGATGACCTTGACCTTGACCCCTCAAGGTCACGGTCAAAAATGGCGCCAAAAATGAATACTAGCTTTTTGACGAACTGAAAGTGGCCCAAAATCCAAATTTTTTTCACCCCTGCCTGGCGCCCACGGTCCCCGATCTAATGCCATGATGACCTTGACCTTGACCCCTCAAGGTCACGGTCAAAAATGGCGCCAAAAATGAATACTAGCTTTTTGACGAACTGAAAGTGGCCCAAAATCCAAATTTTTTTCACCCCTGCCTGGCGCCCACGGTCCCCGATCTAATGACATGATGACCTTGACCTTGACCCCTCAAGGTCACGGTCAAAAATGGCGCCAAAAATGAATACCAGCTATTTGACGAACTGAAAGTGGCCCAAAATCCAAAATTTTTTCACCCCTGCCTGGCGCCCACGGTCCCCGATCTAATGACATGATGACCTTGACCTTGACCCCTCAAGGTCACGGTCAAAAATGGCGCCAAAAATGAATACTAGCTTTTTGACGAACTGAAAGTGGCCCAAAATCCAAAATTTTTTCACCCCTGCCTGGCGCCCACGGTCCCCGATCAAATGCCATGATGACCTTGACCTTGACCCCTCCAGGTCACGGTCAAAAATGGCGCCCACGGTCCCCGATCTAATGACATGATGACCTTGACCTTGACCTCTCAAGGTCACGGTCAAAAATGGCGCCAAAAATGAATACTAGCTTTTGACGAACTGAAAGTGGCCAAAAATCCAAAATTTTTCCACCAAAAGGGCCTTCCACGGTTCCCCCCCCCCCCCACCTGAATAAAAAAAAGGGAGAAGGAAGGAAAAGGGATAGATGAGAGAAAGGGGGAAAATGAGGAAGAAAAAGGAAAAGGGGGAAGGGGGAAGGAGGCCGCAGGCGCGAAGGCCGAAAGGGTGCACCCACGTTGTCTCATCTCCCCATCTCCAAGAAAAAACAAGAAAAAACAGAGAAGGGTGAAAGGGAAAGAAAATAGAGGATATAAAGGGAAAGAAAACGCGGAGGAATAAGAAAAGAAAAGAACAGAAGGGATGTAAGTTTCCTGGAAATGAAAAAAAAAGCTTACTATTAATAAAGTAATTTAAATGCTTATCAAAGGCATTACCATCCTCAATATCTATATGTTAAAATTTAAGAATAACAATTTCATCTCATTTGATAACAGATGGGTGAACATAATTTTGCTGTAAACTAGTTTTGCTATATGTGCTGTATAATTAAAATGATTTGTTTGTTAATTCTATTATGTGCAGTATTTTGTTATTAATGTGTTTATAAAGTATTGCAAAGTCAAAAGCAATATTTAATAAAGATATTTCTATAAGGGGAAAAAAATCGGGCATTCCCCCCCCCCCCCCCAAAAAAAAAAAAAAAAAAAAAAAAAACGATAGAGAGAGAGAGAGAGAGAGACGGGAAAGGGATCTTTTCTTTTCATTCCAAATTCCATTTTGTATTGAACCTAATAGCAATTTATGGGGGCTCTTTTGCAACTTTTGCAGCGAGGGCTAACATGATGCAATTTCAGGTGCGATTTCCTTAATAGATATCATGCATATAGAGCATATCAATGAAGTCTATTTTTTGAATCATACCATTACCGTGTCCGATATTGTCTCTATTATCTCGTGCAACAATTAATGACTGGTTTGCACAAAAAATATTAGTGCTGTTCCTTTTAAAATTTGATTTACAGAATATGCCATTTCAGTCTTTTCAGATACATAACTGTTTGATATCTTCGCCGACTGTAGCCGAGGAGTAATGATTTGCCACAGTAATGGACATCGCCACTCCGCGCCTTTTTATGGTCTCCATTGCGTTGGTAGATGCCAGGAAAACATCACTTACGGGGGTTCAAAATAGCAAACAAATTGGCTCTCCGCTTCACGGCTTTTTATGGTCTCCATTGCGTTAGTAGATGCCAGGAAAACATCAATACGGGGGTTCAAAATAGCAAAAACAATTGGATCGCCGCTACGCGGCTTGTAGACGATGCTCCGCATCGTCATTGGGTCAACCCCCCCCCCCTTGGAAAAAAGCTAGATCCGCCCCTGCTCAGTGTTTAGGGCGGATTTCGAGGAAGTTAGCGTACATGACCATAGTGACACCATCAGAAACAGACGTTAGTTATTACCGAACAAAAGATGAATAAGTAGCCCCTCCAAATCATAGGTGTCAAATTGTAAATATTTTCTTTCGGAATTTAGAAACTTTAGTCATTATAATATGTATGGACTTGAAAAATTTCAGAATGTTCTTCCGGCAGGAGTGAAAGCCCTTTATAATTATGCTTTTGCATCCCCCCCCCCCCCCCGAGATTGTCAGATACGCCATTTGTCACCATTATTGTAGCAATATGTAGCTCACATGATTTAAAATTTGGGCCCCCCCCCCCCTAAGAAATCCTGGATCGGCGCCTGGATCATGGTATAGTCATGAGAGTTGCCGTGCTTCATCTCCGTCATTATACCTTTCACGGTTGTTTTCTGGTAATGGTTGGAGCCCGGGGGGGGGGGCACTCAACCTGTTTTAGGATGTGGGTGTGCCGCTGCAATTCTCAAAACAGGGGGGTAAGGAGCTAAATGGTTAATCGAGGAAGCTCATTTTTGAGGGTCTAAGGAGCGAAAGGGCTCATGGGCAGAGCTAATTTTAGCTGCTCCCGATCTCACTACTCTGGTACACATGCGGTGCATGTGCTGAGCTGAGGCAGCGGTCGCAGCGCTGTTTTTAACACTGTACATGCGCCGACCTCTGTGAACATGCCACTGCACCGAATTCAGAACTTGATGTCGCATGCAGATTGATCTCGCTGAGCCGCCGCTTATGGGAGGCCGTTGGTGCCATTATTATGTACAACTATACAACTATACGCCTATCGAGTAGATGCATAGTTGCATAGTTGCATAGTTGTATAGTTGTACAGTTTTAACCAATCAGAACACAGGAAACTATACAACTATACAACTATACAACTATACAACTATGCAACTATACAACTATACAACTATGCAACCATACAACTATGCAGCTATCCAATGCCTGTATAGTTGCCACGTTTGCGGGCCAAAGTGCCATAAATGACGCACAACTGTACAACTATGCAGCTGTGGAATAGCTGCATAGTTGTATAGTTGTATAGTTGCATAGTTGTATAGTTTTGACCAATCAGAACACAGGAAACTATACGGCTATGGCGGATGAGTCTGTTCCGCCATAGCCGTATAGTTGCATAGTTGCATAGTTGTATAGTTTTGACCAATCAGAACACAGGAAACTATACGGCTATGGCGGTTGAGTCTGTTCCGCCATAGCCGTATAGTTGCATAGTTGCATAGTTGTATAGTTTTGACCAATCAAAACGCGAGAAACCATACAGCTATGGCGGTGCAGTGGAGTCTAATTTACACTACAGATTGATATTTTGGCGCATTTGTCGGCTTGGATGTCACCTCCCCCCCGCCATTCAAAATGTTCGACACTGTCATGTTTCTCTTCTTTTTGCTTCTGGTAAGTACGGTAGATATGTTCAATCAATGACAATGATTTAAATTTCATTCAGAAGGTGCACGCATGGCCATGGAGCTAGTTCAAGTTCTCCCATTGACTTTACCGTCTACCCATTGCTTTGTTTGTGCGTGCACTTGAGCAGCTCACTGTGTAGCCTAACTTACGTCATGCATGCAGAGCCCTAATTCACGATAATATTAATGTCCACATATCGAATTTCTCCGTTTACCCTCCCCCTGGCCCCATTAAGGTCTGTGACTACTCGATTGCCACTGGCACTGCCAATAAATGTGTCGCAAAATGATAAATATGACTTGCTGTAGAGTGTAGGTCTAACTCTAAGTAGATCGGCCTCCTAGATCTAGATCTGAGATCTAAGTTCGATCTAGGCCTAACTTAGAGGTCTACTGCACACATTACACTCTTAGACCTAGTCTAGATCTAGATCTAACTTGTGGTCCATTTAAGTAACTGGACCACACACGGCCAACTCATTAACTGTACAAAATCATGGTCGCTAGTGGCTAGTGCGCTTTCGCACCGGATGACTTACGGCCAAATTGGCGCTAGTGCGCTTTCGCACGGGATGACTTAAAAAGTTAAATCCATTTCTAGTTCTACCATGTAAAGTCAATCACAAATATTAAATCAAGTGTCAGAAACCTGTTTCTATATAGGCCTAGCCTAATTATAATAAAATAAAGACTGTCCTGTGCACTGTGCTGTCTTCATGTGAAGTCAGATGCTAACAATTTAAGCTAGGCTAGATCTAGACTGAAATTAATTAGCAGTCAATATTTAGGTCTATGTCAAAGCTTTGGTAGCTGTTTGTCTTTTCCCCCCTCTTTCCCTTTCCATTCTTTTCTTTCTCTCTCTCTCTCTTTCTTTTGGACGGGGGGGGGGGGGGGGGGGGGGGCAAGGCCCGCACGCCCCCCTGAATGCGCGCGTGTCTTTACATGTACATACAGTACTGTAATTATCTTTGGCAAACCCACAAAATAGGGTCCGGATTGCGTGCGCCTGCCATGTTTTACAGTGCGGATCGGCAGAGAGCCAAAAATGAACACATGTAACAAGTTCATAATCAAGTTCAAAACAACTTCCAAATATATTTTAAATCAAGTAATTAATGCTGTGATAAATCATATTGTCCTCTTGGCTTTAAAATTTGTAGTTGTTTGATGCTATTCTCCGGGTTTGCCTTATTATTTTCGTATCATTCAAGTATACTGAGACGCAAAAGTGAAGAAAAAAATCAGCTACCATAGTCAACGTAAATATTGACTGCTATAAATTTCAGGCCGTACCGGTATATTTCAGTCTACCGGTAGCTAGCAGCTATACCATGGTAGCTGCTAGCTAGCTAGCTGCCATCGCGAAGAAGCCGTGCAAGAAATCAATACAGTGAGCTGAGTGAGTGCAGGTGGTGAAATTGTCCTCCCCCCAAAAAACAAAAAAAATAGAGCATTTCTGGATAAATACATGAAGACAGCACAGGACAAATTTAAAAATGGGTTTCTGACATATGCTGAATTATGCTGTACGTTTGAGCCTGCTCCACAAGACAATTATTGCACTTGTAATGATCATAAGCCTAAGGTATTTTCTCTTAGTTTTATCGTCTTCTTAATGCATATGCTTAGCCTTAACTATAAATTATTCTATATTCGGTTTACCAGGTCACTGAATATGCAGTAGTTAGCAGTCTGCCACCTGATAAAGAGGTCCAGAAAGAAGGTGAAACCGTTGACAATGACAACACCAGCAGCAATAACGGCAACAACAACGGCAGCAACAACGGCAACAACATCAGTGGAAGGAATGACTCTGACAATGACTTCCAGACCCATGTCCAAAGATGTATAAGTGCCCTCCAGCAGGCCTCCGGGATCGATGGACTGGATGACGATGTAGACCATTTATTCCAACCTTCAAGAAGAACAAGGCGTTCAAGGCCCGTAAGGCGTGGGCCTGTCAGGTCCTCTACATGTCGCATGAGATTCCTTGCCCTAAGGAATATGAGGGCAACTTATCCGGACCGGGCTACGATCCAATCCCTCAATGCTTGTGGCTTAGGTATGTAATAATTAACTTCGATCACAATTTACCTGTACACCCCTCCCCCAAAGTTCTCCCACAGTTCAAAGCGTTGGTCACACTGGACTAGAGATGAGATCAGTTGTGGCTGTAATTGATCGTGCAAAACACATAGTTGCGGTGATTTTACGATCACTTGTAGAAAAGCCTCAACTGAACGAAATGAATACATGTATATTAAATTTGATGAAACAGATCTATAAAATTCTATGCAAGTTATTGTGATTCTAATTATGACCTAACAATTATTCCACATCACCCCCCCCCCCCCCCCTCCTGTGCTTACATGTATACAGGCTGTGATAATGTCAAGGTGCCTCCTTAATACGTACATGTTATGTACATAAAAAAATATGTGAGTTAATTTATTTTTAATATTTTCAAACACCCTGTATATTATACAATTGTTTTAATTGTGTCATTTCAGGGGAAAGGACTGAAGAAAGGGTGACAAGATCTCTTGATACCGAGGGATTCAGGAATATGGTTTTTACATTGTTCCCTGGATTGAGACCAGGATTTTCCATAATGATGAACAGGAATCGGCGTCTTGAACGCCTCCCACCTAATGCAGTTGATCCTGAATCCATTTTTGAGCACTGTGGGCGGAGATTTGCGGGACGGCTCATCCTTGTGCCTGACATAAATATAACTGTGAGTAAATCCTTTATGTCTCTATAACAAAATCATGAATTATTTTATCCTTTTTTGATCAAGCTAAAAAGTCATCAAACCATGCAGTGGGATCTTTGCATGTTGTGAATTTCTTGCAAAATTGGTTGAGGGGGCTATGATTCCCCCAAGTCTTTTTTAGGGTTAAACAGTGTGCCGTTGGTCAAAGGTCACAAAAGAAATAATATATATATATATATATTTATTTTTTTTTGCAGGGGGGAGGATTTTCATAAAACTTCCTTTACAAGCTTTCATCCCTTTGCAGCAAAAAAAAAAAAAAAAAAAAAATCAGTCAATCTGTTTATTTTGGGACTCATCATTCCGTCGTAAAGCTAGGTCTCTAGCATTCGAATTAGATTTCTACTGCAGTCAAATGAAATTTAGAACTTTGCCAGCCTTGGTTAATTTTTGCGATCAACTCTAATGCTATGCAATAGTTAAAGGTTACTTGTCCAGGTATAAGGTCAGGGTAATGTAAATGAAAATCCTACATTGGTAGTAATTAACTTGTAACCCAAAATACATTTGTAACCATGTAACTTTGGTCAACAGGTGTGTATTGTAGTGCTGTGAGGAAAATGTATTCAGTGCAAATCATAGATCTTAGATGAATTTTATGTAAGGAAATATATATACGGCCCCCTTTGGCAAGACATAATCTGATGATCAGTTGCCTTATTTTAATCAGTGATCATGTTTTATCCTTTACTCTAAATAGAGACCCCATCTGCCACCCAGACAAGAACCAGGGCAAGAACCACCAGCCAGGCATGCTGGGCAGGAACCATCAGCTTGGGAGGATGATCTACCAGCTGGGATATTTGAACCACCAGCTAGGGAGCAGGATCCACCAGCAAAAGAAGAGGAACCATCAGCTAGGAGACGAGAACCTGTAGCTAGGATTCAGGAACCACCAGCTTGGGAGGAGGATCAACCAGCTAGAAATAGGAGACGAGAACCTGTAGCTAGGGTTCAGGAACCACCAGCAAGGGGACATGAACCACCAGCTTCGGAGCAGGATCAACCAGCTAGGAGACGAGAACCTGTAGCTAGGGTTCAGGAACCACCAGCAAGGGGACATGAACCACCAGCTTCGGAGCAGGATCTACCAGCTGGGTTACTAGATCCACCAGCTGAGAGACAAGAACCACTAGCCAGGGTGCAGGATCCACAAGCAAGGGGGCAGGAACCACCAGCTTGGGAGGAGGATCTACCAACTGGGCATGGGCAGGGGCATGTAGAACCGGTAAAAAGGTTTCCATGACATGTATAGCATTCATTAATATACAAGTCCGTGCACAATTTGTACATTATTCTGATTGATGAAGATGCCTTACCCTCTACCTTATTAATACAGTCAGACCGCAGGTCGTATGCAAATGAGCAAAAATCGCGCATTTTATTTCCAGTGCCCGAAATTGACTCTCTCCCTGCACCCAGTCGGCTGTATCGCATGGTCATCTTTAAAGTTATGTTCTTAAATAAATATGAATGCTATGCTCATTAGACTTTCTGCAAAAATAAATGAATAGTTTACCAACACAGGGATATTTTGTTTTAGTCAGAATTTTAGAAATAAGTTGTTTAAAATAACTGATGAAATAGTTATACAAAAGCCTTTTTTTCACAAGATTTCAAGTTGTTAAAAGACATATAAAAAGTATATGAGCCGCCATCAAGACACATATGTATGGAAGCGCTGGAATCTCATCTTTTTCATCGTTACATTCAAAACATCCATAGATTTATGACAGAGTCAGGATCCAGCAATATTCAGCCGCAGATCATCCGTTGTCAAGACCATGGTCAAGACCATAGAATCTTAGCCCTGTGATTGGCAAGCAAGCCATCTGTAACCAAGTGCGCGTTGAATGAAACAATGCGCAACCTGTTGCTTCATCCTTGCGCAAACATGCGCATAGCTGTTGCCAGGCTGTGAGAAAACATCTTGCGTGGTGGTAACCAATCGGAATGCTGGAATTGACTTTTTTAAAGACAAAGTGTGTACATTGGTTACATATTGCTGGATCCTGACCCTGTCATGAAGTGCACATTAATGTTATTTCAATCTTTGGAAAGTACAGAAAATGCCCTTTATGTTCATGTCAAATTTGCCCTGGCTCACAATAAAATTATGGTAGTTTTGGCAAGATTTATATTTCATTTCATTTCCATTTTTTGTCATAAAAGGAACACCATTTTTTTACCAATTTCGTCGTTTATTTTGAAAACAACAAAAGCATGTCACAAATCTCTGATCCCTCTTCTTTTATTTGATGCATAACTCATGGCAATTGGTGAATGATAAGTAGTCTATTCAACAGTTTGCAAATGAGATGTTCCTGGCTTTTCTTGTTCATTATGTATTCATAGTCAGGCAGAACTGGAAATAAAATAGCGCGCTTTTTGGGGACCTGCGGATTGGCTGTATACTGTAATTTACGGCAAGATGCGGTGGAATACATAAAAATTCAATCCCATTTCTTTGAAAATCGGTGAAATGACAGCAAATCTTTTCTCAATAGTTATTTAACGCAAAAGAAAGAATTATTCAGTTGAACAAAAATGATCCTTCTCTTCGATCTACTCTTGCTTAAATAGTCATACCATAAAATTGATTTTGACACAACAGCCTCTCTTTGAAAATAAAAATAAATCTATCTCTATGGGCGAAAGTCCACATTAAATTATTATGTGAGTAGTGGGGAATATAAAGAGATCATCTTTGAAAATCTCTATGGGCAAAAGTACACATTAAATTATTATGTGAGTAGTGGGGAATATAAAGAGATCATTCCTCACACTAACCTAAGGTTTGTTCACAGATTTTGTCCACTTTAGTCCACCGTAACTCTGGGCTTCGAGTCTGCTTTAACCGTTTTTTTTTTGTGACAAATATTGCAAGGTCATATTCTAGGCAACATGTAAGCTAGGTTTGGAAAATGTTAATCATCACCAAATGATGACTTTCATGAAAATGGCATGCACATTCATCTAAGGTTAATTAAATTTAGGATCCTCTATGTTAGTAATAATTTTTTGATCAGACTTGGTAAATGGGTATGGGAGGGGGGGGGGCATAGCATAGGTAAAGGTTACAAGGGGGGGGGGGGACGTAGCAGAGGTAAATTTTACAAGGTTAATTAATTTTAGGATCCTCTATATTAGTAATAATTTTGTGATCAGACTTGGTCAATAGGTATGGGGGGGGGGGGTGCATAGCGGTTACATGTCGTTTTTCCGAAGGTTCGTATTTCCGAAGGTTCGTTTTTCCGAAGGTTCATAATTCCGAAGGTTCGTTATTCCGAAGGTTCGTTACTCCGAAGGTTCGTTTTTCCGAAGGTTCGTTTTTCCGAAGGTTCTTTTTTCCGAAAATGAAATAGGGTTCATAATTCCGAAGGTTCGTATTTCCGAAAATGAAAAAGGGTTCGTATTTCCGAAAATGAAAAAAGGTTCGTATTTCCGAAAATGAAATAGGGTTCGTATTTCCGAAAATGAAAAAGGGTTCGTATTTCCGAAAATGAAAAAGGGTTCGTATTTCCGAAAATGAAATAGGGTTCGTATTTCCGAAAATGAAAAAGGGTTCGTATTTCCGAAAATGAAATAGGGTTCATATTTCCGAAAATGAAAAAGGGTTCGTATTTCCGAAAATGAAATAGGGTTCGTATTTCCGAAAATGAAATAGGGTTCGTATTTCCGAAAATGAAAAAGGGTTCGTATTTCTGAAAATGAAAAAGGGTTTAAATTCAGAGAATGCGGCGTCAATCCGTATTTTGGATAGGGAGGAGGGGAAAGACGGCCAAGTGTAAAGATATTCATTTCGTACTCTATAATCGTAACAATGATGATAACAATTATAAAAAATCCAGAGAAATAGCCATTATTATCGTAATTCCTATCAATATTATCATTATTATTATTATGATTATTATTATTATTATAATTATTATTATTATTATCATCATTATTGTTATTATTATTATTATCATTATTATAATTGTTCCTATTATAATAACCAATATTTGTGAGCGAGCGTGCATTACGTTTGCACATCGTGAGACAACTGATTAACTCTCTTCAATTAACATAATATTACAGAGAGTTCATAAAGGAGTCACTGCTATTGATAAGTGCCCTTTTTGTCTTGTGATAAGTGCCCTATACCTATATACCTATATATATATTTAATATATTGTACGTATATACTCCGATGTTGCTTACAAATTGAGCCCTAAAGTCCACAAAAGAACCACATAGGCCTACCTAGCTCAGAGAGGCTTCCTATATAATAGATTCCGATCCCCTACTGATATCAGCATAATGAGAGGCAGTGGAGCAGGGGGCAGTTATACAAGAATGAGCAGTGCCCTTACATCAAAACAGGAAGAAGGACAATTTCTTTCTAATTTTTTTTAAGCTCGCTGGCTACGCCCCCTCGCATTTACCATTGTCTTTTTATCATATTAGGAAAATCGCTGTTATTCAAAATATCTTCAATATGAATAATCAGATCATTGCACTCAACTGTAAAATATTTTTTTTTCCTTTTTTTTTCTTTTTCATCTAGAACCATGCTAAGACATAAACAATAATGTGTCGAAAATGATATTCGATAGTGTATTAATGGGTGGGGACACCAACAAAAGCAATATACTATTGTCTCAGCTCAAAGTGGCATTTCCCGCAATTTTTTCACCCTTTGCCCCCAAAGTGCCCCTTTTGTTGGTGCCCCCACCCATTTTGAAAGACGCTCCACCGCCCCTGCTATCACCCACACTGGGAGTTACTAAAGTTCTGGATTCTGATCTTTACCTCCTATTTTGCTCTTTTTAGTTATATATTGTGATATGATTTACATTGCATACAAGAATTATCTTTTGATGAACATTGACGAGTGCATATGGACGTCTATTAATGACGTCTATTATTCACAAGTAATATAATGTGATAATGCTGAACTCACTTTCCTTTTCAGATGATGATAGAATCTTAATTACATTCAAATGATCCTAATGATTACTAAAGTTTTGCAACCATGGGCCTATTTCTATCTGTCAACCTCAAAAGTCAAAACACATATCCAGTGGATCCAAATTTCTACATATCCATAATGAAAATTATAGTGTCCAAAGCTACTAAAATAAGGCAATTTTTTAACATGTAATTTTTTTCATTTAGTATGCATGAATGTGTAAAATTATTTGACTATATAAATTCATTATGCAAAACATAACATCATATTTTACTCCCATTGCAGGCTAATTTTGTGGGTTGTGACCATAGCTTTAATGCCAAATGAATTTAAAGTAGAGAAAACCTTAGGTTGGTGAAACATTGTAGATTGACAGATTGACGGGTATTATATGAATACACAGATGAATTAAGAGTGAACATGACTGTTGTCAAATAAACTGGGTAATTTTCCTGATCGGTAACTTATACGTAAAAATGAGAGTGTTAAGATATATCATTTCAGGTAAAATATTAAGGTGCACAAATATACTTCTTAGAATAATGTTTGTAAGTGTCTTTTGTTGATAGCATTTAAAGATGATAAAGTGTCCTTTTTTCTCGTTCGTTCGTAAAACTTAAACTTTTCTTGGATGCCTCGTTCAGCAAATATACACATATTCGTGTTGCAAACTGCCCGAAATCCGACATATGATGCACCACGCGTTACCCCGGGTTATAGCGTTGTACCCCGGGGTACCATAGTTTCCCTGTATTAATTAAAGAGTTGCGACAACTGGGGATTTGAACGCCATTTTGTTTCCACTATTACATAACATTTCTATTCAATTCCGATGAGCACCTGGGTGTTCTCAATAGAAAGAATTCGAACGGCATTTTGTTTCCAGAAAAGTGAGACGTCCATGTCGCAACTCTTTAATACAGGGACACTATGGCACCTCGGGTACAACGCTACCCGGGTAACGCGTGGTGCATCATATCAAGTATAGGAGGTGATCATGTACATAAACTTTTCTCGTGTATTTCTTTGACAAAATAAAATTGTAGGTTAATTCTTTCCTCGCTCTCTTCGCTCGCTCATAAAATTTAGAAAATGTAGAAACATAATGGTGGATTTTCGGGAAAGATGTGTCAGCCCCCCCCCCCCCCCCCTACTTAAAAAAAAAGGAGTTATGCGGCCCCTGTAATTATAAAAATTATAGTTAACCTATATCTGCGATTACTCGATAATTTATGTTTGTATAAAGTAAGCAAACAGTGGAACGACGGTTTTAAGTCACTTCGAGGGGCATGGTGACCGCATCCACTTGGTTTCAAACACGAGGCCCCCAAATACACGTAGTTATTGTATTAAGTTCCATTATATGAACTTTATAAAGATAACTGCGTACTGCACAATGTGAGATCACATGATCAGGCTTATGACTTATGATAAGATATATAAATTTTCCTACCCCACCCCTATCATGGGCCTTGCTAAAATTGGTTGGGGCAGGGGTGGGGTGTTGGGATGTCACTCCCCCTTTCATATTCAACATTGTTGTCAGTATATGCGCCACTATGTGGGCAAAAAGGAGGGAGAGGGAAGAGAAAGGAGAAAAGAAAAAGGTGAAAAGATTCATTAGAGGTTAGAAGGGAAAAAAGAGAGAAAAAGAAGAAAAAAGGAAAGAAAACAGAAAACCTAATTCCGATTTTTTTCAACACTGAAATTCGTATATGCATATGGGAGTAAATAGATTATAAGAAAAAAAGCGAAAGGAAAACAAAGAAGAAAGCGACAGGATGAAGAAAGAAGAACTTTGAGATGAGATTAATGATGAACATGGCTGCCCAAATACAGTTTTGTATCTCAGACCCGGACGAGACTCATCTTTCTTTCACATTCCTTTAATCCAAATAGGACTGGAGGGCAATTAGCGCCCCCCCCCCCCCACCGCTGATAGTTTTAAAGGGCTTGCCGCGCGATCTTATGACTTTTTCTTTAGAGTGTAATGTATCTTTTGATACAAAATGTGTGTGTATTCCCGGGTATGGTGTTACGTAACATTTGAAGGTCATATAATAAATGTCAATGAAAAATGGTAGGTTCGTATTTATGAGTAAAACCATTAATCATTTGTACAGTCCAACCGTCTTCTTTCCTATTCCATTTTCTTTCTTTTTTTATTTTTTCGCCATCCGATGAGGGAGGGGTGGGGGCGTTCCCTCCCCCCCCCCCCCCCCCCCCCCCCATTACTACACCTCTGCTCCTGATGAATTTGCTTTTTTTTCCAGGAATTATGAACCCTATTTCATTTTTCGGAAATACGAACCCTTTTTCATTTTCGGAAATACGAACCTTATTTCATTTTCGGAAATACGAACCCTTTTTCATTTTCGGAAATACGAACCCTTTTTCATTTTCGGAAATACGAACCTTCGGAATTATGAGCCCTTTTTCATTTTCGGAAATACGAACCTTCGGAAATATGAACCCTATTTCATTTTCGGAATTATGAACCTTCGGATAAACGAACCGTCGGATAAACGAACCTTCGGAATAACGAACCTTCGGAATAATGCAACAAATGTTCGGAATTACGAACCCTTTTTCATTTTCGGAATTATGAACCCCCAGGCATGGGAAATTAGTGTTTCGGAAATACGAACCTTCGGAAATACGAACCTTCGGAAAAACGAACCTTCGGAAAAACGAGATGCCCCCTGCATAGCATAGGTAAATGTTACAAGTCTATGTGAATTTCATCACAGGTAAAATGAAATCAGTGCTAAATATAGATGGATGAATGAATAATACTTTAAGTGGGTGATACATAGTGTGGTGATCACTTGTTTTCAGACTTTTATTCGAATAATCAGTGCAATTGTCTTAATTTAGTCGCTGCCAGTTGATATTAGGGTTTCTTTTTATAATCCAAGACATAGTCTGAATAAGAAAGAAAAGAACACAAAATAATGTGTTTTTGTTCATTTCTTTCTCCGCAACAGATTGATATTGCCATCATTTCTGATGACAGTGACAGTGAAAACGAGGTACGTATAATAGGCCAGTAGGAGATGACCAAAATGTGGCTTAAAAATTGTCGCGCAACAGGCAAATTTTGATATTTTATGAAAGTATGGGTCCTGACAATACCACACGTAAAATTGTCAAGAATTCTTCCTCTAGAATTTGTTCACTGTAGCATCATTAAAATTGCAGGTCCTGTATGTCAGATTTATTATGGAAACTAAAAAACACAGGAGATATTTCTCAGCAAAGTCTCTGGAATGCGCAGCTAACTAGAGCAATAAATAAAAAAAGTATATAGGCTGAAGTATATTTTCATTTGCTGCATTATTATTAGATTTTGTGTAGTAAAAGGTATGGAAAGGGGCACTTACCATAATACAGATTCCCTTGTCCACTAAAAACATTAAAGGCACAATTTAACATTTTCCAAGTTTTAAAAATCTGAGCTGCATGGCCCTACGTGCTATCGGAATATCTGATGGGGTGTAAAAATTAACTTGTGAAAATATTATGCTTCAAGGTTATCATTTAGTGCTTCAGAAAAGTGAAAACCTAAAATACCAGCCCCAGACTACTGTGGTAGAATTGTGGTTGTATACCACCATTTAAGCGAATTCATAGATATCTTGATAATGAATGCATGATTTTTATTATTTTTGCATTCTTGGTTGTTTTTTCATCCATCTGCACAGAATTATACAGGTCAGGCAGCTCAGTTTTAGAATTGTTAAAATATGTCAACCAAACTTTGTAAAATGATTGTGCATTCCCTTACACAAAGTAAATGACGAAAACAGGTTTACAACTGAAGCAGGTATAGCACGTACAATATGGAAACACCCTCTTAAGTTGTCAGTACATTATCTGGCTTCCTTTGGTTACGAAAAAATAAGTTACCAGCAGGTATAGCAGTATACCACAAATTGGAAACACCCCAGCTGCCCTCCTCTGTTATTATGGTTCCCAAGAATTTGAAATTGCTTACTTGTTCCAGTGTTTCTCCATTTTGGAATAGGGCTCCTTCCTATCTTCATAACTTTGGTCTTTTTACTATTTATCTTCCTGCCATGCCTTTCTACACTTTCACTTGTCTTATCCATCATCCGCTGAAGACCTCTTTGATCTGGTGTCAGCTACTACTGCTGGCCACCAGCAAACTTTATTGTCTGAAGTAGTTGCGTAATTGTACAATTTTATTGATATTTCTTACCAAAAATATATTTGAGCGCCATATGTTAGGAAAATGTGTTATGGAAGCATTCTCAACAGGATTATTATCAAATGGATTAATGCCAAACCTGGAATAGAGTCTTGAGTTACATTAGATCAGAGGTCAAATGTCTTATAGCAATTTATAATTTTTAAAATAGAGTATTAATTGTTCACACCCCCAGAACCATTTTATGTAATGATTTCATACTTGGTGTAAGTGTGCCAAGCAGTTGCAAATTATGGTGTGTTAATTGTTTTGGTCAAAGTCATGATAAAGTCGAAGGATTGGTCAGCTGGCATATTTTTGCACTATTTACAACTGCGCGTATTCTAGTGTACCAAAATTATTTTTAATATTATACCTTAGATTGCATATAATGCTGGAGGCATATCTGTTGACTTTGCACAGTCAAAGATAGTTGTGTGATATGATAAGATGAGAAAATTAAATCGTTTGTGATCTCTTTCTTGGTGCTATAGGTTTCTGTAGCTGGCAGAAATGTGCACTCCCAAGGTGCTGCACCTCATGTCAGCGACCCATCAGTTGAAACACCTCATCAGCTACATACACAAGGTAAAAAGCATTACAAATTTTTTCGTTAGAGCTCAGTCCGAGCTGAAAACAAAGAAAGACATAACTGCAGGTCTGCTGTGAAACAGCATGCAGTTTCGTTAGATACAAGGAGCCGAGGATTGTCTAATCCCGCTCCATGCATCCCCTCCCCTTCGCACACACTAGTGCCCCTCCCAATCCCAACCCCCATGGCTTGATTACCAGAACATAATGTGATCTTACGTAAAAGAGTGTAGATAAGGCTTGACTGAGATGGAATATGAAAGCGCAAAATTATATTCCACTAATTTGTTAGGTATTTTTATGTCCAGTATGTAGTTCAGATTATTGAACTATATCCATTTTAAACTTCGACTGAAGAAAGTTGAACCCAAAATGCATAAGTTACATTTTATTATAATTCCGTACACCACAAGATTTAACTTCCCTTTTGTACTTATATACTTACACATGTAGCTGTACCTAGCATATGTGTGTATGTGTAGTACTACAGTGCAACTTCTGGACTTCTTCTCTCCCTTTCTCTCGAGATTGGGGAACACATGTTCATTTGCTCGGAGTTGTTCTTCCAGGCGTTTTGTTTACATTGTGATTACAGAGAGGGATAGGGGGTTGGGAATGGGTCTGATACCAGCTGATTTACAAAATGCAGTTTCATTCACCTATAGGGCCATAATTCACATTGGGCTTGAAAAATAGCGACCTTGGTAAAATCACGAAGTTATAATTTATGCAAAGAAATAATGTTTTGGCTAATAAATCGTCAAGTTAAAATTAAAGGTCAATCTTTTTTATGACTTTTAGTAATTAGTTTCATATGTATTTTATGTTTTCAAGTTGAAACAATTTACAAGTATGATTAGCCCAATATTAATTACTTACAGTGAATAGAATGAAATATGAAACGAGACAATTTCCATTTAATTTGTACACAATTCTCATGAGTCATTTATGGGATGTCATTGTCTTCGATCCCCTTCTGTTTGTAATCATGTGACTCCTCTTAAAGTTTTACTATTTCTTTTTGTTTCTGCACATCTAGATCTTGACCATCGTTTGCAAATTATGAGAGCTCGCCTGTCAGCACATTTTGAGCAGATCGAGGTATCTCGGACCAACATTCTCCAACAGGCCATCAGCCTATATTCAACCAGGGAAATGCATAGCTCTATGTTGAATGTAACATTTCATGATGAACAAGGCGAGGATTTTGAGGGGTTGACTCGTGAATTTTTTACTTGTTTCTGGGAGGCCAGCCTTAACACCTATTTCTCAGGCAGGAGACTGTTGTGTCCCCGAGTGGGCTCCTATCACAACACTCCATCAGCTGACACCTGGAGAATTTTAGGAACAATCCTGAGTCATGGGTTAATTACTGTTAATTACTTTCCAAACAGAATAACAGAGGCCTGTTTATTTTATCTGATAACAGGGAGGGAACCTTCCCCAAGAATTGTAATGAATAGTTTCTTGTCCTCATTAAGTGAAAATGATGAGCAGACTATTTCAACTGCCATGCAGACAAACCCTTCCGCACCATCTTTCCCTGAGCAGTTAATGACCAGATTAACATGTGTCCTATGCCACTTTGGCTCCACTTCAATCCCCCGACCTAGCAACATCCGTGACTTAATTCTATCAATTTCTAGGTACTGTGTACTTCAAAGTCCATTCTATGCTTTACATCACATGAGAATGGGAATGATGTCTGCTCATCTTTCCCTATGGTCCCCAGCCCATACAGACAGTACTGTGTATTCACTCCTCAATTCCTTTGTTGCAACAGCTGAGAGCATCATCTCTCGCCTGCAAATAGAGCACACAGATGACCCAAATCAGGCAGCTCTGGAAGCTCAGGTGGTTGATTGGTTTCAGCAATATCTTTTTACTTTGTCGGGTACCCAACTATGTATTCTGTTAAGATTTATTACTTCCAGCAATATTTTAAATGGTCCTATTTCAATTACATTCAGTGGGTCCCAAAATGAAAATAGTATGATTCAAGTAGCAACCTGTGGCCGACAAATTTGTTTTTCACGATACATCATGTCTTATAGAGCACTGGAAACATTTTTAATGAACATTATTGACAATCCAAACTTTTGGAATACATTTGACACATTATAGTTCCCATGCTCCTGTTATAATAGCAGTGTTGTAATTCAGTTGAATCGAGACAGCATGGTTGAGCTAGTCAGAGATAGTTAAGTCAAAATAAGGAATAACCCACCACTAATTGCAACACGAAAAATTCCACTAGCTGCAGTATGATTTGGTATGAGCTCCTAAATACAGTCCAAGAAGTCCTACAATTTCAAAGCAGGGGAAGTTGATAATTGGCATAATATGCAAATTAGCTTTGAAATATAAGATTTCATAATTAGCATATATCTGGCCACCATCTGATTTTTACCTCCATGGTCAAATCTTAGTCACTGTGGAATTCCAAATAGATTTGTTCAAAAAGATGTCATCAGCCTTTCGTTTGTTTCTTTTGTTAACTTTGTGCTCAATGGAATTCATCCAAACTTAGTCATGACCACTGACACCATATGGATCCTGACATGAATGACTTGAAATCATTACTGTTCAGATAAATGTGAAGATATCATCACATGTTTGCTATTAAATGAAAGAAGAAATCTGTAATATTCTTTATAGTGAAGGGCACATTTTTTTTTCCTCATGAGTACGCAGCCTATTTCGGGGTACTCGGTACACAACACTGTGTCAAAATTTCTTTAGCAAGAAGGGTTTATAGCAAGGAGTTGTAGGCATTCCCATCGACTACATGTAACGTACGTAGTCAAATTAATCTAGTTGCTTTACCTGTATGTTATGGTAACATGGGAAAAGTACCCATTTTGTGAAATGTTAATGTCATTAGTATTTTGTTGCCAAACATGTATAATTTTATGTGTGTTATAATGTGTAATTATAAACATCTTGTATACAGTACAGACAATATTTTTCACTGCATGCTAATTACTGCCAATCATGATTAGTGTTATTTATTAATTGCCATAGATGTGTTCTAATTGGCATATCGGAAATAAAATATTAGTGCAAAGGTATATTGCCAAAATGCATATTTATACACACATACCAAAAAGTAACTTTGTTGTTTGATCAGAACTGAACTATGGTGTGTTTTATCTGACAACTTTTAACGCATTCAAAAAACCATTTAATGCCCAACAAGTTGTCACCTATTTGTTGAAATCGACCAAGAAATGTAAGCACATGGTTGATTGTTATGCACATTTATACCTTTGAAATAACAGTTGCAGCAATGCCCTATGTTTGATATGATAGTCTGTATTTCAATTTTTCAGTAAAAAACCAGCAGTGTCAACCTTTGGTCCCTTTGAACAAATGAGATATCAATTTTTTGGATTAAAATGATTTTTATGATTATTGTAAAGGTTGTCCAATCAAATGCACCATAAATAAGCTATAATCTGAAACTAACCGCTTTGTTTTTAGCTCACCTGAGCCTAAGGCTCGAGTGAGCTATTGCGATGGAAATTTGTCCGGCGTCTGTCGTGCGTTAACTTTTTACATTTTCATCTTGAATCTTCTTCTCCAAAACCTGTGATCGGAATTCAACCAAACTTGGTAGGAATCATCCTTAGGGGTAGGGGACCCAAAGTTGCTAAAATGGTACATGTGGCCCCCAGGGGGGCCCCCAATTGTAAAAGCTATGTAAATTTCAAACATCTTCTTCTCCAGAACCAGGCATAGCTCAGACTTGGTATTGTGTATGGAGATACCTCTATAGATGAAGAATGAATGTTGTTCATGAAATTTCTCTGAGTGGCCCTATAGGGGCCCTGTGGGGGTAACATACTGGAGGGGGGGGGGGGGGGCGCTGCCAGGCAAAATGTACATTCTGATCTTCTCCAAAACACATGATCGGAATTCAACCACACTTGGTGGGAATCATCCTTAGATGTAGGAGATTCAAATAATACATGACATTGTAGACCATGGGGTGGGGGGGGGGGGGGAATTATGTTAATTTCTAACATCATCTCATGTACATCCTCCTAGTTGTTTCAATTTCTAACATATCTCCTGGTGGTGCTAGAGAGAACATGCACCAGATGTGAATTGATCCACCTCAGCTGAGCGTCGTGCCCCCTGGGGCTCTTGTTTGATCATGGCTTAAAATTTGGTGCTTTGGATTGGAAAACTTTTAAAATAACCATTTTCAACCTAACATTTTGACACCTCATTTGCTCAAATCTATCAAACATTCCATCCATTAAGAAATACTGTTAAATTTCTTTGTATCAGAGGTAAAAAAAAAAAAAAAAACGTGAGGTGTTATGCCGCTGTTATGCGGCATTTGTTGTGTTTCTTGCCATTTACAGCAATTTTTGCTTTTACCGGTGTTATTGCCTTGAGTGTTTCTATGTGAAAGTTATTACCAACTTGTTTTATACTTCTTTCAAATAAATGTCTGTTTTGATACAATTATCCTCTGTCAACTTCTGCTTTCTTTGTTTTATTTTTGCTTTTTGCAAATGTGTTTGGGGGTATTCCCGATTTCATGACATGAAGATGAATGACTATCAAGAAGATAGTCATGATGATAATGATTAATGATAATGATTTGGATGAGACATTGATATGAAAATAAATGGACCTTGGTGTTAATGTGCGTTTGTGTGTACATGTGTAAGGGGTATTGTCTAATCTATGACGACAGAATAATCATAAGTTTGATCACAGTTATAATTTGTGAAAATTATCATTGCAAGAATTTAGGGTCTCCATCGGTTCGTTTGTGTGTGCTGTGTAACAATTATCACTATCTTCATAATTATAAGCTTATATTAAAGCCTCAGTATAGTTTTGGTATAATTGAATTTTTTATTGATCTTTTGAAAACTGCAGCATTCTCACCCCAGACACCGGGAAATACACCTACCTAGTCACTGTTAGTGACAAATTATCAGTAATCAACTAACAGCCACTAGAGGGAACTCTGTACATAAAGCTATGGTGAAAATTTCGGGAGGAGGGGGGCATCCAGAGTTTTAATAATTTTTGCTGATATTACCAAAAATTGATTTGAAGAATACAATCCATGGGGCTGTTAGAGATCATAAAGCCCAATAAATTAACCAACTAGGAATTTCATTATTTTTTTACTGTTTTTACCAAAACTATACTCTGGCTTTGAAACCATGATAATGCTCGTCATTAATCTCCATATACCTATGCTGTCCAATATCATCCGATCATTTAGATAACCAACATGTACAGCTAACGCGCCCACGACTCACTAGCCGACACGATGCACTGACAATGGACCCGTCACATACCCTTAACATCAATGTTTCTACACATGAACCATCTCACGAGTATTGAGTACATTCCAGGAACATTCATTATTTGTATCATTCTGTATGATTTAATAATTTATAAATCTGATCACCAACAAGACAGCTGAAAGGATAAGTAAGTAATCAACGAAAATAAGTACACAATCATATTAAATGAGTACACAATACAAAACAAACTTGTACATGATGAATAAAAGAAGTATTGTCCTTTAAAGAGGATTAATTGCAATTAAAATAATACTAAACGATCAAAAAAAAAATATTTAAAAATCAAGAACTTGTAAAACTTATTTTGTGTTTCTCTGTTGTTTTTTTTTAATGAGATCAATGACTCTATTCACTGATTTAAATTTAAATCAATGATCTTGTAGGGTGGCTACTATGGGCATGGGTAATAAACAGTGTACAGAAAGAAGACAGGTTGTTACTCTGTATAAGCCTGGTGGAGACTGCCCTTGATTTCTTTACTGCAAGCCCCAAAAGGTTTATTCCAGAACTCAATTTACATAAAATATATACATATGCATAACGCAAAATAGATTAACCGAATATGTAAGACTTTGAATAATAGATCAACCAATAAGATAGAACGGCATATACTAGTACACCACATGAATATTAAGCAAGACAGAAGAGCATGGGAGCTAAAAGGAACTAAGCAGGTGTTTCTCCATAGTAACATGGAGACAAAGTGAAAGACAGGTTGTTGGGTAAACACAATACATGTACAAAATTCTGGAGAGTTAAGGTGCTCTCAGTTACAGTTAGCGTCGGTTCATGGCGGTCGGTGACGGTGAACTGACCGTAACTGACCGTTCTGGACCGTCATACTGCCGTAATAATATTGTACTAAAAGTGTTAGAAATCGAATTCTCTCTTTTATGGTACATTACATATCATCCAGGAACTATCTAAATCTTCCAATGTCATATAAAAAGCGCCATCTTTATATTTCTTTCTTCGCTTTGCACACACATATAGTATTAAAAAATAATAATAATAATTCATACTCTTCCAAAATCATCTGAAAATGTTATCTTTTGGATTACTATATCTCAAAATATTACTTATTCCATGACAATAATAATCATAACTCCATGACAAATACATATATCTTCAGTCATTTCCTTCAAGAACAGACTGATCAATGAAACAAAAGAAATTAATGTTCTTTTACTTCAAATGAGATATGTCCCAGGTACAAATTTTGATTAGTTGTTTCTTTTTTTTCCACGTCTGTCAAAGATAAACATACATGTAGAAACATTTTCAATATTTACATGTATAGGACACATAGGTCTACCAAAGTAAAATAGTAAATAGTAAAGCAAAACAATAAATGAATAAACTACAGTGTAGTTCTGCATGAAAAATCAATTATCATAACTTCCTCTAGCTCTTTAACCATCTTCAGGATCATGTCAACATCCAATATTTTCAATAATGAAACAATATCATGCTTCTACCAATACTTGATGTATCTAGCAATTAAACATAAAATTTTATATTGAAATAGTGTATTAAAATCTGACACAAAGTACAAAAGTGTATTAAAATTTTCAACAAACCTAAACTGGTCTGCTGTCGATGTGTCTGGCCATTAATGGACATCACATAAACAGTCCAACATTCATGAATTTGGCAACTAAACTCTATTTCATTTAAGAACATATCATACTAGAGCACTCGGCTCAGGGGACCCGTTCAAGCAAATATATCCCCCGAACCAGTCCTCCATCCCCCATTTGGATGATATTTTGGGCAGAAATGTTGTACAATATGGCAACTGGGGACCATTTGGCACCATTGCAGGCCAAATATTACGTATTTTCAGCTCTGGATGGACATTACTGAAAAACAACAACAACAGCAAAAAAAGGTGTGAACCTTATATCGTTCCTCTGCAAAATTTCATGCCAATTTTTCCTCATATGTGTGGCATAGCAGTTCCGAAAATATGATTTTTCATAATGCCATGTTATGTCGGTCCTGTGTGGCAAATTTCATGTCAATCGGGTAAAAAAGACAGTTAAAGAAAAAATGAAATAAGAAAATGAAATTATTTTTCCCAATGTGTGGTTGCCATGACAACGCTAAAGCTAAAGAAAAATGAAATAAGAAAATGAAATTATTTTTCCCAATGTGTGGTTGCCATGACAACGCTTGGTATTGTAATTCCGAATATTTCATTTTTCACAATGTCATGTTTTATCAGTCGTGTGTGCCAAATGTCATGACATTTGGATGAAAACAACAGAAGTTACGGGTTCTAGAATATTTCCACAAAAATGTTGTTATCATGGCAACGAAGACTCCACCCACACCAAAAACGATAGGCGGCTTTGCTTTACCATAAAGCACCTCCATACTGAATTTGAAGGTGATCCGAGAAGAATTGCAGCCGGTAGAGCGCTCACAAGAAAATCTCTGCTATTTCCATGAAAAAATTTTACCATGGCAACGATGACTCCACCCACACCAAAAACGATAGGCGGCTTTGTTTCACCATAAAGCACCTCCATACTGAATTTGAAGTTGATCCGAGAAGAATTGCAGCCGGTAGAGCGCTCACAAGAAAATCTCCGCGGCGGCGGATGCGGCGCAACGAGGCCAAATCCATAGTCCCTCCGAACTATGTTCGGGGGATTCCATTTTAAATAGCTTGTCCATCTGCACTGCATTTCTTCGTGACTAATTGAAAACGGTACATTCTGAACTACATCTGTACATGTACAATGATTAATCATGAAAAAATAATTTTAAAAACCCCCCACTACCACCAGTTGTAGGGTGGGTACTAAACAGGGTACAGGAAGAAGACAGGTCCTTACTCTGTAAAAGCCTGGTAGAGACTGCCCTGGGTTTCTTTACTTCAAGCCCCAAAAGGTTTACTCCAGAACTTCATTTACTAAAATATATACATATGCATAATTGTTTGATTTGAGTCTGCCAAAACTTGCCTATGTATAGTCCCTTGGATAAAACTGGAAGCCATTAATTTTTCCCCTGTCAGCTCAATTACAAGCAACTTTCTTTATAACTACGTACATGTACTAGTTTTTTAGCTTGGCTGCCAATCAAGAAAAATAGATCTTATATTCCATTCAAGACTCACAGCACGTTTATACTGTACACAGACTAATGTTCTTTAAATATGATTTCTAAAATCTAAGCCTGTTTTATGAAACTTTTTTATATGTTTAGTATTAAGATGACATGAAAGAAACTTTGTTTTGGTACATGTATCTTAAACAAGAAGTCTGATAAAAGGGAATGCGAATTTGATGCACTTCCTGGGAATGTTCAGCAGTTCTCAAGATCCAGGATGTTTCAGTAGCTTTATACAGGTTCAGCTTTGTAATATATTAACCCCTTTTGAGAAGTGTACACATCAAAATACTACATGAAATTATTTTTCTCATCATGCTTTGATTGGCACATGAATATTGTACGCAATAACATACATCCCACATACCGCTAAATCTATTACAATCTTTGATAATGTCATGGAATGAACTTTGATATTTGGTGCTTCCTTTCAAGACAAGCAAGCTTAGGTCTGATGAGTGTAGATTGTAAATGAAACTTGAAATGTAATTGTCAACTCTAGTTACTGGAATTTATCTAGGTAACACTGTAATAGATTTCGTTCTGATAAAGTGAAAGGGTAACTGCAAATAAGGGCGACTTCACACAAGAATATACATTTAATAATTTTTATTAGAGCGTCGAATTCCTGCTCTTGTTCAAAATCAAATAAATATATACATGTGGAAAATCAATACGAAACTTCATGTTGCACAATAACGTATACGACTGTTGAAAATTCATTTATACGAGTCGCAACAAACTATCATTAATTCAAAAAATACTAGGTTGTGGCAAAACAGTTGAACAGATTAATTATAAATTAGAGAATTACATTGGTTGTATAGCACCTGAAAAAGGGGGAGTTAGGATTCAGCACATCCGTCCCAAAGCCTTGAGATCATAAGTCCAAGGTGCTGAACTACACAGAGTGATGTGGCCATTGTCTTGAAGAGTGAAGAATGAGAGATGTGATCGCTGTCTACGGCGTGAAGTAAAGACTGGTGATGGACGTATGCAATAAAAAACTGGCAGATGTCTACGAGGTGTATCAAACTACGTCTGACCGTATTTATGAATGGTGTCCTTGGCATGAAGATAACGGTGAGATCGATCATGAGCCCAGCTCATCCCTAGTGAAAAGGGTTAGATTATCCATTACAAGAAACGTGTTACCCCTTGGATAATTATACCAAGTATTACATTTCATACAACCATGTTCAAACTTTCATTTGCCACATTAACCATTATTATAAAACAATCAGTTTGGATTAATTGTACATCTTAATCCTTGTATAATATTCGTAAACTTTAACCATATGCCATACATTTCATATAATTAGGAGCATTGGTTTGCTTGATAATTATTCACACACTGAAACAAATTAATATTCAAAATCAAATGTGTGTATCACCTATATGTATATAATTTCATCTAACGATCTTAAACTAATACTTAGAATCAATCATACATGAATTCCTATTATAATGCATTAGTTTAATATGAATAGCATTATACTATTACATTCAATAATTACATCACAATTTCAACAAAATGCACGTCTCATATTAAGTAATCTATCATTTGATATTTACTTCCAGTTCCATTAAAATTATACATATTCAAAGTAACCATTTGGCTTAATTTCTTGAGTTAATCCTTTTGACAAATATGAAAGTTATTACGTTAACTCATTTGAGAAATGAAAATTTTATCCCAGCCCACCTTACAAATAATTATATCGCCTTAACTATTGACTTTCAATGATTACAACAAAAATACAGAATCCAACTTACAGTTCATGAAGCGTTGACTCAAGCTGGGGAAAGTGGAGGTTTCTCTTGGCCTGTGGCTACCAAAAGTTGCACTAAAGCACAAAGTAGTAGTTTTGTCTGGCTCACAAAACTGTACACAAAATCAGTGTGCCTCATCCTCAGTGCCTCCAACAATCACACAACAAAACTCACACAGGAGCCTGTGGCAGCTCCCGAAACTTTGCAGCCTGCTTCTATAAAATCATGGTGTCCACTGCCTACAATCTTGCTAGCTTCATCTAACAATCAATACACTAACACTCCCTCTCATGCACAAACACAAAAGAGCCAACCTCCCATACAAAAGAAACAAGCTGTGTAACCCATAACAAGTTATGTAAGGTATGCAAGCAATCTTGGCTATATGTAAATTACCCTATCCACTTAAGACTGGTGGCAAACCCAATTAATATGTAAACTGTACATGGCTCACTAGTCCAGTTCCAGGAACAAAATGATAGGGGGGGGGGGGTAAACTATTTACATTGTGACATATCTCCCCTTCCTTCAAGAAATTTCTATAATTTCAAAATGGGACTAAATTAGGGAGAAATTATCCGTTAGTTTATACTTAAAGAAAAACATTTGAGCAAATTTAAATTTACATCAACAAGGAAAAAAAAAAAAACATCCTTTTTAGTGTTCAGTATTCAGTCATCTGGAATCCTGCTGAGATAATCTGCACCAACGTTCTCGCTGCTCTTGATGGCAATGATGGTGAATCGATATGGCTGTAGAGCAAGCGCCCATCGTAGGATCCTTGCGTTTGCCACTTTCGACTTCGCTATACACTTGAGTGGTTGGTGGTCAGTTTCCAGTTGAAAATGCTTCCCAAACAAGTAGGCTTCGAATTTCTGGGTTCCCCAAATAACTGCCAAACACTCTCGTTCCATGACTGAGTATCGCTGTTCTCGTGGAAGAAGCTTCCTGCTGGCATAGGCGATGGGGAATTTCCGTCCATCTGTCTCCTGCAGCAGTATTGCCCCTATACCAACGTCTGAGGCATCTGTCCTCAAGATAAAAGGAAGAGTCAGGTCTGGAAGGTGAAGGATGGGCTCTTTCTCCAGTTTCTGCTTCAATGTCTTGAAAGCCATCTCCTCCGCATCTCCCCATGTAACTACTGTAGGCTCTCCTTTCTTCGTGCGATCGGTCAATGGAGCTGCTATTGCGGCAAAATTCGGAATGAATCTACGATAATAGCCTACCAGTCCCAAAAATGAACGAAGTTGTTTCTTGGTCTTCGGCCTTGGTGCTTCCTGGACGTCGCTGACCTTGTCTTGTACTGGTCGAAGTTTGCCTTGTCCTACACAGTGACCAAGAAATTCTATATTTCCATACCCAATGAAACACTTGGTTGGTCTTGCCGTCAGATTTGCCTTCTTCAGCCTTTCGAACACTTCCTTGAGAATGACTACGTGATCCTCAAATGTAGCTGTATGAATAAGGATATCATCAATGAAATTATCCACATTACTCAAGCCACGGAGTAAATCTCTCATAATGCGACTAAAGCTTGCTGGCGCATTCACCAACCCAAACGGCATAGTCGAAAATTGATACAAACCATCTGACGTCACAAAGGCTGTGAGTTCCTTAGCGTTATCAGTGAGCGGCACCTGCCAATACCCTTTTGCTAAATCGATCTTGGTGAAGTATTTGTCGCGAGCTAACTTTGCGAAGATTTCCTCTTGATCTGGAATTGGTTCTGCATCAGTCACAGTGACTTGATTCAGCTTCCTATAATCGCAACAAAATCTGATAGTCTCGTCTTTCTTCTTGACCATGACTATAGGTGATGCATACGGTGAAGAGGATGGTTCGACTACTCCTAAATCAATCATCTTCTGAACTTCCTTTGTCACCTCACCTCGCAAGGCATGGGGTAATGGGTATGGTTTGCTCTTGATTGGTTCCTTGTTTAGTAGTTTGATGTCGTGCTTTCCCAAATTGGTCAATCCGGGCATGTCAGTCAGGACTTCCTGATACTCCTCAAGTAGAGAGTTGATTACCTGTTGCTGACTTTCATCCAGATGGGAGTTTATCTGCACATCTTGTAGAGATTCAGTTGGAGTTAGGGTTGGGAGATGAAGAAGATTCTTCTCCGATGCAGGCTGATTGTCCTTGTCATCTTCTCCCATTGTGCCCTCATCAAGAACTGATACACAAGCGACATCACTATCGTCATCGTTCCTTCTGAAAAACTTTTTCAGAAGATTTGCATGGAAAGTTTTCACCTTTCCGTTCATGTCGATCTTGTAATCCAGGTATCCAACTCGCTGAACTACCTTGAATGGTCCTTGCCAATGCATCAACAGTTTGTTGCGGTCACTTGGGAGTAGGAGCAGAACCTCTTCACCAACTTCAAACTTCCTATTCTTTGCTTTGCGGTTGTATTGTCTGCGATACTTTTCAGAGGACTTGCACAGATTCTCCTGTGCCAGTTGACACGTTGCCTCCAACCGATCCTTCAAATCCAAAACGTATTGGTACGTTGTCTTAGTATCCGGCTCGTCCACTTCTCCTGTCCACAACTCCCGAAGAATGGCGAGAGGACCACGGACTGTCCTTCCATATAGAAGTTCGAATGGTGAAAATCCTGTACTCTCCTGGACTGCTTCCCTGTATGCAAAAAGCAAAGGATTAATATACCTGTCCCAGTCTTTGGGTTTCTCTTCACACATCTTGCGAAGCATGGCCTTCAATGTGCCATTAAAGCGTTCAACCAAGCCATTACACTGCGGATGGTATGGTGTAGTCGTCATCTGTCGAATGGACAACAATCGGCTAACCTCCTTCATCACGTCAGATGTGAACTGGCTTCCTCTATCTGTTAACACTTCTCTGGGTATACCAACTCTTGAGTAAATGTCAACCAATGCTTCAGCGACTGTCTGCGTATCGATTCGACGAAGAGCTACTGCTTCTGGATATCGAGTTGCGTAATCAACTACGGTAAGGATAAAGCGATTTCCTTTCGCAGTCGCTGGCTCAATCGGTCCAACAAGATCTATGGCAATACGCTTGAAAGGTTCATCAATGAGGGGCGTTGAACCCAAGGGCACCTTCGTCACCTTGCCCTTTGGAGCTGTTCGCTGACATGGCCCACATGAACGGCAGTATCGTCCCACATCGGCATGCATTCCTGGCCAGAAAAAGTGACATTGTATCCTATCACAAGTCTTTTTGTTGCCTAAATGACCTCCAAAGATGGACTCGTGTGCTAGTTTCATGACTTGATTACGAAACGGTAAAGGCACTACAACTTGCATTACAACATCTGATCCAGGGTTTACATCAACAAATTTCCTATACAGCACATTATCCTTGTACAAAAACGAAGTAGTGTTGCCTTTCTTTGACATCCTTTGATCTTCCCCGTCCGCATGTTGTCTCAAAGATTTCAAAGATTCATCTTCCCTTTGGGCTTTCATTAGATCATTAACAGACACAATGCTTTCCAGTGGCTCAGGTACTCGAAGAGGAGGCCTTGTTCGTCTTGCCTGCTGCTTCTGCCCTCTTGTTTCCACTGCGTTGGCTTGATGCTCTTCCGGTGTCCAGTCTTCTTCTGGATCAGCCGGTTGTCGCGCTCCAGGAATGTTACCCAATACAATATCGTAAACAGGGGTTAATACACATAAGGCTTCAACCTTACCCTTGAAGTAGGGAGTGTCCAGATCGATCTTGGCAACTTGGAAGGTCCTCATCGTCTGATCGATGAGCAAGCATGTCCGCTGTTCTCCAGTGAACTGCTCCTCCAAAACCAAGTCACGTCGAACGATGACAGTTGTGCACCCGCTGTCACGAAGAACATCAACCAGCTTTCCATTCACCATTCCTTTGATGACTGGCATCTCCACTGGTGAACCGCTCGCTGCTGCTGACAGTACTGGAAGGGTATCGCCTGATGCTAACTTCACTCCGGTTCCGTCTTCGGTGAGGTTCTCTTCTATGATTAAACTCAAATCCTTCTGGTTCTCATGAGCTATCTCCTTCGCATCAGTAGATCCTGCTGGAGCATCGCCTCTGACTGATGAATCCTCTGACCTCCCGTTGACGAGACTTGAGCCCATCTCACGTCGACCTTTCTTAGTTGGGCAATTAAAAGAAAGATGTCCAAATTGATTACAAGTGTAACACTTCCTACCATCAATTTGGGGCTTACTTGATTTTTCAAAACCACTTGATCCTTTATTATTATTAGTTGGATTAGTATGGCTTTGACTCTTATTGAAGTTACTGTTAGTATACTTCTTAGAACTGGACTGCTGGGCTTTCATCCCCCGAAATCTTATATCTGTATGAGCATCCTGATACTGATCAGCTAAAGTTATAACCTCATTCAAATTACTAGGATTTCGCTCCTTAATGAACATCAATAACTCCTTACTACAAGTATCAAATATTTGCTCCTGAATCAATAACGACTTAAGTCCCTGATAATCATCATTAAATGGACTAAGTTCCACCCACCTATCAAGATATTTCTCAATCCTGGATGCATATTGCACAAATGTCTCACCCTGACAGAGTTTAGACCGCCTAAACTTTAACCTATACCCCTCCTCTGTTAAGTCATACCCCTTCAAGAGTGATGATTTGACAATTTCATAATCCTTAGCTTGCTCAGATGTGAGCCTAGAAATTATATTTAGTGCCTTCCCAGATAACAATGCAGAGAGTGCCAATGCCCAATCGGCCCCATCCCAACCTACGCTGGAAGCATGTCGTTCAAATCTACACAAATAACTGTCAATATCATCTTTACCTTCTTGAAATACAGGAAGAGGAGGTATACTTGGCCTTTGAGTATGCCCTAACCTAGGTATTGGTCCCGACCCAATCTCTTTCCTAATCTCTTCTAACTTTATTTGCTTAGTCACCAACTCGGCTTCTACTTTCCTAGCAACTCTAGCTTCTATCCTTTCCTCTCTAGCTTCTCGCGCACACTCATCAACATACTGTTTTAATTCTTGCCCACTTAAACCAAATTTTTCACCCTGAGCTATAAACTGTTCCCTCTCCATAATTATTGTTAGACACACACAGGATGAGATTACACACCTACCAATAAATTTCGGTTTTTGCTGTGCAGAAATCAAGTGAAGACTTGCCCTGAAGTATCAGCAATTGGTGAAGCCTCCTTTCCCCACTTGAGTCACTGCCCTCTATGAAGTGTAACCTGCATGTAACAATCCTCAATGGAGAGAAAAAAATAATTAGACAGGTGAAACAAAATCACTGAGTTTTCATATATAAATCTTGATTTGACAGTTTAACCATTCACTATTATTTAACCTAACCTATCACAAAGAAATAAAGTCCCTTCGTGGTCGCCATTTATGTCAACTCTAGTTACTGGAATTTATCTAGGTAACACTGTAATAGATTTCGTTCTGATAAAGTGAAAGGGTAACTGCAAATAAGGGCGACTTCACACAAGAATATACATTTAATAATTTTTATTAGAGCGTCGAATTCCTGCTCTTGTTCAAAATCAAATAAATATATACATGTGGAAAATCAATACGAAACTTCATGTTGCACAATAACGTATACGACTGTTGAAAATTCATTTATACGAGTCGCAACAAACTATCATTAATTCAAAAAATACTAGGTTGTGGCAAAACAGTTGAACAGATTAATTATAAATTAGAGAATTACATTGGTTGTATAGCACCTGAAAAAGGGGGAGTTAGGATTCAGCACATCCGTCCCAAAGCCTTGAGATCATAAGTCCAAGGTGCTGAACTACACAGAGTGATGTGGCCATTGTCTTGAAGAGTGAAGAATGAGAGATGTGATCGCTGTCTACGGCGTGAAGTAAAGACTGGTGATGGACGTATGCAATAAAAAACTGGCAGATGTCTACGAGGTGTATCAAACTACGTCTGACCGTATTTATGAATGGTGTCCTTGGCATGAAGATAACGGTGAGATCGATCATGAGCCCAGCTCATCCCTAGTGAAAAGGGTTAGATTATCCATTACAAGAAACGTGTTACCCCTTGGATAATTATACCAAGTATTACATTTCATACAACCATGTTCAAACTTTCATTTGCCACATTAACCATTATTATAAAACAATCAGTTTGGATTAATTGTACATCTTAATCCTTGTATAATATTCGTAAACTTTAACCATATGCCATACATTTCATATAATTAGGAGCATTGGTTTGCTTGATAATTATTCACACACTGAAACAAATTAATATTCAAAATCAAATGTGTGTATCACCTATATGTATATAATTTCATCTAACGATCTTAAACTAATACTTAGAATCAATCATACATGAATTCCTATTATAATGCATTAGTTTAATATGAATAGCATTATACTATTACATTCAATAATTACATCACAATTTCAACAAAATGCACGTCTCATATTAAGTAATCTATCATTTGATATTTACTTCCAGTTCCATTAAAATTATACATATTCAAAGTAACCATTTGGCTTAATTTCTTGAGTTAATCCTTTTGACAAATATGAAAGTTATTACGTTAACTCATTTGAGAAATGAAAATTTTATCCCAGCCCACCTTACAAATAATTATATCGCCTTAACTATTGACTTTCAATGATTACAACAAAAATACAGAATCCAACTTACAGTTCATGAAGCGTTGACTCAAGCTGGGGAAAGTGGAGGTTTCTCTTGGCCTGTGGCTACCAAAAGTTGCACTAAAGCACAAAGTAGTAGTTTTGTCTGGCTCACAAAACTGTACACAAAATCAGTGTGCCTCATCCTCAGTGCCTCCAACAATCACACAACAAAACTCACACAGGAGCCTGTGGCAGCTCCCGAAACTTTGCAGCCTGCTTCTATAAAATCATGGTGTCCACTGCCTACAATCTTGCTAGCTTCATCTAACAATCAATACACTAACACTCCCTCTCATGCACAAACACAAAAGAGCCAACCTCCCATACAAAAGAAACAAGCTGTGTAACCCATAACAAGTTATGTAAGGTATGCAAGCAATCTTGGCTATATGTAAATTACCCTATCCACTTAAGACTGGTGGCAAACCCAATTAATATGTAAACTGTACATGGCTCACTAGTCCAGTTCCAGGAACAAAATGATAGGGGGGGGGGGTAAACTATTTACATTGTGACATATCAAGTACAAAATATGGCTTACACGTATCAACCAACTTACATGTACATACATGTACATTAATTGTTTCAAATAGAGTGCTATGTATACTTTCAATGTTTGCAAATGAAAGGGAATAATCAACATTTTAAAATCAGATTTTAAAAACTGTTAATAATTTTATTATTGAAAGAAAACACAACCAATGTTACATGTTTGCAATCGATCTAATCACATCCGAATAATTGGATTGACAGATCAGTTATTAGCTTCACTACTGAATGCAGCTGTTGATATATCTCACAACTTCTCCATATATTTCAACACCATGGGAATTGCTGGGTGCATTAGGTTCAACAGTTTCCTGAAGTCTGGAAATATTGTTTGGACTCAAACCTAATGATAATGATGGTAAGGATGTATAAGGTGTTAAAGAAAAATTTTGGTTTGGTCTAAAGTTGACATGTAAACTTTGTTGGGGTCTGTCTCCTCTTTGTGGGTTCCTGATGATGCGCTGTTGTCTCACCATGTCAAGTATCCAATATTGTAAGGGAGAACGACCCTGCAATGCGTCCATATTGTGGCTATTCCAACCATTAGCAAATGTTGTTAAATTCCTTTGTATCCGAGGTAAAAAAACGTAATGTAAGGCATACATGTGGACTTCATTTGATACATCCAATATACTATGATCTTCCATGGTATGAAAAAGGTTGTAATACAAGTGCAAACAGCGTGAGAAGACATCAACCCATAGTCTTTCTATTCGTTGGTTGTGGACCGATCGACCAGTTATGACACTTCCTCTATGCAATCCTCTCATCACAAGCATATATCTGGCCACCATGCGATTTTCACCTCCATGGTCAGATCTTAATCGCTGTGGAATTCCAAATAGCATAGTACCACGGATGAATGCCGAAAAGGTCGTATTGGCTCGATTGTTATCTGCAACACTGAGGTGTGTTATCAGTCTGCTGTGTCCATCTATGCAGCCGCTGACCACCAAACCCCATCTGCAAAATATAGAAGTCATAGGAAACACTGATGAATTAACAAATGAAATAAATTCAAGTACATTGTCATTTTACTTTAACCTATACCGTGTGTCCCAGATAAAAGGAAACCTGATTTATGATACAGATATCTTCATCATTACATAAGTTTTGCTCAATAATTACATATTTAAGGGCATAATCTCTTCTTTCATTTGATACCAAACAAATGATATCTTAATAATGCATGACTGGACAGAAACAATTTAAGTCATGCATGTCAAAATCAATTTGTGCAGAACAGATGATATAACTATGCAGATTCTTTGTGAGCTCCACAGAATAGTAGTGGTTTCACTCAGGACGCTGCCACTTTTTTGAAATACATGTATGGGCTACGCCCATACGTATTTCTGATCTATTGTGCGTCCCAAAAAAATTACAACATGACCTTCTGCTCTGTTAACTTTGAAAATAGTTAATCAATCAATATCAAATTTTAGAGTATGAAACTATGACTTATTTCCTACATCTTCCGGAAATTACGATCGATTTGCTTCAGTGGTCACAGAAAAATGGGGATTTTTAACATTTTGTCAGAAGTCCCTTTTGTCCAAGTCTGGTAGGGAGATGCATCGTCCATAGTGTTGGCAATGCGAAGCTGTCCATTGCAATCAGTGAGCGATACATGTAGCGTGCGTTCATATTGCTTTAATCAAGAACCAAAATGTTTATGTTTTCTGGGAAGATTTCAGTGTAAATAACTAAATATGTATATATCATTGTTTTATTATCATCTTGATGAGGAAAAGAAAAAAGAATAGGAAAACAAAAAGCCAAAAACAATAAAAGTAAAATGAGTTTAAGATTTAATATCATGTTTTGATCATTCATTTTTACACTTTGCCAATTTATGTTTGTCAAACAAAAAATCTGCTTCCATTTTATTATCTTTTTTTCATTTCATTAATCATTCCCTTGGTTAAAAGTGAAAAGAAACAAGCAAGCAGTCTCTCTCTCTCTCAAGAGATACTTTTGTGCGAGAGCACAAGGAATAACTTTGCATTGTCAACACGTATGCTGGATAATACACATCTTTATACCAAACTTGGACAAAAGGAGTCTGACATGCTTTACAAAAATCCCCATTTCTCTGTGACCACAGAAGCAAAAAGCATGGGGTTTCCTGCAAGATGTAGGTTAATAAGTTATAATATTTAATAGTTTTATATTATGATATTTCATTTATATTGATTCACTATTTTCAAAGTTAACATAGCAGAAAGTGTGATTGTAATTATTATGGGGACACACGGTATGCATGCCCGTTTCTTTCATGTGTACCATGTAGGCCTACAGTAGTGTATATCTAACTATCTACACACACACTAGGCCTATTTAGCCAACATTCAAGAGCAAATTAAAATTTGCTAATAAATTCTTTGCAATGCAGACCTGCACTTTCAGCATTAATTAACATATTAAGGTAAAGTCAGGAAAGTAGAAGTTTATTAAGACGACCAAGATAATTGCACTACCTTATTAAAGCATGGTTCCCATCAATGTGCCACAAACAGTTGGCTCCAGGTACACGGTACCTCCTTCTTTGAACTGTCCTGCCCCAGCGTAGTGCCACTCCAGCTGGATCAGTCCTTCGCAGAGATTCCCTAACCTTCTCACGAGCTACAAATATACCTTCTTGTCTTAACAATGACAGCATTGTTCTCCAACCAGCGTTTGGAAAGCGTCGATGATATCCTCTGACATGGATATCCAACTCTTCATTATTTAATTGTGTAAATGTATTTCTTCTGAGATTTAATTCTCCTAAACGGCGGTTGATGGTTCTTCTGGATGCCGGCCGAAATATAGTTGTCATATCGGCAATTCCAAACCGATTCTCCACGACAAAACGGAGCTGTTCTTCAGTTATATCATATCGAGGGCCACCTCTCCGTCCATGCGATAAGCGAGGACACAATGTGACTTGAGGTGGTGCAGGTCTGAATGTGTTTAAATGAAGTAATAATACATTCACTGATGCGGATACCCTTAACATACTTTCTCTGAGTCTCTCGTATGTCCCGAGGCACTCAACATTTTGTACCACAGAGTTCAGTTCACGAATGGAAGTGGCTATTGTTTCAGGTCCTGGCGCTTCCTCTATTCTCCTCTGCACCGTTAAAAGGATAACTGCACAGCGATGGAGAAATTGGTCAATACCTGGAATATTTGCTCTCTCTTCTCGATTATCAAGTGGCATGGAGTATACATGTGTGTGCATACAGGTACCAGACAGCATCTGAACAAAAAATGAATAAAGAAGATTTCTTTTAAGAAAGCATGTATGCATATTTTTTTGTCAGAAGGAAGAGGTATGGGTGAACATTACAAAAATATAAAAACTGACAAAAATTGCCATCGGGAAGGGGGTAGGCCTAGACATCTGACATGGTAGGCCTAAGTTAGAGTAACTAAGCCTAAGCCAGGCCCTAACTTAGGCGGGGGAGTATTCGGCCACTTAAGACAAAATCCTATTTTTTTTACTCTTTATTTCATATTTATTTTCACTTCTTACTCAAATCATGAAAGCAAATATTGTTACTGTTTTAACAAAAAAAATCCCGAAAGAAAATCAAGAATTGCCATGGTAATTCATTTTCATTTACCCCGTTTCGGAGGCAGTTTTCGACCGCATGTACTAAATCAATGGGGAGCGCTCGCGCGCGACGTGCGTTCGCCCGTTGATCAAAAGTCCCAGCAGCCCGAGCCGGCATCCAACGCCGGAACTCCCCGCGTAAAACCCGGCCGAAAACTGCTCCCGCGGTAACAACATGAATGGTAGATTTCAGCATTGGTAGCCACATAGGCATAGCTCAGATACTAGTAGTAGTCTACTTACATGTATGATGTAGCAAGCACCTTTATTATGTCTGTGATCATTACAAGTGCAATAATTGTCTTGTGGAGCATACTCAAACGTACAGCAATATTCAGTAGATGTCAGAAACCCATTTCTAAATCTGTCCTGTGCTGTCTTCATGTGTTTTTCCAAAAATGCTCTATTTTTTTTAATTTTTTTTTTTGGAGGGGGAGGGGGGCAAATTCACCACCTGTACTAGCCACTCACTCAGTTGGTTCTCACTGTATTGAACTCTTGCACGGTTTCTTCGCGATACGTACGTCGTATACGCGGCCGATACCGGTAGACTGAAATTAGCAGTCAATATTTACGTTGACTATGGTAGCTGATTTTTTTTTCCACTTGCGTCTATGTAAAGACAGGCGCGGATTCAGGGGGGTCGTGCGGGCCTTGCCCCCCCCCCCCCCCTTCCCTGGCCCAAGAGAGAGAGAGAGAGAGAGACAGAGACAGAGAGAAGGAAAAGAAGGAAAAGGGAAAGAGGGGGAAAAGACAAACAGCTACCAAAGCTTTGACATAGACTGCCATTGACTGCCATATCGTGAAATAGTCCCCGCTTCCAAAAAAAAAGTCCTAAAAAAAGGATTAGGATTAGGGTTAGGGTTTATGATTAGGGTTTAGGTTTAGGGTTAGGGTATAGGATTAGGATTAGGGTTAGGGTAGGGTTTAGGATTAGGGTTAGGGTTAGGCCTTAGGGTATGCTGGGGACTATATCACGATTATGCCTGAGTTGGCCGTATGTGGTCCAATTAAATGGACCACAAGTTAGATCTATCATCTAGACTAGGTCACTAAGTTGGATCTAGATCTAGGATCTAGGGCCTACTTAGACTAGAGTTAGACCTACACTCTAGGCTACAGCAAGTCATATTTATCATTTTTGCAGTGCCAGTGGCAATCGAGTAGTCACAGACCGGGGCCAGGGCCCAGGGGGAGGGTAAACGGAGAGGATCGATATGTATGGACATTACTATTCATGAATTAGGGCTCTGCATGCATGACGTAAGTTACACAGTACAGTGAGCTGCTCAAGTGCACGCACAAACAAAGCAATGGTAGACGGTAAAGTCAATGGGAGAGCTTGAGCTAGCTCCATGCCATGGCCATGCGTCATGCGTGCACCTTCTGAATGAAATTTAAATCATTGTCATTGATTGAACATATCTACCGTACTTACCAGAAGCAAAAAGAAGAGAAACATGACAGTGTCGAACATTTTGAATGGCGGGGGGGAGGTGACATCCAAGCCGACAAATGCGCCAAAATATCAATCTGTAGTGTAAATTAGACTCCACTGCACCGCCATAGCTGTATGGTTTCTCGCGTTTTGATTGGTCAAAACTATACAACTATGCAACTATGCAACTATGCAACTATACGGCTATGGCGGAACAGACTCAACCGCCATAGCCGTATAGTTTACTGTGTTCTGATTGGTCAAAACTATACAACTATGCAACTATGCAACTATACGGCTATGGCGGAACAGACTCAACCGCCATAGCCGTATAGTTTCCTGTGTTCTGATTGGTCAAAACTATACAACTATGCAACTATACAACTATACAACTATGCAGCTATTCCACAGCTGCATAGTTGTACAGTTGTGCGTCATTTATGGCACTTTGGCCCGCAAACGTGGAAACTATACAGGCATTGGATAGCTGCATAGTTGTATGGTTGCATAGTTGTATAGTTGTATAGTTGCATAGTTGTATAGTTGTATAGTTGTATAGTTGTATAGTTTCCTGTGTTCTGATTGGTTAAAACTGTACAACTATACAACTGTGCAACTATACAACTATGCATCTACTCGATAGGCGTATAGTTGTATAGTTGTACACAATAATGGCACCAACGGCCTCCGATAGCCGCTTAGCACTTGGGGGCACTAGGCCGCCCAGCTCCCACGCAGCGCTGGCCTAGGAGGCTAGGGAGCGACCGTTCCCGGACAATGGGCTGTGCGCATTGTTTTCTGATATTCATATCTAGAGGTCTGTGAAATTGTTTTGATATTCGTTATTCGATATTCGATATTCATTTGATATTCATTTAATATTCAAAATTGCCTAAAGTCGGATTTTTTTTTGACGTATACCTGGCGCCCACGGTCCCCGATCTAATGTCATGATGACCTTGTCCTTGACCCCTCAAGGTCACGGTCAAAAATGGCGTCAAAAATGAATACTAGCTTTTTGACGAACTAAAAGTGGCCAAAAATCCAAATTTTTTTCACCCCTGCCTGGCGCCCACGGTCCCCGATCTAATGTCATGATGACCTTGACCTTGACCCCTCAAGGTCACGGTCAAAAATGGCGCCAAAAATGAATACTAGCTTTTTGACGAACTGAAAGTGGCCCGAAATCCAAAATTTTTTCACCCCTGCCTGGCGCCCACGGTCCCCGATCTAATGCCATGATGACCTTGACCTTGACCCCTCAAGGTCACGGTCAAAAATGGCGCCAAAAATGAATACTAGCTTTTTGACGAACTGAAAGTGGCCCAAAATCCAAATTTTTTTCACCCCTGCCTGGCGCCCACGGTCCCCGATCTAATGACATGATGACCTTGACCTTGACCCCTCAAGGTCACGGTCAAAAATGGCGCCAAAAATGAATACTAGCTATTTGACGAACTGAAAGTGGCCCAAAATCCAAAATTTTTTCACCCCTGCCTGGCGCCCACGGTCCCCGATCTAATGACATCTTGACCTTGACCCCTCAAGGTCACGGTCAAAAATGGCGCCAAAAAATGAATACTAGCTTTTTGACGAACTGAAAGTGGCCAAAAATTTTTCCACCAAAAGGGCCTTCCACGGTTCCACCCCCCCCCCCCCACCTCCATAAAAAAAAGGAGAAGGAAGGAAAAGGGATAGATGAGAGAAAGGGGAAAAATGAGGAAGAAAAAGGAAAAGGGGGAAGGGGGAAGGAGGCCGGAGGCGCGAAGGCCGAAAGGGTGCTCCCACGTTGTCTCATCCCCCCATCTCCAAGAAAAAACAAGAAAAAACAGAGAGGGTGAAAGGGAAAGAAAAAAGAGGATGTAAAGGGAAAGAAAAGAACCGAAGGGATGTAAGTTTCCTGGAAATGAAAAAAAAAAGCTTACTATTAATAAAGTAATTTAAATGCTTATCAAAGGCATTACCATCCTGAATATCTATATCTTAAAATTTAAGAATAACAATTTCATCTCATTTGATAACAGATGGGTGAACATAATTTTGCTGTAAACTAGTTTTGCTATATGTGCTGTATAATTAAAATGATTTGTTTGTTAATTCTATTACGTGCCGTATTTTGTTATTAATGTGTTTATAAAGTATTGCAAAGTCAAAAGCACTATTTAATAAAGATATTTCTATGAGGGGAAAAAAAATCGGGCATTTTCCCCACCCCCCCCCCCCCCCCCGCACCATAACGATAGAGAGAGAGAGAGAGAGAGAGACGGGAAAGGAATCTTTTCTTTTTATTCTTTTTATTTATGGGGGCTCTTTTGCAACTTGCGAGAGCTAACATGATGCAATTTCAGGTGCGATTTCCTTAATAGATATCATGCATATAGAGCATATCAATAAAGTCTATTTTTTGAATCATAACATTACCAGTCAGACCCAACTCCGTAATACCGAGCACAGGTATATACTCCGAAAACGGCGTATAGAACAAGATGAATATAGAGCCCTCATCGTTCAGTGCGAGGCAGTGTGTACAAAAGGCATGGGGAAAATCGTGCAGTGTCGACCTGCTGTTGATAATATATTTTTCAAAAATAATGCTGCGGATATATTTATTTCAAATGTTTGTCATTTGAAATTAACTTCACATGACGAATCATTCAAGGATTTTGAAGATAATTGACACGCAGCATTATTTTTAAGAATATGTATATCGTTGGCAGGTTGACTTTGCAAGATTTTCCACATGCCTTTTGTACACACTGTCTCATACTGAACGATGAGGGCTCTATATTCATCTTGTTCTATACGCCGTTTTCGGAGTATATACCTGTGCTCGGTATTACGGAGTTGGGACTGACAGATTACCGTGTCCGATATTGTCTCTATTATCTCGTGCGACAATTAATGACTGGTTTGCACAAAAAATATTAGTGCTTTTCCTTTTGAAATTTGATTTACTGAATTTATGCCATCATTTCAGTCTTTTCAGATACATAACTGTTTCATATCTTCGCCGACTGTAGCCGAGGAGTAATGATTTGCCACAGTGATGGACATCGCCACTCCGCGGCTTTTTATGGTCTCCATTGCGTTAGTAGATGCCAGGAAAACATCACTTACGGGGTTTCAAAATAGCAAACAAATTGGCTCTCCGCTTCACGGCTTTTTATGGTCTCCATTGCGTTAGTAGATGCCAGGAAAACATCAATACGGGGGTTCAAAATAGCAAAAAAAATTGGCTCGCCGCTACGCGTCTTGCGGACATCGCCGCTTCGCGGCTTGTAGACGATGCTCCGCATCGTCGTTGGGTCAACACCCCCCCCCCCTTGGAAAAAAGCTAGATCCGCCCCTGCTCAGTGTTTAGGGCGGATTTCGAGGAAGTTAGCGTACATGACCTGGATCATGGTATAGTCATGAGAGTTGCCGTGCTTCATCTCCGTCATTATACATTTCACGGTTGTTTTCTGGTAATGGTTGGAGCCCGGGGGGGGGGGGGGCACTCAACCTGTTTTAGGATGTGGGTGTGCCGCTGCCAATCTCAAAACAGGGGGGTAAGGAGCTAAATGGTTAATCGAGGAAGCTCATTTTTGAGGGTCTAAGGAGCGAAAGGGCTCATGGGCAGAGCTAATTTTAGCTGCTCCCGATCTCACTACTCTGGTACACATGCGGTGCATGTGCTGAGCTGAGCCAGCGGTCGCAGCGCTGTTTTTAACACTGTACATGCACCGACCTCTGTGAACATGCCACTACCAAGATATCATCTTTTCACACTAAATTTGAATGTAACCCCATATAAAACTGACTTGAAATCGTAAGTTTATGAAACAGTGAAGCTTTTCATGTATTAAGAAAACTACAATATTTTTGCAATAATCTGACATTTGATGTTAAATCTGATGATATTGGCGGGTGGCAAATGCCGCCCACGGCCAGCTGTAAGGATAACTCCCGGGCAGATATAAACCGCCCACGGCCCGCTAGGGGTTAATAATAGCAATAGATCACAATTTTTACAAAAACATAAGAAATTATGAAAATAAAGAAATGCCAACTAATAAAGAAATCTGAATCACTCATTTCCTACCTATGTGTGCCAGAAATGAATCCCTTAGCCACTGATTGATGCTATATACTTTTCCTTTGAGATTGATTTGTTTTGAAAGTTGAATAATGAAGCGTACGATTAAATTTTAACATAACATAAATATTCATATTCACATTTGGCGCCATTTTTGACAGTGACCTTGAGGGGTCAAGGTCAAGGTCATCATGTCATTAGATCGGGGACCGTGGGCGCCAGGCAGGGGTGAAAAAATTTTGGATTTTGGGCCACTTTCAGTTCGTCAAAAAGCTAGTATTCATTTTTGGCGCCATTTTTGACCGTGACCTTGAGGGGTCAAGGTCATCATGTCATTAGATCGGGGACCGTGGGCGCCAGGCAGGGGTGAAAAAAATTTGGATTTTGGGCCACTTTCAGTTCGTCAAAAAGCTAGTATTCATTTTTGGCGCCATTTCTGACCGTGACCTTGAGGGGTCAAGGTCAAGGTCATCATGGCATTAGATCGGGGACCGTGGGCGCCAGGTATACGTCCAAAAAAAATCCGAGTTTAGGCAATTTTGAATATCAAATGAATATCAAATGAATATCAAATATCGAATAACGAATATCAAAACAACTTCACAGACCTAAACTTAAACATGTTATCAAAGGATGGTGGAAGTTGATTATTAATGTACTTGAACATTATGACAGCTACTTGGATAGTATTCAAGTCGAAAATTTTTAGCGTTTTAAGTTTATGGAATAAGGGGTCAGTGTGAGTTAAGAAATGCGATCCGGTACAAATACGTATTGCTCTCTTTTGTAGTTTAAAAATAGAATTGATTTTTTGTCGCACCACAATTAGCCCATACAATGTTACAATATGTTATATACGGGAGAACTAGTGTATTATATAACAGGAATAAGGTTGCATAGGGTAGAAGAAACTTTAGCTTGGAAATTATACCAATGCTTTTAGAAATGCACATTATTACCCACGCCGATAAAATCGGCAGGGTTATGTAAAGGGCTCCGTATGTTTACCCACGCCGATAAAATCGGCAGGGTTATGTAAAGGGCTCCGTATGTTTGTTTGTTTTTTTGTTGTTTTTTTTTGTTTGTTTGTTTGTTTGTTTGTTTGTTTGTTTGTGTACAAGATAACAAGAGAACGGGTGAACGGATTTGCACCAAATTTTCAGGGAATGTTCAGAAAGTGACAGGAAAGAATCGATTAGATTTTGGTGATGATTGGTTGACCCCTGCACATTCTGTGTGACCTTGAAGTTTTGACCCTGTAGTAAAGTATAGGAACTTCAGTTCAGATAGTGACAGGAAAGAAACTAGAAAGATTGATGACCCCAAACTTCGCCTGCAGATGCAGAAATATTTTGGCCAATCAAAACACTCATTACTTCGTCTCACCAAAAGTCTATTTCAGGTTTATGAATTTTAGAAGACTTTTAGACCCATTATTTGCCATTTCACTTCAAATCCGTACGAGCCTGCAATGAATATTCAAAGCCAACGTATCCCAGCAACAAGGGATTTTTCGCGGGCTTGAACTACTACTGCGAAAGCGGCTATGTACGGTATAGGCGGCTAGGCTCTATAGCTATCGCGCGCGATACCTTTTTTATCCACAAATTCATTTAGATTCAGGCTACCCTAGCCCTACGGCTTCTCCTCTATTTCTTATCTTCTGTGCATTTCTGTTTATTTTCCCCGGTTCTTTCCACTTTGTTGTGGAAGTTTTTGTGATTTATTTTATCCTGGTGGACGTGTAGTACGTGATTTTAATTGTTTTCGGTGAAAATCTGGTGAGTTTGTTCGACGTGAGTGAGTTTATCGCACTCGCGAGCGTTCGCGTGTGTTGATCTGAGTGAGTGCTAGTGGGCTGTGTAGCTAGCTTTGAACTTTGAACTTTGAACTTTGAACTTTATTTCTTTCGACCCCTTCCGGAGTATGAGAAATATAACATATTTACAATATTGTACAACATAGAATGATTACAAAATGGCAGTTTTCATACACATGAGATGTGATAGTATACTTAAGAACAATATAAGAACAAGAAACAAAACAAATGTATTTAAAGAGGTAACAGCATATCTTAGAAGATTAACTATCTACTAAACTTCTGTAATATCGCTTTAACAAACTTGGCAAGTTTAGACAACAATTTCATGTCTTTAGTATTAAATAACTCGTACATTTTCAAAGTATTTGGACGAGTTATGTATTTCTTTGGTATAGAGACTTTTCGTTCCTCAATAAAGTACTCACACTGAAAAATATAATGAAACTCATCACCTACCAAACCAACACTACACAAGGAGCACAATCTGTTTGACCTTGGTATTCCTTCATACCGCCCACTTACACTGGGGAGACGGTGGCTCCCGCAGCGAAATTTACATAAATTTTTGCTATCCACATTACTACACTTAACTAAGTATGGATCAAATGTTAATGAGTCTTTAAAAATTCGATAATTCAAACATTGGCTATTTCCATTTACATCACTCAACCAGTCTTGTCTATCAATATCTTTCAACCGAAGATCAATTGCACGTTTTAACCACTTGACATTTACAATTTCCTGGTTATCCCAAATTCCTCCAAAACCGCTTTTACCTAAAATATACTTAACATTTTGAATCCACCTAGAACAAAAAACATTTTCAACGTCATCATGCATTGCCCTAATTAACCTGTAAAGTGTGCAAGACAGTTTAGTTTGTTTTTCAGTGAGTAAACTACACCAGAAGTTCAAAATTCTCATATTTACTGCACTCAAAAGTTTATATCTCCCTGTTTCCCCATAGATCATGCAACTAGCAACAGACTTATGAACACCTAGAACATTCCTCAAAAATTTTCTATGAAATACTTCAATTTGCTCAATATCTTCAAACCCCCACACTTCACTACCATACAAAGCGATTGGCAGCACTAATCTATCAAACAATTCACATGAAATATCTACTGGTAACTTGAGTTTCCTAATCTTACTCAAAACACTAAACATTGCCCGCTTTGCCTGACTAACTTGTTTTGATATAGCTTTTTTGAAACGACCATTATAATTAAGTGTCACACCAAGATATATAAAATCATCCACAACTTGAAGGTAGTCACCTGCGTATGTAAACACTGGCTTGTTCCTTATGTTTCCCCTTGAAAAAACCACAACTTTTGTCTTACTAGTATTAACCGTAAGGTGCCATAAATTACAATAATCCAACAATGCATTTAGTGATTTCTGTAACTCATCAGGGCTCTCAGCCATTATTATAGTGTCGTCTGCATAAAGCAATACGAACAACCTCAAATAAACTTCAATATCATCATTACTCAAATACGTCCTTACATTGCCAGACACATAATTCAAACCTTTATACCTTCGACTCATAAACAATTCGAAATCATTCAAATAAATCGCAAACAAGAGTGGGGATAAGTTGTCACCTTGACGTACACCAATATTACAATCAAACAATTCTGATCTCTCATTATTGACCCTTACACACGACTTTGCCTTATGATATAAATTGTACACAACATTAAAAATCTTTCCATTAATATTATTTGCTATAAGTTTTGACCATAATGAGGATCTGTCGACAAGATCAAAAGCCTTCTTATAATCCACAAATGCACAATATAACCTCTTCTTTTTTGACAGATATAATTCAATCAGAGAGTGCATAACAAAAACGTGGTCAATAGTAGAAAACCCAGATCGGAATCCTGCCTGTTCATCCCCTAATACTCCAGTACTTTCCAAATATGCAGTGAGACGAGCATCAATTGCTGAAGTAAATAACTTTCCAAGGCAGCTTAATAATGTGATTCCCCGATAATTATCAGGATCATCAATGGAACCCTTGTTCTTGAACAGCGGAACAATTATCCCAATGCACCAATCAGTTGGCACAATGCCTGTACGTACATAACTATACACAGCGCTGTCGCGAAGTGACGGGGATCTGGTCGGGCTAGGGAGTACATAACCCCAGGGAGTCAGCCTGTGCCTGGCTCACTGTAGTAGGATTGAACTTTTTTCTTTGGGTTATAACGGTCCTGTCATATAACTAGTTTATACCTCATTTATGTCTGTTTGAGTGGATTTCGTAGTTGTAAAATATATACAAAAACTGTATTTTTTTTTTAATTTGTGTGGATTTGCAAAATTTGGTGGCTGATCGAGGTTCGCCGAATACGTGCATGCACGCCAGTATCCACTTTGACTTTGTTGATGGGTAGTGACTGAGCTGAGTGAGTAAGCTCTGTGCCTCGCATGCATGTCATTTTGAAGTCTAGATCCAACTTTATTTGTCGTCATATATATTTTATCCAAGCCCGATGAAAAAAAAAACAACAACCCCAATTGCAATGTAATTTAAAGATAGAACATGAATACATTTACTAACACTTACATGACTGAACACTGAATACAAATTGCTAACATTTTTTTTTCTCACCACGCCACGCTCTCTGACATGTCTAATCAATTACTTTTAGGGGAGGGATGTTTCAATAATAAAATATCTTTTTCAGAAGAATTTTTTCAAGGGTGGGGATACACAAAGCTATGACCTGGATATGGCAATATTTATGGGGGGGGGGGAGATGTGCCTCTTGTTATCCCCTTTGAATGGCTATTGCTTACAAAAATAATCGCAACAAAACAAAACCTATATTGGGTTAAGGCGTGGGTCTGCCGCCTTTGACGGCCTTTCTAGTTACGTGATGTAAATGGTCATTCCAAGTCAAAGTTTCATCTATAATTACTCCCAAAAATTTGGACTTAGTTTTCTTTTCTACTGGCATATCATCGATTTTAATATATATTGGTGTGTCTGTATTATGAGAATGATGTTTGAAATACATGAAGTGAGTCTTTTTTATATTAAGAGAAAGTATTGGTTAAGGAATTAAGGTCTTTGTGAGAACAAAAGATATTTGTGTCGTCGGCAAATAAGACAAAAGAAAGAACGGAGGATGTCTTGATAATATCATTGACATAAAGAAGAAATAGTAGTGGGCCTAAGATGGAGCCTTGAGGGCACCGCATTGAATTAAAAGGGAATCAGAATCATATCCATTGAATGTAACATATTGTCTTCTGTTTGTTAAATAATCTTTAAACCATAAGAGTGGTTGACCCCGAATTCCATAATGACTGAGTTTGGAAAGGAGGATAGCGTGATTCAGCGTATCGAATGCTTTACTTAAGTCACAGAATATACCAACAACATGTTCTTTGTTAGCTATGGCATTTGTAATTTTGTCATAAATTTGAATTAATGCTAGGTCAGTTGAGTAATTTTTCCTGAAACCATATTGATTTGAACTGAGTATATTGTGTTTATTAATAAATGTATGTAACCTATTATAAACGATTTTTTCTAAGACTTTGGATATACTTGGAAGTAAGGAAATGGGACGATAATTACTTATTTCGTGCGGATCGTCTTTTTTGAAAATTGGATTGACTTTAGCTATTTTCAATAGATCAGGGAAAACACATTGTGATAACGAGTGATTGAAAATGTGAGTTAAAGGCATTGCAAGTGGGTGGATTATTTCTTTTAAAAGAGACATACTTATTTTATCGAAACCATAAGATTTTGAGCTGTTAAGAGATTGAGTAATATTAACAATTTCGCTGGGACGTGTTGGGTTTAGAAAGAGAGACTCTTGGTTTTGTTCGGAAAGATAGTCTGTAAAGTGAGCGTTAGGGCTATTAATTTTGCTGGCGAGTTCAGGGCCGATATTCGTGAAAAATGAATTAAATGAATTTGCATAAATACTAGGATCATGTATGTTAGTACCATTTAGTGTGATATTATCCGTGGGTGGGGAATCTGTCTTTCTTCCAAAAACCTCTTTGATGATTTTCCAATTTGCAGTAGTGTTGGCCTTCTTTAATCTATTAGAAAAGTGTAATTTACGGGATATTCGGATCAGTTTTGTTCATTTATTGCGGTAAGTTTTATATGTCTTTAGGTTAGTATCAGTTGGATTGCGTAAATGTAATTTATAGAGGCGGTTACGTGTTTGTATTGACTTCAATAAACCTTTCGTTTTCCAAGGATTCCTGGGTTTACTTCGCTTGTTTTTAATTTTGCCTAGGTGGTAAGAATATGTGTCAAAATGTACACATATCTGTGTAGAAGCATGAAACAAGGGTACACAGCATGCGAGTTAAACGTTTACACCTGCACCGCGGTAAAAAAGAAACCCGATTCTGGTCAAACTTCGTCCACATGTCAAAATGTTACCCCATTTGTGGTAATCATCAACACACTTGGACACGATGACAAAAGAGAGTGGGCAAAATATACAGCTCCTCATTGTACCCTCCACAATAGACCTGTTTACTTAGTGTTCAAATTTTATGCATACTTTTGAAACAAAGGTTGTTCTTGACAACCTGAAAATCGAACACAGATACACATTGCAGTAGATTAGGGTAACGTTTGCGTGTTAGAGAAGGCACGTTTCGAACACTCTGCCAATATGTTTGGTAAGATTCATGCATGTTCAAACCATAGACGTATGGTTCAAATATACATTAAAGGAGAATGAAACCCTGGGGAAATATCCATTTTAATGAAAAGATAGTAAAGAGAGAAGCAATTTAAAAAAAGTTCCATCAAAATCGGTTAAGAAATGAAAAAGTTGTGAAAGTTTGAAAAGTCTCGATTTACTTTCTATGGCGATCCTCAAATTGGCTATTTGCTTCAATGTGGCAGGTTTTTGTGGACAACTCTCCATATGTTTTGTACACAAAATTTCAGATTTTCTCCATTATCTCTCAAGGTACAGCTTGTCTCTTTTTTAGCTCTATGTATATCATGGTAAAATGTATTTTACACAACATATGTTGAGGTCACAAAGAGACAAGTAGCATCTTTAGAGATAATGGAGAAAATATGAAATTTTGTGTACAAAACATATGGAGAGTTGTCCACAAAAACCTGCCACATTGAAGCAAATAGCCAATTTGAGGATCGCCATAGAAAGTAAATCGAGACTTTTCAAACTTTCACAACTTTTTCATTTCTTAACCAATTTTGATGGAACTTTTTTTAAATTGCTTCTCTCTTTACTATCTTTTCATTAAAATGGATATTTCCCCAGGGTTTCATTCTCCTTTAATGCTTAAAAATTCATATGCTATGTGTCAATAATGCTGTACGTAACAGAATGGTTTAAGAATAACAAAATTTCGTTGTTTAGGATAGAAATATACTAATGAATTTCATCCAAATTCAAGATGGCCGCCAAAATGGCCGATTTTCAACCCCATGGGACACGATTTGGCAATGGGAACATAAAAAATCATTAACTAGACACTTCAGGCATTACAAAAAACTTGGTTAAAAAGTGTATCTCGATGGTGCAAGGGAACCCCCCTTTCCGACTAGACATTATCTTATGATTCCAATTGGCTATTAAATATGCGAATGGCAAGATTCAAGAGCGAGGAAAGTTAACGCCCTCATTCATAGTCTCGCTAGATACACCTTCTCATGGATAACCGCTGATGACCTCAGCCACACCACCAGACTAATTCCAAACCGACCGCATTTGTGGCCATTTGGGGTAATGGAATTATTTGATCGGTCTGTTGTCTGTCTGGTGTCGGTCCCATCGGTGTGACTGGGGTATTTCCATTAAACGGAAAACCAGCTACAACAGCCACGCATCCTTTTAACATCGAGGAATCGACGATCTCTGTCACATCTTATTGAGTTGCACACCCGACAACAACATGAGTACCTCACTTTTCACAGCCGATGATGACGCCTTTGCAAATTTTAGCATCCTCCCTACCGGTAGCGATGACCTATACTTTCCCGGCTTGAAGACTCTCCAAGACCTGGTCCTGTGGTACGATCGTCTCCAGGTCACTCTCTCCTTCATCGCGACCATCTTTACGTTCTTTGTCATCGTGGTCATCGCGAAAGAGAAGTCCTTTCACAACACCACCAACTACTTCGTCGCAAACCTAATGGCGTCTGATCTTGTGAAGGCAGTTTGCACTATAATCGACGGGATGATATATTCGCCACTGACACAGTGTGGTGGCACTTTAAAGTACCTACAGCATGTGAGTAAACCTTTAACACAAGTCTGAAGTTTTTATATCGTAAAATATATTATCATTAATAATTAATAAAATTTGTATAATAGCTTACCATGCATGGGCGACATGCGACCCACGAGATGAGGTCAAAAAGATAGCTTAGTTTCTTTTTATGCTATAAGTATTTAATGCTAATAATAATGGTCAATTATAATGCCCTATACACAAAGACAAAGAAATACCATAGCGCTTACAAAGTAATCATTAACATTTAAACATCATAAGAAAATAAACAAAAAAACTAGCTCCATGGAAAATGGTAGGTCTTCAATTGCCTTTTAAATGTTGACAGAATTTCTATTGAACTGAGCGTGGGACATTGTTGCAATCTCGAAGCAGTTACACTAAAGCAGAATGAAGATTTGATTTGGGAATTACAGGTCTAGTAGAGTCATTTATTGAACGAAGATTACGTTTGGGTAGGTAAGGAACAATAATTGTGTCAGCAGGGTTAGAGAGGCAGTATTGTTCATTAAGTTCTAGAGTACCTACATAAAGAGTGTAGCGATAACTCATGATCTGAACGCCATTTTGTTTCCTCTGCTATGCAACATTTCTATTCAATTCCGATGAGCATCTGGGTGTTCTCAATAGAAAGCATTCAAACGCCATTTTGTTTCCCAAAAGTCAGACGTCTATGTCGCTACTCTCTATATAAAGGTATTCTATTAATTTCTAAACAGAGTTAGAACTGATCACCATGATAAAAGGGAAGGATACTTGATACACCATCGCTGACTGTTAGAATGAATAAAATAATTTCTCGCTGGCAAGTAGCTCATCATCATAATCTGTCACCATATGCTTCTACATAATGCAAAAACGATATTAATATTTACATCAACGTGATATGATACTCTTTTGGTCAGAATATTTCTGGCCCGCCTGACAAATTAAGTAAGAACTCCCAGTCTAGCTGATAAGTTACTGCACTTTGGTTCACAAGGTACGGGGTTCGAGTCCCTGCCTCATTGAAAAAGAAAAAAAAAACATTAACAACTTGTTCCCCTTTATTGGGCCCGTGACACATTTCCTCTGATCCCATAATAGGATTGTTTTTTGCAATAGAATAGTGTAATTATTATTTTTTTCTAAGTCCAAATTAGAAGTTGCAAAAGTTTTACAACAACACGGTGATTCGGCCATTACACTCTGCATTCTATTCCACTCAAATGATAATTGTTGTTGAAATTTTTTTGTAAAGATCACTGCTATGCTTTGTTTTAAAAGGAAAACGGGGTCAAAAACATCGTACAGAGATTTTCAGAAATGCAGATTTCACTAAGCACATTTTCACAATCTTCACAGACTGAGAAAAATAGACATACGTAAGTTCACGACATAGCGTTTGGTTGCATATCGACAGATTCGGATTGAATATAAATTTATGTAAGAATAATATTTGACTCAAGTTGAAAAGTAGACAGATAGTTAAATTGTATGAAATATGAAATAGAAAAATGATGATAATGATATTGATAACAACAGCAACATTAATAATGAAACAATTTTCACAATGTAAGCTGCATCATTATGATAATTATGCACCATTTTGCATAATCATCCAATATCGTGTTTAATGTGTTTCATTGCAATCGCGCTATTTTATTTGAAACTGATAGTTCATGATAAATATTAATGTGTAACAATATATATAAGATGAAACTTGGTACTCTCATGTCGATGCGACTGGAAATTAGTACATTATAGGGTAATGTGGTCATGGTATATAACCCGTTTGTCATGTAGGGTGTCTGGAAAAAAAAAGCGAAAAGTGACCCATGGATTAATGCAATACTAACCTGTAGGGGGCTAATATACAAGTGATTGACAAAGCCCTTGCAGTACGCTCGGTCGATATGCAATGTTGGTGTCGCTCCAACGTAGCAAATATGTAGATTCAGGTAATTTGTCTTATTGACGAATGAAGCGTGCTCGAAAAATGGAATCATTGCATACTTCTGTTTTAACAAGGAAAAAAAAACCTTTGTGTCCTCAACCTCCGAGACTGGTGTACTATAATCATGATGGCCCTGTGATAAGAGCAGTGGTCTCGCAACAGGGGGAAGGCCAAGGTTCGAAACCAAGTCGACGTGCTAGTGCCTTTGACAAGGTATTAATACTCATTACCAAGTCCCTCGGATAGGACTTAAAATTATAATCGCGTTTCAAAACGCTCATTCTGGCCTGAAAATGTGTGCATAAACGCACCTTTAGATCGGCGATTATACGAAAATGACTGAGGACGCCATTTGTGGGCTCTACACCCTCCCCCTTGTTGCTTACTTACAAGCATACTTTCTTAGTTGTCAGGTAAAATAAACCATCAATCAAGCATCTATCTCCCATACAGTTTTCCATTTTCGATATAAGTATAATATCATACTTTATTTTTTAGCTTAATTTCTTTGTATGTGTCGAATTGATTCTTACTCCGAATAAATATAAATAGCTGTTGTTGTGCGCATTAGATGATACTCATTAAGTTACCCTTCCGAACCACAGAGGAAGATTTGAAAGGGAAGAAAATTACATCACTGTAATAAAAATGATGAAAATAAGTAAACATCAAAAACGAAGGACCGAGAAGACAAATAAGAAAAGATGTCAAAATAATATCCGCTTGAAATCCCATTAGTGTAGGTATTAAAGAAGTAATATTGCTTTCATATTGGATTATTTGTCGGTTGCATGAATTTGTGACTCCTTTAAAAAGAGACGAAAATCCTCTGAAATGAACTATACATAAAACTCTCCTTATTAAGGTTATAGGATTACGCATTCGCTCTGTATGAAATTGGTCTAAAATTGCTTTTGCATATAGAGTTCAATGTATCTTAGTGTAAAATCCTTAATCTTAAATTTAAAATTTGAAATTGCAAATATTCTTATGTAACGGATATACGAAAAACCTGGTTCTTGGACAGAAATCTGACACTTTATTTATAAAAAAAACATCGTGATTGTCAAAAAAATCCTATGTAGTCTTTACCATGGCATTTTCTTTTGAGTACAGGAAAACATAAATATTTCTGCACTGACCTCAGATTTCTTACACGTTCACAAATTTTGTTTTCAAAGTATCACAGAGAGATAAGATGGATCCATTTCATGGTATTTTTTGGCGGGTATTTTAATGAGAAACTTCATTGACATTGACATCAATATTTTGTTTTACAATACAAAGCATCAGTATAAAGAAAAGTAACAATCATATGGAAATGAAATGGAAAGAAAGAGAGAAAATATAGCAAAACTACTACTCAAGTTTAACCTGTGACAAATTATATAACATTATCAAAGTGGTTACCATATTGATGTAAATAATGAAATAGAAAATCATAATGTCACTACTCATGTTCAACATGTGGCAAATTATATAACATTACATCAAACTGGATATCATTGATATAAACAATGCAATAGGATTCATAATAGGACTAACATGAGATAAATCATATAACATAGTATATCAAATAGGAATATTATATTGATATAAACAATGAGTGGGTCAAAACAATAATTCAAGGATTCAAAATTCACCACGGGTATTTATGATGGATTTGAATATTTTACAGAGCAATCAATTGCATTTTCATTGTCCAATTCCATGATGTTTACAAATTTCTCCTTATTAAAACATTTGAATGCTTCATACATTTCAGTCATTTCTGTAAAAAATGTATCTCTTTCAGTACTAAATCTCGTACACTCCATTATAGTGTGAAGTTCATCTCCAACCTTTCCCATATTACATTCGTTACAAATTCGTAGATGAAAGGGGATTTCTTTTTTCTGGACGCCTATGTCATTTCATGAAAACAATGGAATGTTAGTAGGAAGATTTTAAACTATATACCTGACCATGATTGGTGATCAATGTAAGATTCTTACCACGTCGATTTATGATTTTGTTTATCTTGTCTCAACTTTTACAACCGAGATTTGAATGACCTGAAGTTTCTGAAACTGAGTATCTAGTATTCTATACAATAAACTGTTAAAATAGTCTAGATGACACATACATCATGCATGCACTTGTGTTCCAGTGGAATTTTTGTCAATATTATATAATGTTGCTTACCATGCGATGCAATTGATGCAGACCAGCATTTAGTAATAGCACGCTTATTGTACATTGTATACTAATCATCAAACTTTTGAGGCTATGGTAGACCTTTTATGCCATCAATATAAAAAGCAGCAAAGGCATTTCGAGAAACAAGATGATTCAATAATACTTTCTAGAGGTGGATTTTGTAAATACCAAGGGTCCGATAACAGGCCCCTGCGGTATGCCAAGTGTTGGCTTAGAAGCGGATGAATACACACCATTGATCTAGGCATTAATCGACTCTTGGTCAATACACGGTTATGGATCCTAAATAACTGTGACACCTGTAGGAAGATAATAGTCCAGAAAGACCGAAATCACCTCACGGCCGTCGTCCAAGGACATCAATATATAATTATTGGAGGCGCGTAAGTGTGCTGTCTCACAGCTGTGGAAAACTCGTACGCTGAGTTTTTGCAAGCAGTTTATGATCAGACAGGTAACTATGTAGTTCCGAAGTTGCCGCTTTATGTACAGTCTTTGCCAAAAACTTAAGATTTGAAATTGGACGATAGCTCTTTAAAGATAAAGTTCATTTCTGGTCACGCTATTACATTGGGAAAGAAAATGTCTAGAAACAATTGGAAAAGGTTGATTATGTATATGTGTATACTGTGAGATTTTGGAATCATCAAAATGGTAAGAAATTTACTCATTCTTGCTGAAAGTCAAATGCACTGCACACAGAAATGTAAAAAGTTTGATCAGCTATTTCTTGCCATAATTATTTTCAATATGAGGGAAATTGACAACCGAGCCTTTTCAGGGGATATTCTTCTATGATGTTCTTCCAAACTGAGACAGCTCACGAATTATTCTTTATCTTTACCAGAGCTCAACCTTCTCTTTAATTCTGTATTGAATTTTTATTTAATTCTGTATTCTTATCTTCAGGGAGACAGCCCGTCTGAAAAGCATGCAGCTATTATTGTGAGATAAGTTTTAAAATATTGACAATTTTGAAGAGATAACTAGAGATGAAGAAGTTGCTTGATATTCAAAAGCAATTTTTGAACCCACTCAAATAAATGCGATTGCGTGATCCTCTAAGTATAGTAGAACTTTATGAATATTTCTTAAAAGAGGGTTATGAGTTGTCCTAAAATGACAATAATCCGACATGGCAGTAGTATTTTCTTTAATACCTGTAATACCTAATATAATGAGATTTTTGTGCATATATGACCAGATTATTACTTTTCATTTGATAATAATTATTTTGCCATCTTTTTAGCTTTTTCCATCTATTTTGCAACTTTCTTACTAATCTATTTGTTCTGCTTTTTGCCTTTGGTTGTTATTTCCTCAACCTTGTCACCTTTTATCCTCTTGATCTTATTTTTCTTCCCTTTTCAGTTTCCTTTCGCAATCTGGGTGGGTTGAACTTCGTTCAACGTCTGATATAATGGCCAGGTATCGATAAAACCTAGAAAATGCTTTCCCTAACCCTTTGCATGCAGCTTCCAAAAAATCAACGTAGAAGTAATGTGCAGGATAAATAAACACCGGAGCATTTACTTGGGTAGCAAGTAAAAGGTTATCAAATAAATGGGATAGCTATAGGAGTGCGTTTAATGCTCACATTTTCCAGGCCAAAATGAGCGTTTTGAAGCGCGTTTAGTTCAAAACACAGTGGCGTCCTTAGTCATTTTCGTATAATCGCCGATCTAAAGGTGCGTTTATGCACACATTTTCAGGCCAGAATGAGCGTTTTGAAACGCGTTTATTTAAAAAAAAACAGTTGCGTCGTAAGTCATTTTTGTACTATTGCCGATTCAAAACGCCTCTAAGGGTGCGTTTATTTATGCTCACATTTTTCAGGCCAGAATGAGTGTTTTGAAACGTGTTTAGTTGAAAACACGATCTCAAATTATAGTGAAGATGAAATACGCGCCCTAATTCTCCTTGCATGGTTAGAGCCTGAAATGCAACAAAAGTTGAATGGATTGACAAGAAATAAACCCATCTACAGGGCAATCATAACATACAGTAACTCAGAACTTTCGAAAAAGCGCGCGCCCCACTTGACCGGGGTCCGCTCGCTATTCATAAGGACCGCTGTTCATAGAAAACCGCTATTCATTAAACACGCGTTATGCTTACTTCAAGGGTGCGTTTATGCTTACTTTTGAAGGCCAAAGGAGCGTTTTGAAACGCTCATCGTAAACGAATTCCACGGGGTACTGTTTATGCTTCCCTTCTCCAGGCGAATTCGGGCTCTGCAGCTGGATTCGCAAACGTTGACCCCGGAATGGCAGGTCAAGTTTGGGCGCGCGCTTTTTCGAAACTGTTTGTAGACTGTGATAGTTTCGTGTCGCGATCTCGCACTCGACTATCGCCTTTGTCGGTCATGATTTACGGTTATTATTTCAGCTACTTACGTCTATTATTTCGGTTATTACGTCCGTGGACTTCCTACCATGGTGGAAAAAGTGAGATATAAACATAAATCTACCATTATTCTGTTGATTTTGTCCCTGCACGCTTGCCCGGTTCTCCTTGGAAACCCTGCAGCCACAAGCTGGTCTGCCAAATTGTCATAATGGGTTTGTTCCTCGTCAACCCATCATGCAATTCAGAAGGGCCGTCACTTCCTCTTCGCTGTAGTTTGAGCCCTTGACACTCATTTCAACACAATGATATATATCACTGGCGTAAATCCCGGGGGATGGGGGTATGAACCCTCCCCCCCCCCCCCCCCCCCACTTTGATGGAGGGGGGATGGCCTGTAAAGTACCGGTATTATTTTTAAAAGCTGTTAGATATTGATCGGATGACGACGGCTTGACAAAATAAAAGCATTGCATAATATTGTGCACCGTTAGCGGCCGGCGCGCGGATTTTCATGTGTACCGGAAACATGTTTATTATGATGTCATTTAAACGCGTTTACAAATGATCGTGCGTTTATGCTTTCAACACAATGATATATATAACTGGCGTAAATCCCGGGGGGATGGGGGTACCCATTCCCCCCCCCCCCCCCCCCCACTTTTGATGGAAAATTAATATTTTTAAAACATCAATTTTGACATAAACCATATTTAATGACCCTAAAGTTGTGAAAATTTCACTTCAAATGCTATTACATTTATAATGCAAATATAGGCTTTGAACGTCGTGCGGCATATTTTTCTTCTTCAGATCTTCTTCATCTCCATTTGGTACCATTAAGATCGTGCTTGGAGTGAATCCCGGAAAATGACGTGCATGGCATTATGATTATCTCCAAAACCACGCATGTACACGTGTAAACATTCACATACACACACACAAACACACCCCCACCTCGGTCTGTGATATCCTCGACAGAATCAACATTAAACAAGTGGCCAAGGACTTTGTGGCAAAGTCGGACATCAGAATAAATGTTTTTGGTATTTTTTTTTACTCTAGAGCAACTAGTCAGACAGTGATTCTCACTTCATGCTGTGGAGACAGACAGGGACCTGAAAGCTGATACACATATCAGTGATACCACATGTACAAAATACAGCTGCTGCAATGTGCATAACTTCGCTGCTTACTTATATACATCTTGGTATTAATACTGTTATTATGATCAGTATTATTATTATTATTATTATTTATTATTATTATTGTTGTTGTTATTATTTATTGCTAGCATTATCATACTTATCAAAAGGAGACCTGGTAGCATCATGATATGATATGGTTGACTTTTGGTTGTTATATCTGCGCATGTTTATTGTGAAATCAGCTTACAAGTGCATCATAAGTGCATCCAAAATGATGGAAGCTATATATATATATATATATATACTGACCCACAATAAAAAGTACCCACGACTTTATAATGGTATATCATATTTATATCGACAGACACAGAATGACAATGAACAAGGGTGGAAAGATTGACCTTTTATTGAAACATATCACTAATTTCGGAAGACAATGCTGTCTCTTGTCAGCGCGCATTACAGCGCAGAACACAATAGCGTGTGTGGCCACCATTTGTTTGCAGACAGGCATGACAGGCATTGCATCTGCGACGCATACTGCGCACCAGTCTTTGAATGAAATCTTGTGGAATCCTGTTCCATTCATCTTGCAAAGTCTGGATCAGTTGTGCACGAGTCCTGACCCTGCCAGTCCTCGGTTGTTCTGCAGGAATGGCACCAGGTGTGGTCTCAGGATATCGAACACCATGGAGTGGCCGGCGATGTCCCCTGACCTCAATCCCATTGAGCATCTGTGGGATGAGCTTGGGAGGCGCATTGCTGGCAGGGTCAGGACTCGTGCACAACTGATCCAGACTTTGCAAGATGAATGGAACAGGATTCCACAAGATTTCATTCAAAGACTGGTGCGCAGTGTGCGTCGCAGATGCAATGCCTGTCTGCAAACAAATGGTGGCTACACACGCTATTGATCTGTGACTTTCATTTTTCAACTTGTGTTCTGCGCTGTAATTCATTGTCATTCTGTGTCTGTCAATATAAATATGATATACCATTATAAAGTCGTGGCTACTTTTTATTGTGGGTCAGTATAGTACACTCATGTGTTCACAGCTCTCCAACTGTATGAGTTTAATTAAAATCTGGTCTTTTCCTGTGACTGCCTGAGTGATTGTATTATGTAGTCTTTCTTTCGGAGTTCAGACCGTATACGCGTACGTAGCATTTTTTTTTCTTCTTAACATGTACCTGTAAAGTATAATATAGTTTATAACCAATTTGCCAAACATAAAATGTGTGTGCGCGCCTATGGTGCGCGCGCTCGTGTGTGTGTTGCGTGTGCGTGCGTGTGCCTGTGGCTATCTGCGTATGTGTGTTTTTACACTTTTTGTGAATGTGTTCGTGCGAGTTCGGCGCCTGATTCCGATCACCCACCCCCCCCCCCCCCCCCCCCCTCAGAACGGATTTACGCCACTGATATGTATGGAGGAAGTACTAGTATTATTTTTACAAACCGTTAGATCTTGCTCGAATGACGACGTCTGTATGCGCATGCCTTGAGGAAAAAAAACAAGCATTGCATAATATTGTTCACCGTTAGCGGCGCGCGGATTTTCACGTGAACCGGAAAGACGTTTATTATGACGTCATTTAAACGCATTTACAAATGACCGTGCGTTTATGCTTCCCCATAAACCGTCCCTTTGGTAAAATGCAGTTACAAAACGCACCTTTTTGTGAGTTTACGATCGGCGTTTTAGATCGGCGATTATACGAAAATGAGAAAGGACGCAATCGTGTTTTGAGCTAAACGCGTAAAGCCCACCGCACACTATACGATCGGTCTACGATCCGATTTTGAAAGAAAATGTTATAGCATTAGATATAAACACTTAAACACATTAGATATGTTTGATTGAGGTTCAGAATAGTTACATAGATAGTAAAATCGAAATTACAGGCTATTACGAGCATTCTAGTCGGAGGAAAGGCCAAATCGGCTCCGAATCGTAGTGACGTCAGAGCAGTCAGGCGATTGTCTATGATTTGAAACTGATTTGGCCCTTATCCCGGATATAAGGCTGACATCTCACCAAATTCCTATGTTGAGTATTCATATTATTGCTCAGAACCTGAATCAGCTATCTTACACTGGTTAAACTGCCTATATTTAATGCTATTGCGATTATTTCCAAAAATCGGATCGTAGTCGATCGTATAGTGTGCGGTGGGCTTAAAGTAGATATTCAAAGAAAATCACAAATATGGCAATTAATGTATCACTAGAAACTGGGAAGCTTACAGATGGCAATCGTATAAGTTTTATGTCAACTGCGTATCTGATGATTATAAAAACAACACAAATAAAAGCTCTTCTCAGCATCTGGAATATCCGAGGATTCGCCAGAAATATAGCGATGTTTTGATGTCGTCACACTCGGGATCGATCCTGCTTAAGCAGACGACGTCCTATAATGAATGAACGTAATTGCAATGCAATTATTTATCAAATTATAAAGAGTTTGATGTATTTAAACATGACCTTATTTCACACCATTATAAAGGGAAAGTGAAACGGATTCTGATAGCTAAAACCGTTTGATTGTAAATACACAGGAGAAGGGTCAGTGATCAATGAAATAAACCCCACTTTCAAATTGAAAAGCCCTCCGAATAATAGCAGGATGGTATTCGTTCCCTCTTGAAACGCCGAACATGCCCCGGTGCAAGCAGCTGAAAATACAATGGCGTCTTATTTTGTTTACAAGTGACTGATTCCTTTATTTTTTAACGCTGCATTTTTCATCAAAATAATACCATACACGAAGTTAAGAGTGAGGCAACAGACTAACATTAAGACTGACGCTAGTGAAGGAAGAGAAATAAGTGAAGAGGAGATGACAAAATAGGCTCTGAAAAATGTGTAAGATGTTTTGGGACATCGTCTGCTTAGACAGGACTGGTCCATGGTGTGTCGTCACATATCTCAGCAGCGTTCGAGGAGCTCTTCAGCTGCTATATCGGGGGCTGTATTTTACCGTTTTATAATTGATAATAATCATTACTTCAAATGTTTCCAAGCGTTGAATTTGGATAACCTTGTTTAATTTATGCCATCTATGCAATAATAAGTATTAAGCCAATATTTAAAATCATCAGAGTTCTACTTTAACAAAACTAGTCAAAAGTCTCATTCTGGCCTGAAAAAGGTGAGCATAAATTAGAAGAGCGTTTAAAAATGCTCATTCTGCCTTCGCAAAACAAGCGTAAACCCACCCACAGTAACTCAAAACTTTCGAAAGCGCGCGCCCAAGTTGACCTGCCCTCCCGTGGTCAACAACAGCCAGGAGAAAATAAGCATAAACAGTACTCCGTGATAGAGTCGCTCATAAAGTGGTGATGGGATTTCCTACTTAAAATCGAGCGATCGATGATTTCAATCACTTCTCATCTGGTTGCACACCCGAAAAGATGAACTCTACAGATTTCATAGCCGATGATGACCACGCGAGTAACTTCGCCTTTGCAAATTTTAGCACCGTCCCTTCCAACGGGATTGACTTTTTTCCCGGCTGGGTGATTTTTCAAGGGCTCCTCTGGTGGAATGGACGTATCCAGATAACTCTCTCATTCATCACCATATTCTGCACGGCCTTCGTCATGGTGGTCATCGCAAAAGAGAAGGTTTTTCACAACGCCACCAACTACTTCGTCGGAAACCTCATGGCTTCTGATTTTGTGATGGGAATTAGTTGGGTGGTTGACGGCATGTATGATCGTCATAGTTTCTACTGCGGTGACGTTATCATGTACCTACAACATGTAAGAAAAACAATCTTTTATTTTAAGAAATCAATGATAATAATGTTCCACTTTTATAGCGAAAAACAATAGAGTACCGAAGTGTGACGTCATCAAATTTTGATTTTTGTATTTCAGTATTTTTATGACCATAGAGCATGATGGAAAACGTTCACACATCAAATTTGACATGAATCAGTTCATGGTGGCCTAAGGTATGGCTATATGAATATCTAATTAGCCCCACTGAAGTCGTGTAAATTGGCCTGGTTCTTAACAGTTTAGAACCAGGCCAATTTAATACTGACTTCAATGGGGCTAAGGAGGTATTCATGCGGCCATATTTCGGGGCCCAATGAGCCAATTGCCATAAAATTTGGGCTCTGGATGTTTTTCACCATGTTCCTTTGAGATATGGTATAAAAAATGTCAAAATGAAAAAAAAAGCTTTTTGTGACGTCATCACTTCGGTACTCTATTGAACCCATTGCAATCGGTTTACCTTAGTATATAATTGTGAACATTACAATAAGGTTTGTATCTAATCGGTATGGGTGTTTGGTATCATTCTCTTTTAGTTAACATAAAGCTTTTGTCGAGTTGAACGCCATCATGGATTACAAGGATTCCTGACCCCCTTAACACACTGCATGTGTTGTGAATTGATTTCGCGAGTCCAAAACCTAGATAATGACAAAAAATATATCGCTAGGATAGACATTTCATGATTACTGGCTGTTTTTAGGTTGCGGCGACCATCTTGGATGCCATTTTGAAAAAAAAAACTTGCTTGAAGTCCGATTTTCTTAGATTTTCATTATGTCATTGCTGACTCCAAACACCCGCGGAAACCGTTGAAAAACTTTTTTTTTTTTACTGTTTTTCGTAAATTGAATACTAGTCAAATGTAAGCCCTGTTTACGGAAGGGAAAACCCTTGGAAAGGATGTTTACGACCGTGACCAATACAATATTTAAAATAAAACTATATCGAAAGAAACCAATAGATTACTAAAATACCAATAAATTACTAAAATATTTTTATATCAAAGTGTATATCCAGCTTTTTAACCCTAAAAGGGCCGGGGGTGAAATCCACCCCTCCCCTCCCCCCCCCCCGGACGTTTGCCGCGATATGTTCGAGGATAATTTTTTTACGCCGCGAGCTTTCATGATTTTATTGCCTACAGTTTTACGCGTCCTTTGATACCAAATTCATAAAATTCTGACCGACGGGTACCGCACAGCGCAGCATCAAAAATCGCCGCGCTGCGCGGGCCAAAATGATAGTTCCTCCATGTGCATTGTACACAATGCGGAATTTTCACTTCGCGAATCCACTTCGCGAATATGTAAATAATCAATTATCGCTAAGCGATAATTAAAAAACCGTTCGTGATATAGATATGAAACTTTACAGGGTTATTCTTTAAAAGAATACTCTATCTGTGTGCCAAGTTGCAGAAATTTTCATCACTCCACAGTCGAGATCCCAGGGGTGCATTCAACCCCCCCCCCCCCTCCCCGGTTGAGAGAGCGCCAAAATAACCCAGCCTCTTTAGGGTTAATCCCAAATGATATATCCGTATCCATCCGAAATAGACGGATACGGAGGAGGCTATCAGAAAAGCATCGCAAATTATTCTTATGGAAGAATCATTCGTGAAAAATCTGGTCAGCTCCATCAAATCTGTTCTCGTGAAGGAAATTGAGTCATCAGTCTCTGATAACGTCGAGTCTATTCTAGTAAAGTCATTTTATGAAAAACAAGGCATGAACCTCACCCAAATTGCAACCGAAAATCTGACATGTGTGCAATACCACAGGTCTCCTCTATAACATGTAAAAACTCCTAAGAAATCAAAGTGGTGGAAATTAGTTCTTTTAACCCTATCAGGACCAAAGTCAACAACACTATGTACAAAGTGAATAGTATTTTAGTCTTGTGGTAACGAGAGGGTTAAACGTTCTCAACCACTCATATAAAAATTACGTGCGCTATGTATCCTTCATGATCGTCACGGACTGACGCTTATTTCCATATTCCGAACAGAGAAAGGTGAACAGCGTACACGCGATTTCTATAGCGCGTGCGTAATCGCCTTTTCACCATTGCAAGATCGTTGTGTATAAAAAAAAAAAAAAAAGGCGTCCAGTCATTTAGGGGGCACTGGCTGTCATTAGGGCAAGGCATGGGTCATACCAGGTTGATGTAGCGCGGAGCATGGAGACTAAGCGGGGGAGGGTGAGGGAGAAGTCGTAACATTTTTTTATACCCCTCTCCCTTTCTTTGTTTCTGTCTCTTGATTCTCTATAGTATCTTTTTGCCATATTTATGGGCCGTCATGAGAAGGGTCACGTGCACACTTCGACACATATGAGTGTTGGGCCTGTAATAGAATATTTAGTGACAACTTGACAAGATTTTAAGATAACCCATGCCTTGAGTTAAGATCCATAGATTAATTGAATATATGTGACCAGGCACCACAAACCACCAAAAAGTCGTACTGTGTGATTTTCAGTTAGAGCTCAATCAATGTGTTTTTGGTTGGCATGGTCAAATTTTAGTTTATTTCCTGAAAGAGTATACTTTTTTCTAAGTAATATAAAAATTTGGAGGCACCAAACAATCTAAAAGTGGTATTTTTGACAATTTTTTTTATTAGACTTATATGTGTCTTCTCTGGATTTTGTTGTATTACTTTTCTTTTTTACGACCCTGAATACTTGCCTCGTTTTGATCTCCCATAAATTTAAAACGGAGTAAGTTCTTGCATAGATACTTGTGTACTATGATGAACAGGATATGAATAATTGGTACGCCAAGTTTTAGGACAATCTGATAATGCCTTCATAGAAATTTTTATTGAGTTCTAATCCTCCTTTTGTCACCTTAGCACAACACCTTGCAAGTCAGAGTGCTTCAATAGACTGCAAACTTTAAACCCTTATTTCTCAGAAGTAACATTATGAGGGACTGTGCATTCTTCTCTTTGTACAGTGAGTTAGGAACATCAAATGCTAATGAGTTATATATCATTTTAAAGCTGGGAATCTGCTCTTTCAGAATCAGAACTTATTACTAAAAATTCATATCTGGGGACTTTTGGTGGTTTTTGGTGCCTGGACACATATTTGTATATTATATAAGATGATCTTGAAGTCTTTTTCGATGGATTCATAAACGCAAACACAAAATTATAATCCGTACCAATGGTACGTAAACAGTCTCCTGATTTCAAAACTATTTTAAAGCAACATTTCTACATATTGCTGCTATATCACATAATGTTGGAATAGGTAAGTAATGTCAAATAATATTATTATTTTTAATTTGTAAACAAATCTTTGGGCATTCCTCCCCAGTCAAGCTTCTTCGTTTATTAAATATTATTATTAATTAACGAATCACTTACGATAAAACTTTCAAATTTAGATGAACATTTGTTACTAGATTGGTATTACTCGACATAAATTTGGCACGAATGCATTATGGTAATAATAATGACAGCAAGGTAGTCAAACATATCCTATATGGGCAAAATTTACGATCCAACAACTTTGATTTCATAAAATTGTAGGATAGGCTACAAATTGATTTAATTAAATGATTTGGTTGTGAAATAAGCTCCTGGTTGGAACAAAGACAAAGAAAAAATCATTGGCGACAACTTGAATTACCCTACAATGATCAGTAAGGTGCCACTCTCCTCTTGAAAGACAATGCATTCTAAAAAATAAAGCGTTAACATTTGAAAGGCTGATATCGTTTTTGTATCACACTATTCATATTGTTGTATCTAACACTACAAATGTTACATTCAGCATGTTTAAGATATTGTCAGTCCTTGGCCTTCTCAATGTTGATTTTCACAATTTAAGTTTAAGAGTGTACGACGGCAAGTGCCACAATGAAAAATAAAGATAGAAAGAAGGGATATGAAAATGAATAAATGATAAAATAGGTGAACAATACTTCCAAAGCTTTTCATTTTGATAAGAATTAAGAGAAAAAGAAATTAAGTGAAATAAATTGAAGGAAGGGGAAAAAAGGTTTGCAGGGGTGCGGGGGCACGTACCTCCTAGGCCCTGCATGCATCCGCCAACAAGTTATTCCATCCCCCCCCCCCCCATGGTCCACTGAATGAAAACTAAAATTTATTGAATAACTAGATGATAAATACGTGAATAAATACAAGGAGATAATGAAGAATGTCAAGATATATATCGAGGTACATGTATATATAGATGAATTTCTTTTCTTTTCTTTCCTATTGAAGATAAAACAGTTTCGGTGTTTTCCTCTAGCCTTTCACTCTTGTGGATGATAAAGATGATGCTAATGTCCATGATAATAACAATAAATAGCTTAATTCATGTTGATATATAATGATACTTATTCATTCATATATAAAGTTTATCACAAATTTGTAATTGTATAAAAAAAAAATTATGTTTAGAGTGTAAATTCCCTGAAAAACATCCTGGCGCTGAGAGTGATTTTACTTCTCTTTACTTATATATGAAGTTACAAACAAATATTAAAATGCCCCCTCCAAGCACCCCGCCCAAGGACAGAATATAAAAGGAATTATTTTGCATATATTGGAGCCAGTTTGTTTAATGCACTTCCTGGTAATCTTCTTATGCATAATGCATAACCTAACAGGCCAATCATGTAATGAAAAATAAAGAAGACAAAATAAATGAATAATAACTTACTAATTTTATTATGAAAACCTGATCAATCTTGAAAAAAATAACCAATGAATATATGGGTTATCAAATTATGTAAACTTTGCTATTTGTATGAACGAACTTCATCAACTATTTATTGAGTCATGATAAAATCTTAGCATGGTTGAACTTACTTTTTGTTGCCTGAGTGTATTATAACCTATTACTCAATATTTCTGTAATGTCTGAGAGCGACAGAGATACTCAGGATAATGATCATTTTTTTTCTTTCCAAGTGATATGTTTTTATGCAAAGGACCTACTATCTTCAACAATTCCCTCCCCCCCCCCCAAAAAAAAAGGGGGGGAGAAAGAAAAGGAAAAGGAAAAAATAGGGGAGGAAAACTTTAAAATATAAAACATATGAATATTATTTTTTTTTTCTTAAAAAATTAAGTCTCATTATGTTTGCCACTACTTCATTTTGTACTTGTACTTCCATACCCTTATAGTTATTGGTTAAAAAATAATATTAGTTACACCCTGCTTGTGGCGGAATGGAATATGCAACCAGAACGTAGATATTTCCCGTATTCCGTGAGAACAAGCAGGGTGCAACGATTTTATCCCTTAAAGTGTACACCTATAATTTATTGGTCAAGAATACGGAATTATCTCTCAGACAAATTGACCAATCAGATTACGTATAATAATAATAATCGTATTAAAATATATATGAATCAATCACAACTTGTTCTTTGATTATTTCGTGATTTTTAGGTCCTGAAATAATATTTTCTGGTCAATTTCTGATTGAAAATTACTGAAATAAGCCCTAGCAATCTTGAAAGTCCCTCTTTATTATCTCTTGGCTGCTCTGGGATTTGTTTTCGGCTGTTGGCTGCTGTTGGCTGTTGTTGGCGGTTGTTGGCTGTTGTTGGCTGTTGTGGGTAACGATTACAAAATAAAGAGTAACGATTACAAAAGCAAGAGAAACGATTACAAAATGAAAATGGACAAAATGATTTTGTTAATTCTATTTTGTAACAGAATGATTCTGTTACAAAATGAAAATGAACAAAATCATTTTGTCCTGTCTATTTTGTAACAAAATGATTTTGTTACAAAATAGAATGGACAAAATTATTTTGTCCTATCCATTTTGTAACAGAATGGTTTTGTCATACGAAATGAAATGGACAAAATTATTTTGTCCTGTCAATTTTGTAACAGAATGATTTTGTCATACGAAATGAAAATGGACAAAATGATTTTGTTAATTCTATTTTTGTAACAGAATGATTGTGTTATACGAAATGAAAATGGACAAAATCATTTTGTCCTATCCATTTTGTAACAGAATGATTTTGTCATACGAAATGAAAATGGACAAAATGATTTTGTTAATTCTATTTTGTAACAGAATGATTTTGTTATACGAAATGAAATACGACAAAATCATTTTGTCCTTTCAATTTTGTAACAAAATGATTTTGTTACAAAATAGAATGGACAAAATGATTTTGTTACAAAATAGAATGGACAAAATTATTTTGTCCTATCCATTTTGTAACAGAATGATTTTGTCATACGAAATGAAATGGACAAAATTATTTTGTCCTGTCAATTTTGTAACAAAATGATTTTGTTACAAAATAGAATGGACAAAATTATTTTGTCCTGTCAATTTTGTAACAGAATGGTTTTGTTACAAAACGACGTAGACAAAATCATTTCGTCCATACTATTTTGTAACAGAATGATTTCGTTACAAAATGAAAGTGGACAAAATTATTTTGTAATGTCAATTTTGTAACAAAATGATTTCGTTACAAAATAAAATGAAAGTGTGAATGATTTTGTCACGAAATAAATTTTTGTTACAGAATGAAAGTGGTCAGAATCATTTTGTTACAGAATTACTTTTCCAAAATCATTTTGTAACAAAATGAACCGTTGTTCAATAATTTTGTAACAGAAGACAGTTTTGAGTGAATTTTGTCACGAAATGAGGCAATAATTTAAGGACCCCATTGGAAATAAGCCATTTCGGCTTTCATGGGCTATCCTGTCATGGTACCTGGTTATGTTTGTATTGCAATATACCTGACGAATAAAATCAAATCAAATCAAATCAAATATTGTAACGGAATAGCCACTTTACACTTGGCGCCCCATAGTCAACTCTGTTCAAGTTGAGCGCAATACGGTACATGTTGCTTTGTTGGACAACCACACAAAAAAGGATGTGCATCAGGGTGTGTCCAGCTAAAACTGAGTTGAACAATAAATCTATGTGTATAGTTGACACTCTTTGTGCTTACGTATAATGACCGAAAAATGGAAAATGATTGTCACAGATTTTGGTATTTTTCAATACTTTCCTGACCACCACTCGGATTCCTTGGGACTTTTTTTATGATATAGAGGTCATATTCATGAGACTAGAGCAGTTTAAATATTCTGTTGCAATATGTGTGAGGTCATTTTCGTAAAATTACTAGACTATTCGATATGAAAATGTAAATCTGCGGTGGAGGTTGGTCGCCTGAAAAATAGAGTGGCAGACATCGAAGCTTCATCTGACGAGGCGGAGCAGCACTCACGATGAAACTGTCTGATCGGTGAATCTGTTAACGAGAATACTGATGACAAGGTCATGGCAATACGTGAGCAGCATCTTGGTGTCAAGCTAAAATCATCTGACATCGACCGCTGCCTTCGCCTTACCAGTCACGTTGAGGTGAACAAGGAATCTAAAGTTTCTTAAATTGAAAATTTTATTTTCATTTATTTTTTTTTTGTTATTATGCACATTTTTGTACAAACTTTATACGGTGCAACAAAATGATAGTTATTTGTAGTAATTTGCTTAGAGTGACGGCAAAATCTCATACTAACTTCAAAAGTCTTAGTGATTAAATATCTTCTTTCTATTTGTAGTAAATCAGTAAGAAAAAAGTAATCAAAAGGCTTTGTTTTGCACAGGGTGCTCACAGTGGGTACATATTAGTTTGTGGACAGGTCTTAAAAGAGACTTATGATTTCAGATGCACTTTTCGAAAATTGGGAATGCCCAAAAGGTCTTTTGCAACAATTACCTGTTTGGAATAATATAGATACAAATGAAGAATTTATGAGCAATAACATTGATTGCAATGATTTGGTGGACAGTGTTGATGAGAATAGGTCAGTTGATAGCAGTGATTTTTAATTAAACAAAATAAAGGGTATAAAATTAGCTCACCTCAACGTGAGAAGCCTAGTCAATAAAGTTGCTGATCTACAAATTGGCTCAGTAATAATTGGACCTGTCTGAAACGTAGTTGACAGAGAAACTTCTAATAGTTTGTTGTTTGTTAGGGGGTTTTTTTGTTAAAGGATATACGTTCCAGAGGAGAGATAGACGCACCAATGGAGGAGGAGTGGAATGTCTTACATCAGAAAATCCTTCTTATGTGAGAAGATTGGATCTTGAATCTGACGCTTTATAAATAACGTGACTTCAATTGCAGCGTACAAATACTAGCTCACTGTATATAGGAAATCAGATAATCATTCTGATTTTTAGGAGAATTTAGAACAAAATCTTGAAAAATTATATATGCAGTTACAAAAAAATGTTAATTTACTCGGTGATTTTTATTGCAATATGATGACTGAAAATACACTTTCTAGAAAAGTTCAAGCCGTTTGTACAACAGTGCAAATGGCACAGGGTTTATCTGAACCCACTAGAGTTACAAATATATTCAGTCTCTAATTGACTTAATTTGTATTTCTGATCCTCGTATTGAGAATTTATTTTTCTTCAATAGTCCAAACAGCTGGTCTAAGTGGTCATTCTGTGATATACACTGTAATTAAAGATAAATATCAACCTCTTTCTCCAAAAATAACAAAATTTCGTTCCTTCAGATACTTTGATAGTGATAGAGAGGATGTGAGTAAAATTGATTGGCCTGAATTTTATTAATGTGGTTTTGATGTTGAAAATGTATGGTGCTGCTTTAAAAGTACCCTGATGAAAACGTGTGATAGGCATGTCCCCTTTATATCAGTGCGTCATAACAATAAGGTGTACCTTGGATAAATGATTATTTTTTTTAACATTAGCACGCCGAAGGGATTATTAGCGAAGGCAATTTAGAAAAACAAAATTTACTTCTTGGTGGCATAGATTCCAGTACTTTCGTAGTAGGGCTAACAACTTGAATAAAATTTGGTAATGATCATATACCTAACAAAGAAATAGCTCATGTTCTAAACAAAGTATTTAATGAAGTAGACTCAAGGTTGCAAACTCCCTCGGGTAATACCTCTGAAGATTAATTAAAACAATTTAAGACAGCACGAATTGCAAGATCTCTTGTTATTGAATGTTTGAAGACCAGATCAGAGGTCCCACAGGGATCTCTATTGTGACCGTTGATGTTCTGTCTCTGTATTAATGACATAATTATGTAATGTAAATTTGTATTTCAATTCTAAAATGCCTCTTTATGCGGATGATACAGCTATTAATCATGGTAAAACAATCAAGGAGGTACAGAAGAACTTGCAAAATGATTTTGTTACAAAATGCAAATACTTAGACCTAAATCATATGCATTTACACCCACAAAAGACAATAGTCATGGTATTTTGGTCATAAGAAAATATTTGGGAAATTACAGGGTTGGAAAAAAGTTTGGAATATTTTTTTGGCGATGAGTATGTCTGATTTTAAATGCTAGTTTCTACTATATTGTGATGAATAATTCATCCAAATCGGATTAACTGTGTTGAATGAAGTCTACTGTTCCATCTTGTACCAAAGATTACGTAATATTGTTAAACATGTTACAATGGCTGACCAATGAACCACATGTTGTCAGATTTGCTCTATTTGTGTTTGAACATCTTGTTATACATTTCTGTACTTCACGTGGAATTTTGAAAAAGCTACGTGCAGTTTGCAGTCATTTTGAGGACTTCGGTATAGCAATTAAACTGTATCTGATTATTTAACTTTTTCGTTAGACATTTGCAAAAACAGCAAATACACGCTTCCGAATTCCAAGTGGACCTCTGCACTGTGTGATAAGCCTGATTTTTAATGTTGTGCTTTTAAAGTTAAAAAGGGACACATATCTTTTATTTGAACCTCAAAGAAGAACTTAAAATGACGAGGGATATGTTTAAGACAAGAAATAATTCTTGGAATAAAAATCTTCCAAACTTTTTTCCAACCCTGTATGTTTTCTTAATAATATTCAGACACTTACCTTTAAAAAGTGTAAAGAAAATCAAATATATGGGTATTATGCTTGATCCCGGTATGACTTGGGGTGAACAGGTTTCTACTATTGTTGGTAAAACCTCTCGGGCGATAAGTCGTATACGAGGGATTAAACAATAGCTTTCATTCAAAATATTGAAGAATCTGTATTTTTCTATGATTCTACCTTGTATTGATTATTGTAGTGCAATTTGGGGAAGCTATGCAAAAATCCATAGGGATACGATACAAAAAAATCCAGAATAAATATGCTAAAATGCCGTGGTATGTAACGACAATTTCTACACGCTGTGTACAAAATCCCATAGGTATCGATAATTTACAGTCTACAAATTATGATGGAGGGTGCATCATGTAAATAATTTTGGGCCAAGTACAGTTTCCCCATCTTATATATTTGATACCTATTTTGACTTTAGCGCTGGACTCCAAAGTGAACTTTCATCCTGTTAATGTTATGATATTGGAAGTTAAAGTAGAACGTTAATGATTTTAAATATTGGCTTAATACTTATTATTGCATAGATGGCATAAATTAAACAAGGTTATCCAAATTCAACGCTTGGAAACATTTGAAGTAATGATTATTATCAATTATAAAACGGTAAAATACAGCCCCCGATATAGCAGCTGAAGAGCTCCTCGAACGCTGCTGAGATATGTGACGACACACCCTGGACCAGTCCTGTCTAAGCAGACGATGTCCCATAACATCTTACACATTTTCAGAGCCTATTTTGTCATCTCCTCTTCACTTATTTCTCTTCCTTGACTAGCGTCAGTCTTAATGTTAGTCTGTTGCCTCACTCTTAACTTCGTGTATGGTATTATTTTGATGAAAAATGCAGCGTTAAAAAAATAAAGGAATCAGTCACTTGTAAACAAAATAAGACGCCATTGTATTTTCAGCTGCTTGCACCGCGGCATGTTCGGCGTTTCAAGAGGGAACGAATACCATCCTGCTATTATTCGGAGGGCTTTTCAATTTGAAAGTGGGGTTTATTTCATTGATCATTGACCCTTCTCCTATGTATTTACAATCAAACGGTTTTAGCTATCAGAATCAGTTTCACTTTCCCTTTATAATGGTGTGAAATAAGGTCATGTTTAAATACACCAAACTCTTTATAATTTGATAAATAATTGCATTGCAATTACGTTCATTCATTATAGGACGTCGTCTGCTTAAGCAGGATCGATCCCGAGTGTGACGACATCAAAACATCGCTATATTTCTGGCGAATCCTCGGATATTCCAGATGCTGAGAAGAGCTTTTATTTGTGTTGTTTTTATAATCACCAGATACGCAGTTGACATAAAACTTATACGATTGCCATCTGTAAGCTTCCCAGTTTCTAGTGATACATTAATTGCCATATTTGTGATTTTCTTTGAATATCTACTTTAATGAATTTACGAATTTGCACTTTATGATTTGTGATGGATGTTGCAGTGTGAATAATTTGGTGAGCTCAAACAAGCAGTTTCCCATCTTATATAGCACATAGTACTCAATAGTTACGTTCACAGCATGGCAGCTGAACTTTAAGTTTCGCTTGTAGTTCAAAACTTTAAGTTAACTTGTAGTTATCCTGTAGTTTCAGCCCGTATGAACGGACTCGTTGTTTATAAACTTCCCGGGTTAACCAATACGACCGCTCGCTTGTAGTTAAACTCGTTGTTTAGGGCCCATGTAACCCTCGTTGTGGTTAGGGAGTCGTGGTTTCATTAACTTTAAGTTTCGCTAACTTAAAGTTTCGAAACCACAAGTCCCATATGAACGTAGCTATTGTCGTCAAATGTACCATAAAATGTTCATTCATAGATATGGAATTTCTCTCGTGCATTATACCTCACCTCGGCCTACGGCCTCGGTGACATAATACACTTGAGAAATTCTAAAGCTATGGAGACACGTTATTCTTTAAATTGGCCCTCCAACTACCCGCCCAAGGACAGAATATAACAGAAATTCTCTTGCATATTTTGGAGTAATTTACCGTCATGTTACTTATTTGTTATGTATTTTGTATGTTCATGTAGAATTATTTGTTAAAATGCTGTGCGCCTTTGGAAGGCAGTTTCTTCATAACTGAGCAGGCCAACCCTGCAATATAAAATAAAGAAGACAAGATATTTAATAATAGATATACATATAAAATGCATTTCCCGACTCTCTCGCAAAATAAATGCAAACAAAAAAATTCTAAAACATGGCCACTATAAATCAATATACGTTGTTACTGAAAATGATCTTCTTAAAGACCTCAGCCTGACCCAAAACAACCATATATTGACGTAAAGCTTAGTAAACAAAGAATATAATTACCCTGGGTATTCATAAATTTTCGTCTCCGTTTATCCATAAAAAATAAAAAAGATAATTTTTTGGGGTCCGCCCCTCCCTATTGCGTAACAAGAGAGGAAACTGCAGGGGGTCGCTAGACGTGTGACGACATGTCATGTATACAGCTCCGAGTGCGTCTACACGATATGTCATCAAATTTTCACCCCCCGCAAAGTAGCGTTCCTCAGAGACGGGGCCCTCGTCAGAAAAACCACCGGGGCTCAACATTCGGGACGCTGTTACTCATTCCACAGGAAACGGAATCTCATGAAGTTAGTTTCAATTTGTTCAGAAAATATATAGCTCCCCGTGGATGAATAAAGTGTATATTTCAAAATTTGGTCAGGCTGAGGTCTTTAAATACAAACGTGCACTTATTATGAATGTGTTTTATACAGCCAGAAATATTAAACATAACATAGCAATCTATACAGGAAAGCCCTTTGAGGGAAGGGAAAACCCTGTGGTCAATGTCACCTTGCAAAGGATATTTACGACTATTTCCCTGACATATCGAAATTAACCATTAGATTACTAAATGCATTTTTATATCAACGTGTATATCCAATTAACCTTTAATCCCAAATGATATATCCGTATACGTCCGAAATGTATTTCCAGACCCTCTCGCAAAGTAAATGCCAAAGGTGATATGTGTAAAACATGGACACTTATAAATCAATATGTGTTGTCACCTGAAATGATACCCAATACCATCATTTGCAAAAGTTTAAGACCACCTTGGTATTTGTGGGTATTTCAATAATTTGGAATACTTTCTTTTGTCTCATTGAATGATTACATAACATGTTTACTACAGTGATCAGTAGCATAAGAATAATGGTTTAAGTTCAAGTATGATACATAAGTAATGCCATGAAAATAATTGTATGTCTGAAAAATAAGTTTATAATTTTTTTTTCTTTCTTTGACTTATTGCATTTTGGAATAGCGGTCTTAAACTTTTGCAAATGATGGTGATCACTTCACCTAATACCGGCCAGTCATAATACCGACCATTAAGCGTATCATGGCATCTAGCGCGCGTCTTGCAAATCAACCCATGGGACTACGCGTAGAATGCCTAGCAACGTTGAGAACAGCCAAAATAGAGCAAGATGAGGAATAAAAACGTAATTATTATCAATTTTTTGTTAATTTTTCATATTTTCATTAAAATAATCTCTTTTCATAAATTGCCATTGACTATGTGCAGGGGTCGGTAATTAAAACGCACTTCTCCCTCTATGCGTAAAATGAGATGACTCTATTGCAACGTAATTTCTACAAGAACGCGCAAGTATTATCGCTCGTTAGTACCTGGATCTTGTTCCCCAGTATTTGGGTAATAGTCTGATGAAATTTCATTACGTTTCATGAAGAATCTTTGCCGTAGTCGTTGGAAACATCGTTAAGAGGCCGGTATTAGGTAAAGGCATCATACAAACTTGCACTTGAATGCTTTTCAGACAACCCGAAATGTATTGCCCACATAAAATAGCAGCAATCATTAGATCATTTAACTCTTCAATCTTTCTATCTCTCTGTCCCTCCCGTTTTCTCTATTCCTCCCTTTCTTTTCATTTATCTCTCTCTGTCTTTCTTTCTTTCTCTTTCTCGCTCTTTCTTCCTCTCTCTATATCTCCTCTACCTCTTTCTTTCCCCTCTCCCCTCTATATCTTTCCCTGTCTCTCTCCTTTCCTCCCCTCTCTCAATCTATCCACTTATACCTTCTCCACCCCCCCCCCCCCCCATCCTCTCTCTCTCTCTCTTCCAATATAAGGTGATGTATCAAGTGTCGTGCTGCACACTTATCCTTCTAACCCTAACCCGATACGATGCGATAGTCAACCCGTTACGATCAATCGACCGATGGAATGGGCGTCGCGCGTTAATTGCGGCCGTAATAAGCTGGATAGGTATGTATTCATGGTTTAAAAAAAAACAAAGTTTACCCTGAATATTTTTTTATTACAAATGTCGTTATCGGTCTAAAACAAAAGCCTTTCAGACAGATCAAAGTCCCGATCGGCTACAAGTTGATGGGCAGTCACGTGACTCTTATGGCGTTACTACGATTGGAACTTTTCTGAAAGCTTTTTTTTTAATATAATAAAGATAAATGAAAGGAAAGCTCAATAAAAATTTAACGAAAATTCGATCCGAAATAATTTTTTTTTTAAATTGAAACCTATCAAAGGCAAATTGGCAACTTTGTGACATACTGTTTGAACACTTCTCCCATTTGCTTTGTATTGCAAACTTCTTTCAACAACCTCGCCCCTCTCCCAAATTCGAAATGCTCTAGCGATCAGAGAGTAACCTGGGACAAAGTCTGACAATGAATTTTATGCCTAATTTTATGCTTATTATTTCCTTTAAACTCATTCAATGCGAGGAAGTTAGATATGTACCGTAATAGTAATGACTTGAATTAAAACCGTAAGGTCAGAATGATGCAAAACCAAACCTATTTCTGAACCTATGCGGAAAATCAATTCCATATTGTTCCAGTATCGGAAGAACAACGATATAAAATATGTAATTTATTGTGTTTTTCGCACATAAAGCTTCATTCATCGTGCAAATACCATCCTACTTCCTGCTATGCGTACCGGACACCTCCCTGGCACTGGTCAACCACATCTATATCTACACCATCATGTTCCTCATCCCATTGGTCATACTCATCTTCTGTTACTCCCGCATCGTCTGCCGCGTCCTGGGTGATGTATTCCGCAACAAGCAACGCTCTGTTGCTAAGCAACACGAGGTACCCGGTGTACGCGCTGCGCTTCAAACCAAGCTGACAAGAATGGTGGTGGTGATCCTTCTGGTGTTCTTTCTGCTTCGTGCTCCACGCGCAACATTCGTTCTCTACAAGTTCATGACAGGATGGTCGTCAATCTATTGGATTAGAGATCGTATCGTGCTCTTTACCTTCTCGCTTATGAATCAATTGAACGGTGCGGTTGATCCCTTTATTTACGCTCTCTGTGTACCACAGTTTCGGAATTATCTGGCTGGGAAGATCCGTTGTCGAAGGATGCAACAAGAAGGCTCGCAGTCAGTGCCATCTGTCGCTACCCAGTGCACTAAAAGTGTTTAATAATTTTATTAATTGATTCATTGATTCATTGTTTCATTGATATTTGATTAAAAGATTAACAAACGAAATTGTGTGAAATGCAAGATGTATTTATATTTATATATGATATTGTATAATTATTTCGTCCAGGTTAAACAATGTTAATGAAATTATTATCTATAAGTTATGACCATAATATTATGTAAATACATTTCACCATGATAATGGAACAATCTATTATATTTAGTCATTCACAGTAGAAATTATCATCTCATTCAGGTTAACCAATTTATATGAAAGTATTAACTATAAGTTATGTACATAATTAATGTTAACGCATATAACCATATAAATGTAACAATCTAGTATGAAAATAATAATAATACCTAACATTTAAATGACACTCAAAACAACGTTTCTAAGCGAAGAATTCCTTTAGTCATTCACAGTTATAAAATAATATTTCATTCTGGTTAAACAATTTATATGAAAGTATTATCTATAAATCATATACACAATACATTTCACCATATAATGTAACAATTTCATTTCTTTAGTCATTCACAGTATAAATTATTATTTCATTCAGGTTAAACACTTTATATGAAAGTATTATCTATGAAGTCTGTATTTAATATATGTAAATACCATATAATATAATGTGAGGGTATATATTTAGTCATTCACAAGATTTGTAATATATTAATTATAATACTAGACATTGAATTCGTCACTGAAGACGAATTAGGTGGTCTGTCTTGAACTGGTAAATTGTTATGTAAGATATAATGATGATTATGGTGATGACATTGATGATGATGATGGTAATGATGGTAATGGTGTTTATGGCGACGATAATGGTGGTGATGATAACGGTGATGACGATGATGATGGTGATAATCATGATGATGGTGATAATGATGATGATAGATGGTGATGATGATAATGATGGTGATAGATATGATGATGATTATGAAGATGATGATGATATAATAGTGATGATGATGACGATGATGATAATGGTGATGACCATGACTGGAATGACATTGACATTCGCCATGCCAAATATGTAAGAGAAATGACACTTCATTATGAAGATACGACCATAAGTTGATTTGTACAAAATGGCGCCTAGATGACGTCACAATAATCTGATGACCTTGAAAAAGATGCGGGAACTTGACCTTATTAGGACTGATGACTAACGAAAATTTTAAGATAATTGACTAAGCCAATTTTGAGAAATTGTGAAATCAAACAGGACTATTTGATATTGCAGGATACTTGGGAGATAAACCCCATAGCTCTAATACACGACAGGGAATCAAAATTTCCATAGGGTTGTACACAAACTACTGCACACTACTTTCTAATAGACATAACATGCAAAATAAGGCAGTTTATTACATGGTTTGTGATTGTTTATGTTATAATAGTCGAAGAGGATGGTAAAATGAAAGGCAAAAAGAAGCCCCCCCCAAAAAAAAAAAAAAAAAAAAAAAAAAATTATGGACCCACCGGGGATCGAACCTGGGAGGCAAGTGCTTTGACCAATATACCAAAATATTTCCCGTAGAGATAACACGTAAACGAAAAACGGGATTCTCAAATCACATTTTGTAGTTAAAATTGGGCATGATCCCGACATCTGATCAAATATTGGAGACCATTTTGATGACATTTTATGTTGACCCTTGACCTGAAGTTCATGTGTGTCAAATATGGTTCATTTTTGATGACTCGTTATGAAGATATGATTGATAATATGATTTCACAAAATGGCGCCTGGATGACGTCTCGATGACTTGATGACCTTGAAAAGTTTCCTAGAATTTGACATTGATAGGCCTGATGAGTGACAGAAATTTGATGAAAATTGAATGAGCTGATTTTGAGAAATCACGCTCACAAGAAAGAGGTGGAAATAAATAATAAAGAAATAATAAAGAAAATTCTGACGAAATTAAAGGGAGTGGCAAGTCGTAATCCATGGGCCTGACCAGTTGGCCTGACTCGGGGAAATTCGGATACAATCAGGTCCAATCGTGCGCTACCGAAGGAATGTTATTGCCGAATTTCTCGCGTGATCGTTAAAGTAGAACGTTGATGATTTTAAATATTGGCTTAATACTTATTATTGCATAGATGGCATAAATTAAACAAGGTTATCCAAATTCAACGCTTGGAAACATTTGAAGTAATGATTATTATCAATTATAAAACGGTAAAATACAGCCCCCGATATAGCAGCTGAAGAGCTCCTCGAACGCTGCTGAGATATGTGACGACACACCCTGGACCAGTCCTGGCTAAGCAGACGATGTCCCATAACATCTTACACATTTTTCAGAGCCTATTTTGTCATCTCCTCTTCACTTATTTCTCTTCCTTCACTAGCGTCAGTCTTAATGTTAGTCTGTTGCCTCACTCTTAACTTCGTGTATGGTATTATTTTGATGAAAAATGCAGCGTTAAAAAAATAAAGGAATCAGTCACTTGTAAACAAAATAAGACGCCATTGTATTTTCAGCTGTTTGCACCGGGGCATGTTCGGCGTTTCAAGAGGGAACGAATACCATCCTGCTATTATTCGGAGGGCTTTTCAATTTGAAAGTGGGGTTTATTTCATTGATCATTGACCCTTCTCCTATGTATTTACAATCAAACGGTTTTAGCTATCAGAATCAGTTTCACTTTCCCTTTATAATGGTGTGAAATAAGGTCATGTTTAAATACACCAAACTCTTTATAATTTGATAAATAATTGCATTGCAATTACGTTCATTCATTATAGGACGTCGTCTGCTTAAGCAGGATCGATCCCGAGTGTGACGACATCAAAACATCGCTATATTTCTGGCGAATCCTCGGATATTCCAGATGCTGAGAAGAGCTTTTATTTGTGTTGTTTTTATAATCACCAGATACGCAGTTGACATAAAACTTATAAGATTGCCATCTGTAAGCTTCCCAGTTTCTAGTGATACATTAATTGCCATATTTGTGATTTTCTTTGAATATCTACTTTAACTCGAATCCCTACATACGTAACCGACCAATGAGATTCAAATACTGGAATAAAGAACGCGCGATCTTGTTTACTCAAATTTGGGTCAATATTAGCTGCGCGCGATAAATTGAAGTCGCTTTGAACTTTGATCCAGAGAAAGGAGCAGCCAACTGTAAAACCGCCCATAGATTGCGACTTGTCGCTCCCTTTAAGAGGTGATCTGTCTACGACAGACCATCTAATGAGGAAATTAAAACTTTGGATAAAAACGTTTAATTTCCTTTGATGACGCTATACACAGAATTCATTAGGGTGTTAAGAATGTGTTATTTGTTTTGACATCTTGATTTCCAAATAAATGTTGATTATATCGTCGGTCCGTTTTAGGGCATTACTCTAATTTATATTTAAACTGATGAATTGAGATTGATTAACATTTGATTTCAATAATGGAAATTTTGATGAGCCACACAAAATAAGGTTTATATAATTATGTGGGGCTGTTTGCAAAGGTTTGAGTACCAAGGAAAAAATGACGACACTAAATACACTGATATCTCATGTCGTGAGACTCTATATGCATATTTGACATGTTGAGAGTTGTCTAATAGTAGAATTTAATATTTAGGAAATACATTTTTTATTCATATTCACGATTGTAATTATCATTATGATTGTGCAATGAAGTGGCAACGGTTTCCGATGGACACGTTATTGATGCATATAGATGGAAGTTTGCCTCGGAGCTAGGGTGTTTCACTTAAAGGGAAATCCAACTTTAATTGTAAGTTGCTCTGAAAAAAATCAGAGAAGCAGATTGGTGAAAGTTTGACTGAAATCGGGCTAGCAATATGAAATTTATGGAGTTTTGAAAGATGTAATCACTACGGGAATTTAAATTGGCCAAATCGGTGATGTCACTGGGATGCAGCGGCGGACACCTCTCCTATTTGTTGCAACACACAAAATTACAAAAATGTCAATTTTTCAAAAACACAAAATACTTGGTACGATCTTTTCTTTCTTTTTGGAGCACCTTTGACAATGTTTGAAAATATGTTATCGTCAATATATCATTTTGAGTACTGCCACGAGGAAAAAGGCGTTTATTGGAGAAAACCGCAAAATAATGACATTTTCGTGTACGACAAACGGGAGACTTGACCGGGAATACGGCACAGTCCACTGACCAATTTGCCGATTTTAGATTCGTATAGATTTAGTGATCTCATTTTTCAAACATTCATAACTTTCTTATTCTTTGACTGATTTCTTTCAAACTTTCACCATCATGTTTCTCTTACTTTCTGCTTTCCCATAAATTGACTTGTTACAAAGGTAGGGTTGCCCTTTAAGCCTAATCATGTTTTTCCCCATTCACTCTACATGTACATAAACTTTGCCCCCCGCCCTCTCTCTCTCTTTCCCTCTTTCTGTCATTCTCTATCTCACTGTCTGTATCCCTAATTTCCTATTTCTCTTCTACTTCCCTCTCTCACTCTCTCTCTATTATACTAGTTTGATTTCATTTTTTTTTTGTCATCCTATTTTTATTCAGTGATAAAGTCATTTTGTATATCGTCTGTCATATTATTATACGTTATTAATGTTGACGTGTTATCAATAATTATCGATTGTTTTAAGATTGTTAGCACCGCGACGATGAACAAATTACACTGTATATAATTATGTTCGTATCTCATCCTGTCATTCTGAGTAAATAAGATTTAACTTGAGATTTGTTTAAATGTCTAATGCCAATTAATGATGTTAATATGTATGAAGTGTAGTGCAAAATACGTTAAAAACTGTTAGGTAAACTTCTGTATGGCAAAATTTCCCTCATAGATTTCGACCAACCTTTCTTTGTCCAAATATTTTTCCCCAACATGAAAGAGGAACTCATTCCCAATCATCCAACTACGAGGCAAATATTCCCAACCTAGATTTAACCAATGCTGTTGGTAAATATGTGCCCAACAGTTGTGTAAATCTATTTGCCACAAATTGGTGAAAGCCTTAGGCGATCAGTTCGTTAAAAAATGCTCATAATTGGGCATTTTTTTTGACCAACCATGATTACCCAACATAATTTAACCAACATTTTAAGAGTGTATATTTGCTTATATACACTGTAGTATGATCATGTTGATGGATACCCAACGGGAAATGCCGTTTTAGAATTGTGTAATAACATGCGTGCCAAAAAATAAAAATGTAAGCTAGTAAATTATCTTCAAGGTTCACAAGTCCCACGCGAGGAAACTTTGATTATAAAATGTTAACCTTTCGTAGAAACCAAGTTATTTCGTCTTGTATAACATTGAAGGCCTATTCTTATTTTATTGCATTCATGGTTTACAGCTAATTCAGGCTAATTTTCTTACGTGCAATGTACAAGACTGATTCAGTTTCATTGTTTAAAACATTATGCTTATATCCTATACCTAAAGGCCATAAAGGACATGAAGACACTAAACCAATCACGTCTTATTTAGTCTGTTTGGATGCCTTTATATTAGGTCTGCTGTACCTTCACACAAGTGCATGTATTTCATAAATATTTTGAACGTTTATTGCTTATTATAAAGCACATATGTATTCATCTTGGCCCGACCATATCAGCCTTATAAATAAAACAAAATACAACAAAATTAATATTTTCATTTGTATTTTATTTGTATTTTATATATATATAATATATATAAATATGATGATATTTCATAACCGCGTGTTGGAAAAGCATGAAGCATAAATATATATACAGATAATTTCTTGGTACTACAAAATTTCAATATGGCACGAAAAAGAGACATGATAACGAAGATTTTCGACCTGCACTCATCAGGTTATCACGCATTTACCAACGTGCCACTGAAAGAAGCTATTGACATCTGTGCTTCTAATCTCTATCATGGCGACTTAGACTCGCCACCTGTTCCTGAGCCCGTATTCATTGATCTCATGAACTTGGCCACTAGCGCGGTTGAGTTTAGTTTCAATGATACGATGTATTCACAGATAGATGGTGTGGCTATGGGATCCCCATTAGGCCCCGCGCTCGTTAACATTTTTGTTGGCTTTCATGAAACGCGCCTGCTACAGAACGCCACCGATCTTAATATAGTCCCGCGTGTGTATTGTCGGTATGTTGATGATAGTTTGCAATTTTTTGAAAACCGCGCAGTGTGTGAGGTTTTCCTTACACAACTGAACCGGCTCCATCCCGCGCTAAAATTCACATGTACTACTCCACCCCCCCCCCCCCCCCCCACCCCCCACTTGAGTAATGTTATTTACCAATTTCAGTGCCGGTGCGATGCCAGGTACGTGGGCCGTACTTCTCAGCGGTTGGCTGATCGCATTAAACAACACGTCCCCTCGACTATTCGGAACCGTACAACCAATCAGCGCACGCAGCCCGTCCGTGCCTGCAATAGCTTAGGGTCTCTCTTATGCAATAACACACAACAAATCTGACTTGTTGATAAGCTTGAGTGATCAGAAACCACTTTTTGTGGAAAGGTGCAAACTTCAGACTTGACAAGAATTGGTATTTGTCCGCGCTTGTATGAACAAAGTCAAGAACCGTTTAAAATTGACAGTTGAAAAAAGTCTCCCCATTTAAATATTTCAAAATATCTTCGGGAAATGTTCATACATGTGGAAAGCTTAGGGTCTCTTCTATCATATGACACCAAAATATTTCCCAATATTTTACGCTTGAGTGAGCAAGCCAAATCCACTCTGTGGAGTGCTCAAGGCGCATGTAGAATTAATTAAGAATCAAACAGAAATGTTTTACATTTAAAGAATCAGATGTATATATATATATATATATATCGAACATTTTAATACTGAAGAATGCCGTTATTTAGATCTACATTTAGTAATTTAAAAAAATCATTTCATAATTACATATAATTTATTTATACAGACATTGCGCACGCGGCAGTTTAGAATCTCCAATATAAAACAAAAGAAAATCATACATAAAATTCGGTAACAACACGGGTAATGAACGATGGCTTCAAGACCTCTTTGATTGAGGAGGGCTCTTTTATATCTTATCATTTATTTTTCAGCAAGAGAATGCAATAAAGAATAAGCGCTGAAAGTGAGCAAGCAATATTGTTCCCGACAAGAAAAGAAGCAGGATTATTATAATGAGTTTCACTCATTTCCACTTCATAGGAGGTGAATTGGCTGAGTCGGTAAGCCTACTTTGTGTGTTAAAGAGCCCCTCCCTTGTTTCATAGACGCAGGCTATGTTACAGTTCAAAAATACGGATGAAGGCCCGTGTAGAGGAGAGTCAACACCTTTGCACGATAAGACCCCACTGCACTGTTCGAATAAGATTAAGGGGAAACCCCGGTGCAGTGGTACACCTGCACATCCCAATCAGTTATATCGGGAGGTGAGACTCGAGGTCGAGGGTTACAATGATTCAGTTCGCTTTCCCCTGCCAGGCGCAGGTGACTCTAAATACTTGATACTATATTATATAAATCAATTTCCCATAACTAAAGTGCGCAGCTGATGTTCATATTTGTCATAATATATGGTACAACATTTTACAGTTGTTCAAGTATGGGTACAATTGCCTTGTAAAACAAAATTTACTGTTGTTCAAGTCGATCATTCGTGCTTGGTCGTATGATACAGATACACCATAAATATTTTATGCGCAAAGGCGTTGCCAGAGAAGGTGGGTGGAAGTAGGGTGGTTTGTGAGATATGTGAATCCCCCCCCCCCCCCCCAACACACACACACACCCACCCCCACCATTTCTATGAATGCCGGCAAATACATTGTCGGAATATATGTGTGTATTTGTTGTCAATTAAATACATGAGGACATTATGTGCGTGGGTGTGTATGTGAGGGTGTGTGCGCGTGTGTTCATTTTCTTTCAAGTGAGGCGAGCAAACGTTTTCTCGTAGTGTTTTTGTTTTTGTTTTTTTCCTTTTGGCTCTCTTTCTCGCTATCCATTCTTGTCGAGAGGAGGGAGTGGTGTATTTATAGGGTTTATTTTTCTTTTTTTTCTTCGTTAGATTATGTGGATAATTATTTTTCGTTATCGTATAGTGGTTGGTTGGAAGCTCGTTAGTAAGTTGACATGACAGTTTGGCTTGTCAAGGTTAGCTTTGACGTTAAGGTAGGTGTGGTATGTGGGTGTGGGGTGATTGTGTTGGTGTGTGGTGGATAGATGCACTTTACTGTTTGGACTTTTGGGGTTTGGGTTCACATTCACATTTATCACATATCTTCCACTTTGTATATTTTCGCAGGACTGAAAATGATGCCGTACAATCTGTGTAAATAAATATCTCATTAATGCTAGTTATTTCGGAGTGTTGCATGTTTTTTTTCATGGCTAAGTCCCCATTTAGTATGCCCTCTTTGATGCCGCCACTGCTTTCCAAGTTTCCTTCTTTTCTCCATTCCTTTTTCACTTTTTTCTTTCCTTTTCTTTTCTTTCTCATTTTCCACCCTTTTTTTCACTCCGAAAATTATTGGGGGGGGGGGGGCAACTGGGGGGTGCAAAGCTTCTGACTGGGGGGGGGGGGGGGCAAATGCCCCCCATGCCCCCCCCCCCCCCCCTTGGTGCCGCCACTGGAGAGCATACATTTACATGTGAGCGTAGAGAGCACGCTTTCTTTCATTTTGTAAATTCCATATTTTCACAATACTTCATGACAGTTGTTTTTCTCATCAATATATGTTAATGAATTGTCCTGCGCAGCCCCATTACGAGAAATATTATACATGCGAAGAGGACAATAAATCCATGAACCAAAACTTTTAACGAGCGCGTTTCATCTCGTCTCTGCTCGATCTATTCGTAGTCTGCAAGTTCAGACTTTAGTATGGCACTTAAATATAAATCATTGAGCCCAGTCTAACTTTGTCAGTAGCTGTTGGTGTTATGAGTATTATTATGTCGCTACAATAAAGGGCCAATGAAGTTCAGTCTAAATAGTTGAACATTTCAGACCATTGGTACATGCAATGATTTTTAAGGGTTTTTGCCTACGACTAGTTATAAGCTCATATTTTCATAGATTTCAATCGTAATATATTAGCCCAAAGTGACATGTTTTATATCAAAGTGAAATATGGATACCTAATTTCCTAAAGAAAGAAGAAAGCGTGTCTTAAATTTTGGGACATTTTATGGTCATTCTCCATAGACATTCTTCTTGAATTGAATGCGTATAGGGCCTATATACATTGGCGGATCCAGGGGGGGGGGCACAGGGGGAATTTTTTGTGTCTTGTCCAGAGGGATACAAACTGAGGACCCTTTTTTTTTCTTTCTTTTTTTTTTGGTTGCTTGTCAGAGAATTTTGGACTGAAAAGGAGTCTCTGAAATGCTGGGGACCTTTTTTTTTTGCTTGTCAGAGAATTTTGGAGGGAAAAAGCCTTTTTTGGGGTTTGTGCCCCCCCCCCCCCCCCCGTTTACTCAATCCTGGATCCGCCACTGATTAAATAAGGGCGAATATAATGCAAATACGCGACGAGATTGTTTTTTTCTTTGTATGTTTTATTAAAACAAATCGGAGAAGCGACGAGATTGTTATAGAAATATATGTAACCCGGATTCAGTGAAATATAGTTTATGACCTTTCGATTTCTGAACGCCCCATATTTATATGTATACGATCAAGATTTCCTCTCCTCAAATGCTCTAACTCTTCTACAAAAAATGGTCATTTTTTGACGAAATGTTACGTGTTGAATTAAAGCGACGCATGCACATGCTTAGGCACGGGCCACGGCCATTGCGCAATGTCCACCGGTTTTCATAATGTCGTGCTGTACTTGCATTCTTGAGCAACTCTGCTCATCCTGATTCTGTTTTGTTTGTTGAATTATTTTGTTTTGTTTTATTTTTCTTTCTTTTTCTCACCGGAATGAAAGGAGTCTTTACGGGTTCCGGCTCCTTGACTCTTTCCACGTTCGGAGTGAACTGGGTCTTTTGTCTAGACCGAGAAGTCTGATCAACGCACCAAGCCAGATTGTCCAGAAGATACAACCAAAAAAAATCAAGTGGAAGGACCGTCATTGATGCCGGACCTGCGAACTCTTCGACAAAAGTAACATTGAAAACAAAAATAATAAAAAGAAGTACAGAAACCCGTAGATGCGTAAATATTCGGAACCGACTCGTACGCCGAAACAAAAACAGCAATGCATACTTGAAATTAAGAGCAATTGCCCATAAACAATATTCCACCAATATGCATTCTAGGCATATAATATGGGGCTGTCACCACGTATCTGTAAAACAGTCGCAAAGGCTTTCAAACAATAAACCTTAGGCAATTTCAATACCCTTGTGCCTTACCAGATGATTAAAAGCAAACGTGGCAATGACAATTTACATAATCCGAACATGAATTCTATAAGCAATAGGGTACAATAGGGTACTGAAATTGCCCCAGTTATTTCTTGAAAATCTTTGTAATTCGTTGAAATGTAGTACTCCATGTACATCGTGTACTTGTCCCATGTCAAATACAAACTTCCGAATAACCTTATTATGACATAAAGATAAGCCTATTATTCCACATCATTGCTTAAGGTAGACACAATTGCTTACGTAAAATAAGGTAATCATAATAATTAGTAAGACATGCTGAGGGGAATAAAGGCCACTGGCTACGTCAAGATTTATGAAGATATTGCAATCGTAAAAGGGCCTTCACAACTGGGCTTACGTGCTCCTACGGGTGGTCTACGGCCAAAAAATCAGCAAATCTGCACGGAGGACGCACGCGCTCCGTGCCCAACTTATAGGTTGCAGACAGCACGCTGAGCCCGTAGACTGAAAATGCGCACATTTTTCTTGGCGTCCTCGCTGCGAAAGGAAGCACGCAATGAACACGTATCTAGGCCGCAAGAGGGAAGTGCGCAGTGCGTGCGTGGCACGCAAGCTTCATTTCTTTGTCTACGACCCAAAAAGCCCGCGAAAAACTCACACTACACGCACGTGTTGCGCACGCACTAAGTGCGTCGGATCACTCCGTACGTCGGATTAGGACGTACGTGGTAAGTACGTTTGACGCACGCTAGACTTGCGCCGTTCGCACAGAGCACCTACGTGTTCTACGTTCCATTCACGACTGAATTTTGCACGGACCACTTGCGTGACGCTCGTGAACCACGTGCTCTGCAAGTAGGAAGCCCGTGTAACCTATCTACTACCGCTACTCCCCATGCCAGGCCTCCTTGCCTGTGGTCTGCGACGGATTTCGCAGAGAATCCTTGGGTTGCATGCATGAGTCTCCGCGTACGAAGCACGTAGGAGCACGCAGGACACACAAGATAGCTATTGGACTTGTCCAACAATCTCTGTGTGTGGCTACGTGTGTGTAGTGATGAACGCTCGTGACACGCTAAGCCATCGTACTTCTTGCACATGTTTCTTGTGTTCCTTGCAGAGGTCTCACGAAGCCCATTGCTCCATACAGAGCCTGACATGTCGCGCGATGGTTGCACGTCGGTTGCACGGTACCTATACGGAGCTGTAAATTCGCCTCAAGAGTTCTTGCAGGTAAAAGGTTGGTCACAACCGGCCGCGCACCTCCTTGCATGTGGTCTGCGTCTCACACATGGGTCTGCAAGTTTTTTCCAAGCACGTAGGAGATAGCACATACACAGGAGGCTGTTGGACATGTCCAACATTCTCTTCGTGTGGCTACGTGTTCCGATGAACGCACGTGACACGCGCAGCCATCGTCTCACGAAGCTCCATACGGAGCCGTGGCATGTTGCGCGTTGGTTGCACATCGGTTGCACGGTACCTGCACGGGGCTGTACGTTCGCCTCAAGAGTTCTTGCAGGTAAGAGGGGGTATGTTAATGAGGAGGGTACAAGGGTACAATGTCGACCAAGAGGAGATGCAGAGTGGTGCACGACTGGTTGTGACCATGACAAACGAGGTACGTACGAATCGCAGGAGTTGGTCTACAGCCGATCTGCCGATAGCAGCTGCGGACATGCACGTGCAAAAACACACATGATCAGTTGTGACCATAGCATTAGGTACGAAAATAATTAGGTAAATGCAAATTCTTCCTCATACAAGTTCCGAATTGTTATATATGATCGTGCACCTCTCCGCATCTCTTCTTAATAGGCGTCTTGCACCCTCCTCAGTGCCGTATACAGGGTTGGAAAAAAGTTTGGAATATTTTTATTCCAAGAATTATTTCTTGTCTTAAACATATCCCTCGTCATTTTAAGTTCTTCTTTGAGGTTCAAATAAAAGATATGTGTCCCTTTTTAACTTTAAAAGCACAACATTAAAAATCAGGCTTATCACACAGTGCAGAGGTCCACTTGGAATTCGGAAGCGTATATTTGCTGTTTTTGCAAATGTCTAACGCAAAAGTTAAATAATCAGATACAGTTTAATTGCTATACCGAAGTCCTCAAAATGACTGCAAACTGCCCGTAGCTTTTTCAAAATTCCACGTGAAGTACAGAAATGTATAACAAGATGTTCAAACACAAATAGAGCAAATCTGACAACATGTGGTTTATTGGTCAGCCATTGTAACATGTTTAACAATATTACGTAATCTTTGGTACAAGATGGAACAGTAGACTTCATTCAACACAGTTAATCCGATTTGGATGAATTATTCATCACAATATAGTAGAAACTAGCATTTAAAATCAGACATACTCATCGCCAAAAAAATATTCCAAACTTTTTTCCAACCCTGTATAGATAGAGTCTGGCCAATTCGGCTCCAGTTGGGTAACAACATGGCGCATATTCCTTTGTTGCAAGCTTACATAACAAAGGAATATACGCCATGTTGCTACCCAACTAAAACCGAGTTGGCCAGACTCTCTCTATATACGGCACTGACCCTCCTCATTAACATACCCCTTCTTACCTGCAAGAACTCTTGAGGCGAACGTACAGCCCCGTACAGGTACCGTGCAACCGACGCACAGTGGGCCAGGGCGAAACCAAAGTGTGCCAAAAGTCAACAGGGCATGACATTTTTTGTCATGCCCTGTAGAAAGACAATACTTTGAAGAATATTTCAGTAAAATGTTTAACTCCGCTATGTATATTAAGGGTGCATGTATATTTCCTACTTCAAGCCGTAAAATTCAACATATTGCGAGTTTCAATGCAAATTGTGACCAATTTAATTTCAACATGTAGTTTTTAAGTTATCGATCTATAATTTCTCCCATATATTCATGAGAGTTAATTTCATTGTATGAATGGGGTAAAAATGGAAAGAAACGCAATCTTCGTGAGTATAATGGGTAATTATTCGTGTCTTTATAAATCCATATGAAACGTTTAGATTTCCACTGATTTCCAATTCAATTTTAGGTATCGGTATTTTTATGTTATTTTTGGCAAGACGTGAACATGTTCGAGGGGATAAAAGGCACCGCAGGGACTTCCACCATACCGACTAGATTTTTTGAAGAAATGTCAATCGGATCCGATAAGATATGAATATTGCAAAAAATGCATATTCTTCGGAAGCCCCGAAATGTTCTATGTTTAATCATAGTCCTATAATTATAAGTACTAAGCCTTCCAGTCGAGAATTCTTAAAGTGAAATCGTTAAATGTTCTAACCCTTCCAGTCGAGAGTATTTCCGATCGTTGTGACGTCATACCAGTCGTCATGTAGCCGATCGATAACAATGATAATATAATAATACATTACATTTATATATCGCTTTATACAATGTTTCTAAGTGCAGGAAAGATTAAGAATGAAGAGAAAAAGAGAGAGATAAACAATGGAAGAACAAATATAAACTTTTGTTTGCCTAATAAGATGAGTTTTAAGAAGTGTTTTGAAAGATTGTATGATGGAGGCCTCACGAATGTAGATAGGAAGACTGTTTTCTCGCAGGTTGGTTGCACTTCGGTCGCACGGAACCTCTACCTAGGTGTACGTTCGCCTCAAGATTTCTTGCAGGTAAGAGGGGTTGCGTTAATGAGGATGCAAGACACCCAAGAGGAGATGCAGAGAGGTGCACGACTGGTTGTGGCCATGACAAACGAAGTACGTACGAATCGCAGGAGTTGGCCCACAGCCGATCGCAGCTGCGGACATGCACGTGCAAAAACACGAAGGATCAGTTGTGATAGCATTAAGTACGAAAATAATTAGGTAATTGCAAATTCTTCCTCATACAAGTTCCGAATTGTTATGAATAATGGAATCGAAATCGTGGGGAGTATTAAGCCACTCAGTCAGAGGAAAGGTTAAGCAGTCATTTCGTAGCATTATGCTGTGGCGCCTTGAGATTATGTTATTCTCGGTAAGACGTGAACCTTTTCGAGGGGATGAAAGGCACCGCAGGGATTTCGAATATACTTACTAGATTTTTTAAAGAAATGTCAATCGGATCCGATAAGATATGAATATTGTAAAACTGCAAATTCTTCTGAAGCCCCGAAATTGTCTATGTCTAATCATAGGTCTATAATTGTAAGTACGTGCAAACTCTTCCTCATTCGACATGATAAAAGTTCCGAATTGTTAAAGTGAAATCGTGGAGTATACTAAGCCTTCCAGTCGAGAAAATTTCCAATCGTAGTGACGTCATACCAGTTGCCATGTAGCCGATCGATAATTTTAATAATAACAATAACAATTCATAAAATTTATTTTGCGCTTAAAACAATGTATCTATAAGAAAGATTAAGAATGAAGAGAAAAAGAGAGAGAGATAATAAACAATGGAAGAACAAATACAAACATGAATTGACTACTATTACGATCGATTGCCTAATAAGATGCATTTGAAGAAGTGTTTTGAAACATTCTAACGTGGAGGCCTCACGAGTGTAGATAGGAAGATTGTTTTCTCCGTCTGAAAGGCTTTAAGAAAGTACCTCGCAATCTCAACGTTACAATTTAAATGACCATTCAGAACCTCAATCTGGAAGAATCTTCATTCTGTAATTTTACATTTAATCCTTACCTCAATCTCCTTCGAAAGCTGGAAATAAAGGTTCGTGCAGTTATTTTACATAAATCTTTCATAAAATAGATCCATTTTGTACTAATATTGAACAAAGGGAAATGGGAATCTTCAAGTAAAATGACAATTGTTTTGAGAGTGAAAAGGGAAGTTTGCCTCTTTGTGTTTTGTTTCTATTTTGTGTGGAAGACGCATATAGGAAGCATGGTACTCATTCCCGTTGGTGATTCTTTATTTCCTTTCTGTAAAAAAAAAACACTTTGGATTGGTACGTCATAGACCTCGATAATGAAGTACAAAATAACCTTGAAACTCACTCCGTCCTCGAATTGCTTAGGATAATTGGCCGTCTGCGAATATATTCATGTTAATTCGTACAGGATAATAATAGAGTATATTATTCTGTAAGAAAGAGTCTTATTCGGTACGACTTTTAAGTAAGAGTAGTTTCCAGTTGTACACTCTCTTTCAAGAACATAATCCTTTATTGACCATTTTTGTTCTTATTTCAGAGTGCCCTTTCTTTGAAAAGTACCGCCTTTTATTATCATCTGTAACTTGAACATTTATTTAAATGCTTTGTTTAAAGCCCGCGGCACATACGATCGGTCTGCGATCCGATTTCGGAAGAAAATGTAATAGCATTTGAGAAAATATTTTTTATTGAGGTTCTGAATGGTCATACAGATAGTAAAATCGTAAATACATGTACGACCTTTCAAGTAGGATGAAAGGCCGAATCGGCTCCGAGTCGTAGTGACCTCCTGCGATTTTCTACGATTTTAAAATGATTTAGCCCTTATTCCGGGTATAAGGCAGGCAGCGCACCAAAGTCCTAAGTTTAGTATTCATATTACCGTTCAAAACCTGAATCAGGTAGATTTTATTTGTTAAAATGCCTATATTTAGTGATATTAATTGGATTAATTTCCAAAATCGGATGGCAGTCGACGTAGTGTGCGGTGGGCTTAACATAATTAAAAGCACTTTCAAGCCAATCAATGCCTCTGTCATATCAATAGTGCATCGTTACAGACACGTTTAAATTCTGGACCTTTAATATGACCCGAACAATATTACTACATTTAATACAATAAGAAACATTGATATTGGCACAATGTTCATTTCTAAAAAGTGTTTACCATCGCACTGTAACCTTGTTGAGAGATCCCTTTGAATAAACATGTACATAAATGAAAATAATTCACACAATCGCATTTATAGCTTCACATAAATCGTCCATTTATTTTCTTGCAGTATTCAGGCTTTATATTCGCAATTTACAATCTAGAGAATCACATCCCTGGAAATGACACTCATTATGTATAAATTAGTTTAATACAAATATTTCATTTTTTCAAAAAAATTATTTAAAATCTCATTTACAAATTGTCTACAAATAATTTTACTATGTGTATCTAATCTCACTAAGTGACTACCAACACACAAACTCAGTTTAGTAAAAATAATGAGAATCGACCCGTTTCAAGTACGAACATGTACTAAAATTGGGCCGTCTCTCATTACTATACATGTTCGTTGACTCGGGGCTATAACGATATGAGAGATGGAAGTTATGTTACAGAGAATCTGGTGCACTGTATATCATAACTTTGAACGGCCATAAAGACATGTTTCTGATAGCACTATGTTTGAAATATAGTATTGAATTATATCTGAAATACATGTAGAGTATTACAATTACAACACATACAATGCATCTGTTAAATTGCCAATTGTATTTATATGAATAAAAACACAATGTAAAAAAATTTTAAATCCTAAAATTTCCCAGGGCAGTAAAAAGCCGCAAAAATAATACTGTTCATTATTCTTAGGTCAGAACGCAAATGTTTATTTCCACGGAAATATTCATTTATTCTGAAAATGAGTTTTGACGCCTGGTAATGGAATTGCGTTAAAAGACAACCCGGTTAAAAGTAAATCTACATTGTTAATGATGACGAGGATGGATTGTCTGAGCCATCAATGTCAAGAAAGTAATGAAAACGTGTTAGAAATCAGACTCACTGAAAATTTTCCATAAAATGCACAACTCGCACATTTGCAATACAGTGGAACCTCGTTATAACAAACTCCTTGGGACCAGTGAAATTACCTCTTTTTCTATCGAAACCATGTTATATCAGGCGAGTGTTTCATCAAGTGTTTTGTCAGTGGTTTTTACCGACAAATTTGCTCTCAGCCAATCAGATGGAAAGATTCCAGTAGCTTTTAACAGTTGTCGGTAAAAAATCACTGACAAAACGTTTGATGAAACGCTCCCCAGGTCTTAGAAACAGTAGAATATAACGAAGCTGGATCCGCAAGAGTACCTTGTTACAATGAGAATATGTTATAACAGTGTTCTTTATAACGAGATTCAACTGTAAAGGAGACAATTGGTTTTTGAGTGGGGACCATTTCCTTATCTTTCGTTGCTATTTATCAACTATTGTATAGTATTTTTGTGGTCTTGATTAGTCAGTATATTTTTTCTTTTTACATACTGTGAGAACTCAAGGTTACCTTCAAATTAAAGTATTGAAAATATATTGCATCTAGGTCATATGTTAAAACCAGGAAATAACTGCTGCTGGAATATACAGAATGCCAGAGGATAAATTTCTACCTCTAGTTTAGTTTAGTTTAGTTACAGAATTCTAATTTTGATTATTTGTATTTGTTTTATACCGTAACAGGAATATTATAAATATATATAATTGTGAGAAATGAAAATGAGAGAATAATGGTGCGTAGCTCTATCAAAGTTTCTCATTGCTGTCCCCCCTTTTTTTTGTTGAAATTTTGCAAAGGCTGAAAAAATGTCTACACCATGAATTGAACTCGGGTCCCTGGCTTAGCACACCAATGCCTTATCCACTAGGCCACAGAGATTGGCTAGTTGTTTTGGCGACACCAGATTCAATTGAACGACAGATTGACAAATCTTGAACTTCAATTAATTCTTTGTCAGGGCAGGGGAGTTTTTAACAATGACAAGCCGTGGGTATATATATATACATGTATAAACACCTATCGGGTACATTAGGAGGACAGTTTTTGTTCTTTTTCTTTGTCCAACTGTCGACTTAATGTACCAACTGTCGACCTAATGTAGGGGTCTCTATTATGACGAAATAAACTGTATTGTCAACTGTCGACCTAATGTACCCGTTAGTCAAATATATATATATATACATCTACATATAAATCCATATGTCTATAGGCTGCACATCTATGAGAATGTACTTGAAAGTAAACAGAAGTGTTGAAACATACAAGGGCGGAGTATCATGAAATGGGGATGTCAGAATCCACACCGTCAAAATACACACAAAACAATTGCTCTTTAAACCAATACCGCTAACTTTGAAAGTGACACAATTTTTACAAATAAATTTTTTGTTTAGTTGGAAGGCATGTGGGGAATCTGATCATGTATTACTAATTCAATAGCTCTATACTCCTTCCACAATGTGTATAGGCAAAAAACCTCAAAATACACCAAGCACAATTTCAATTCTTTTTTAAAGGGTATAACATTAAGCTTGATATTCACACAACAGATGTATACATGATGTTTACAACACATACACACCACTATATAGAATAATAAACATATCTGTACATGAATAGAAATTGTGATACTATAATAATACAAAAATACATCATGCATTCTGTGGACGGATAAACATCACAAAGGAAAGCCATCACATATTCCAATATTGGCAAGATTTGTCAAGTATTAAAAACTGATGGGTATACAAAAATAAAGAAACACAAGGCACACATGGAAAGAATATGGAATATCATTAAGATGGAAATACAATATCATTTCAATATCTTTTGATAAAGAGTTTGTTGGTAATGTGTAAGCTCTACTGTTAACACAGAGGAAGATAAAGTTGATGAAATATGTAAAGAACACAAATTCAATGATTTTGCCCTCCTAAAACGGTGCACAATCTTCTCTATTTTACTTCAGGTAAGTAAAACTGCCAGTAAATAATACATTGTCAAAATACTCTTATAGTCACATAGGTGACCGGGCACCACAAAACAACCAAAAAGTCGCACTGTGTGATTTTCAGTTAGAGCTCGATAAAGGTGTTTTTGGTTGGCAAGGTCAAATTTTAATTTTTGCTATTTCCTTAAAGAGTATACTTTTTCTAAGTAATCAAAAGAAATTTGAGGCACCAACAATATCAAATTTTTATTTTTGACAGTTTTTAGTACATTTTGTTGCGATAGTTTTCTTATTTACGACATTCAATACTTTGATTTCCCAGTACTGGTATATGCTTAATTAGTATACCAAGTTTAAAGGAAAATCTGATAATCCCTTCAGAGAAGTTTCTATTGAGTTCTAATCCTCCTTTTGCCACCTTTGCACAATACCTCGCAAGTCAGAGCCTTTCAATTGACAGCAAACTTGAAACCCCTTTTTCTCAAAAGTAACATTCTGTGGGACTGGGCATTCTACTCTTTGCACAGTGGGTTATGAACATCCAATGCTCATGAGTTATATATCATTTTAAAGCTGAGAATCTCCTCTTTCAAAATCAAACCTTAACTAAAATTCATATCTGGCGACTTTTTGGTGGTTTTGTGGTGCCTAGTCATATATTATCACTCCATTCTGAAGTAGAAAGTCAAACAATGCATTAGCATTGTTCACGACGAACTCCTTGAGAAACCTTCCAAAGTAAAAAAAAAAAAATTGGGGGGGGGGGGTTCTACAAACATACACATATAGCAAAGTGTGCAGGGCTACTCCTTATAATAATAAGTCATAAACAAAGGTGCTAGATTTCTAAATATCCAAGAAATCAGAAGGAAAAAAAATAAGAAACACAGCCTTGGCTCCTCATCATTCCAATGACAAAAAATATCAGTTGTAGAAAATAGGCAGGCTGATGAACAGTGTTCTGTTTTATCTCTCACTAATGGATGCAGAGAATAGAGGTACATTCATGAATTACTTTTGAAAGACAACAGATTCTTAGTTCTACAATTACAAAATTTATACCCAAATGAAGGTAAATGTGATTCTTTGGTGTGCTTGTATTACGGCTCGGAAAAGGAACAAAATAATTGTAACAATATTTCTCACTTAATATAAAACAGTCTATGAAAAATGGAAGTGAATTTTCTCCCTTGGCTGGTATGGCTGGAATATATATATCGATTAATAAAAAAATATATATAAGACACAGTGGGTACATGTAAAAAAAAAAACATGTGTAGATAACATGTCAGTGTTTTCACATACCAGATGCAAGCTTGCCTAGTACCTCCTTGGTCCAACATATGTACACAGTCATTTAGTGTAGTCCTTGGCCTGGCTAACATACCAAGTTTTTTGCCAAACTCTGCCAGTGCACAAGCTTACTGATATTGGATTTAACATTACTTGTAATCATATTAACAATTTGAAACAAATGTGTGTTTCAAATAAAAATCATCAGAAAAAGCATTGTTGCAGCCAATCAGCTAATTTTTGTACAAATATCACAAATATTAAAAAATGTTGCTCACTAAATTCAGAAAAAGCTATACCTAGCCCTTCACCAGACTAAAATCTTTTAATACTGTGCAATACAAATAGAATATAAACTATGAAGAAATAACTGCATTGAAAAGTTTCATTTTATATCGCACAGAGTTGTTTCACTATGTTTTCCTCACATTAGTCTTAGAGGATATAAATTTGTTTCAAAATAGTATTTAATTTACAACCTATTGGTGTCATTCTAAACAGTACATGACATCCATTAAATTTCTTTCAGCGTTCAATTCAGTCAACTTCATTCTCGGGGAAATCTTGTGTGAAGAATGAAGGCCACTCATGAGTTTGTGAATTTTAATATTCTGTCCTGTCTATAATTTCATTTACAAAATCATAGCTCGGTCAACCATAAAATAAGGCAGGCCTTGAATTTTACATAACAGATCACAAATAACCACAGGTGTAATCTCTGCTAGGTATCCAAGCGTTACTTTATAAATTAACAGGATTCGTATAAGGGAAAACAAACTCTTCTATGTTGTGTTTGGATGCACATAATACATTACCATGACCTGCACTATTGCCTTTGTATTACATGTACTTTTACCAAAGATTGATTGTTGCAGTGAAATGTGATCTAATTACAATGGGCTTCTCAAATTTACTTTGGACCATTAAATAGAGCTATGCTACAATTTAATGACTACCAGCATGTCGGGATATGGTTCGGGGGGGAATAGGTCATGGACAAACATTGTCTCCACATATCTATAACCTTGCAAGAAAAGTGCAGGTTCAGGTTACCTGAAGGCTCATTGTAGGCTGAATTCAAAACAAACTAATGGAAATGCCCGCTCTAAAATACCTGTACAGCCAAACCTGTATATAAAGACATCTCATGGAAAACAAAAAGGTGGTCTTTATAGACACCTTACTTCTGTACAGGTTTCAATGAGAAAACACTGTTGAAGGAAACAAGAAGAGCCATCCTTCTAGACAGGTGGTCTCACTGTACAGGCAACCTTTAAAGCAGGTTTTACAAAACAATTTTTTCAAGACTATGGGCATGGTATTGTATTCCTGGGATGAAATCAACATGGCAAAGTGATACATAGAGCTTTCATCTAGAATAAGTACCAGTATAAACAGCATCCTACTCCACAAGCCAGGGTGGCTGGTCCTGTAAGATCGTGTCCTTCTTCCTAGATCAACAGGGATCCATACGCAACTGTGGTTATGCTACATGTCTCTATGATGCTGTCAACTCAACACAACTGCATGCGTTTCTCTAAGTTCTAGTTGCTGTAAAGTAAAATATGAACCAAGAGAGACGATTATAGATCACGTTTTAAGACGTGACTGAAACTTTGTTGCATACACAATAATTACTGTACATACGTGGAAATGGAAATGGGAATTTTTCGAGGATAAGCACAATTCATTTTCACATTCACATTTGTAATGACAATTGTCCCGAGAGTCATCTCAAAGAAATAATTTGATACTGTTATGGGATGCTGCACAAAGAAACTAGTTGCAACTGTAATACTGTGTAATTTAAGGCCCGATACATCTCAAATTATAATGAATATTTTCCCTGAATCAAATCTTGGACTTGTATTATGTTGACATCCTACTAATCTTTTTATTTTTTAATTTTCCATTGAAAACAATTTTATTAGTGAAAGAAACCTCTAAAACAATTCTGGACAAACATTATTTTCATGTATGTCTTGAACCATTGCATAGAAAACATCCAGTTTGACAATGAAAAACAATTACAAAAGATCACATGACCTTGTACTTGTCTTAATGATATTTAAATTTTAGTAAGTTGGTATCAAATATCAGAAAAAGGCACAAGACTAAGAAACTTAAGAAAAATGTTATCGTACCTTCAGCCTAAGTGTGTTGGAAGCTCCTCTTATTCTTTGCGATTTTGTTGACCTGAAAAATCGAAAGATGAAAGTGTGTAAGATTCATAGTAAGACAGCACTGACCTGGCATTGTACACACTATTTAGAATAAAGCATAAAATTCAATGTGCATCTGCTCCTTCAGTATAAACAAACACCTAAACTAGGCAGTCTACTTACCGGTAATGCATGCATGATAATGAAGCTACTGACTACATGTATGTGTGTGTCTTTCCAAAAATCATATGTTAATGACCATGCAGTTAAGGGTAGCATTTATATGTATATCTATCAATCAAACACATCGTGTGTTGAGAGCCAGAAGGGCGTTAACTCTGTGTTAAAACATACGAGTTAACGCCCTTCTGGCTCTCAACACACCACATATACTGTTACTTGGAAATTAGGCAAAGAGAGGAACATTTGTTGTTAGGGGTTTTTTTGTAGTTGTTAATGAGGAAATAAGAGAAAACTATCACAATGAATGGTTTACCCTATGCACACAAGAATGAATTTACAAAGAAAATAAAACACAACATTGAAACTGATTTCTGGAAAGCCCAAGACATATACAAAATGTACTTGTACAAGACAAGAACAGTACAAAATGTGTAATACTTATTTCAAATGCACCAATCTAATACTTATGTTGTCATTGTAAATGTGTTTTCAATGTACATATAATTATTGTTTGCAGGTCAAAAAAAAACTCTGCAGTATTCAATTATGATGAATTTAATTCACTTCATAATCAACCAATCTAAATAGATTTTAGAGATTTCTTTAGGAAAGCAACTAGTTAATTGCACGACCCATTCAGATCTATTATTATCATATATCGTTGCTGCTTTCACTAATCAGCATAAGTGCAATGCCCTAGTCTATACATAGACATTGCAACGTGAAACCAAAGGCGGTATGCAGAAAAGGGCATTCTAGAGCATGAGGCGGAAAGAATTGAACATCATTAATTAGAAGAGGTAGCATGCTGTAATGCAATCAAATTAAAGCAAATCATTCTCTTCTAATTAAATATCGTTCAGTTTTTTTCATCTCGTACCATTATTAAACCAGAACGTAGATGACGTAGCTCTCAACCAGGTGATCCAGCATATTCATTTTTCTAATAAAATGCTTGGGCAATGAGGAAGAAGAAGCCTTTTTTTTTAAATAATTTTGCATAAATTATAATCAATGGTTAAGGCAAAATTTTAAAATTCTGGGTACAAGTTCTGTATGTCTCACTTAGCTCTATTGGATAAAACAAACAGAATCAAAATCAGTCAATCAATCAATGAGAAGAAGCATTTCTTGTAATTTCTTGTAATTTTTTTAATATGCATAAATTATCATAAGTAACTTTTGAGGCAAAAATTTCCAAATTCTCTGTTGAAGTTCAGTGTATCTCACTTAGCTTTACAAGATGAAACCAAAACAAAATGGAATTTGGTCAATAAATAAGGAAAAGAAGCATTTTTTGTGATTTTGAATAAATTAGCATAATAAATGAATCTAACAATTCTGCATACAAGTTTCAAATCCCAAACCTAGCCCTATCATATAAAGCAAAACAAAGTCGAAATCAGATGAGAAATGATGAAAATGAAGCATTTGAAAGTGTAGACAGGACGCCGGACACCACGCCACAGACTACGCTCATAGGGTCAATTCGGGTCGGAGGAGCTAAAAACCAAACAACAACTTTTTAGAACTGCATGTACAGAGGCAACAGAGCACATTCCTATACACTCAATAGCTCAAGGCAAAGACTTTTAGACAAAAACAAGAGGCAAAAGTACTGTACATGTACTGTATACAATTATTGCTGACAGGTGATTTTACCGTGCATGGAGGCATTACTGGGGGAATAATAAGCATCTACCCAGGGTTTTTTCTTTTCTTTTTACTTCATGAATAATAATGTACAGTATGTAAACTGTCAATGAATACTTCCAACCTGGCCAAAATGCTCTTGTCCTCTTACATGTACACAATTCCCCTCAGACGCTGCAATCTTACTACACATGATTTGCCAAAAGGTTATGTCATCGGTGGGGTGATAAAACCTTGTATCTCAACTTTTGGTGAAAATTACTTTTTTTGTGTTAATCTTCAGATAATCAGTCAAGTGATATCCTGTCCAAATCCCAGCTCTCTTACTACAAAAATGAAGCCACTACGGCATCTCAAAGGGAAGACAAATCCCATTTCTTAGTGTTATGGAAACCATTTTTTTTTTCACTCTCCTGAACAAATAACTTTTTTTGAGATACAAGGTTTTTAAAATCTAAAATTTAAAATAAAAAATGAAGTACACAAATTTTCCAATGTCTCTCTTTACACTCTTACTAGCGAAGAAGAGAACAATTAAAAGAGATCAGAGATCAATAACCAAAATAATACTGAATGGTGAATTCTTTTGGTAAACACAAAAAGTGAGAGAAGGCAGACATACAGAGAACACATAGATATTAGCAAACTTTTGCTGATATTGTCTACTCTTTACAGGGAATGCGTTATTGGTGAAGGTTTGAAAAGAAGTGGATGAATGACATTTTTTGAAAGTCAGAATCACTGCATAAAATATGGAAATCCCAAACGAGCCATGCAGTCTGGCCCTGAGCAGACAATATTCATATTTACATTTTTTTTTTTAAACTCACAAGGAATGAGCTTGTTTTGCTGATGCACTGCAATGACTAAAATGCTACTATTTTCCACACACTATGAACTACAAACTTTTCATTTGATTAATGCATGCTTTCATGATTTAATGTTTAAAATGGAGAGTTTTCTTTGGTAAAAGTCATGTCACATACATGTACATCACTTGAATTTGTCTTTGAGCAGGCCACTCAAGGTGCGGTAAACTGGGGACTTGGGGTCCATGCGAGATAAATCCCAGATTTCTTCTTTGGTTAGTTGAACATTCCTGGTTATTAGATTATCATTGTTACATGTTAAAATTCAACAATAGTGGACAAATTCAAATTAGCTTCCAGCAAACTTAATCAATTAAAGAATGACATCACAGATGAAATAATGTGATCAGTACATTATTTCCAATTAATTCTACCAATGAGATGTTTTACATGGTTACATAGTTTGTTAGTTGCCAATTGCCAATTCTTTCCATCACACTAGCTTTCCAGGTATATTAGTAATCTAGTCCAGGCCTGGGTCAACAAGAATTAGTTTGTTCAATCTTTACTCTTTAAACGAACGTTAAATGCTGATATCATCAGGGTGGTATTTGATGACAAGCCTATTTCATTTATTCAGCTTTAGTGCAGAATCATATCTGACAAAAATGAGGTACTCGTACATGTACATGTACCACTCATTTTAATCTGCATTCCAGTTCCAGATATTCAAATTTATTTAAAGTGTTGCTGATTTTTTTTTTCAGGTTCAGACAAAGTATCTGAAAGAGCCCGAGTCTTCACATACATGTACAAGTTACCAAAGTAGACTTGCCAATGTACATTTGGAGTAATTTTGGTGTAATATCTACTGTTTTATGGAATTGGGTCATTGAAACACCATATGAATTATTTAAAAAAAATATATCCAAAAAAAAATTAAAAAGATACACAATCCCAGGATTATCTCATAATAAAAATGATTAAACAACTCCATATCAGTTTACATATATTGCAGAGGTGTAATTAGAATTGAGCAGTTCAGCATGTTTCTCAAACATTTCATTAACTCAAAGTAAATGTATCATGCACACCTGACATGTATGTAGTATTCAAAAAATTATTACTGATCAGTATTAGGTGTAAATAAGCTGCATTCTACAAACAACAAATCCATTTTTTTTCTTATAGATATTAGGTACATACACTGAATTTCCAAAAGCAATGGAAAAAGGGCACCTTCTACTGACCAAGCGTTATATGTGTATGTTATTTGGTTAGTTTCCAAAAGAGATAGCGACGAGCTCACAACTATTTCACAAGCCTATCTGTGTCAAGCTCCCCAACAAGTTATAAAAAGCTCAAATACAACTAGTTTAACTTTTCCATTTTCCCACACTCAGCTTTGACAAAAATCACTATTCTAAAGAACTGCATCCCTGAACCAAACAGCACAAGGAGACAACATGAATTCATGTCCTCACTTGCATTACTGTTGAAGCATCGAAGGCTTTTAGCATGACTCTGCCGTAAGAAAGGTCAAGATATTTCACTTTTAATGTTTACTGCTATACATAATATGATAGCCTCAGGATAGCTTAGCCAAATATTAATCATGGTTGTCGTACTTGGGTTACAAATGATGCCACTTGATCTGTCATTTGCAACATGTACATGTACGTGTGCATAATATCAACGATAATTACAAACCAATGCATGACATTAATTATAATTGACATACAATGAACAGCAGAATTATTCATACCCCTTGTAATTTTGAAGTGTTTTGTGTTTTTCTTAAAAATGAAAGGAGGACCAGTGGAATTTGGGCATTGGTTGAATACTTTCAAATTTAACTGTACGTGAACAATGATTGTGGTTTCACCTCATTCGCATAACAATGGAATGCTAATATGTTCATTTCCTGGCATTTTAGAAGTATTTATATCCTGGTCCAGTCATGGAATGGAGGCATCATTTTTTGAAAGTGCACATGTTTCAGACAAAGATGGGCAATTCGACGGTAACGGAAGAACATTCAGATACAGTTTGTGTCTGATTGTCCTTCTGTTACCGTGGAATTGCCCACATGTTTTGCAACTATTTAAGAAGGGTATGAATAATTATGAACAAGCCATCTTTCGTGGGTTTTTTTAAGTGAATAAATTACCCCTGAACCATCTAATTTTGTAAATGGTCTTGTGTAAACATTCTGACAACTGTTTGTCACCTACTCAAGTAACATAAACCTTGACAAACTAATTTTCACAAAACAAAACTGAAAAAAGAAAATTATAATTTGTTAAGAGTATGAATAAGTTAACTGTATACATACATGTATGACAGTTACAAGTGATATGATCATCGACCAAACTGCTGAGGGTTATTATGCAAATACATGCTGTATTAGATTACAATGATTTAGGAATAAGATGCAGCAGAGCTTCTGCTAGGCGATTCTTAGTCTAGTTCTGGACTCTTTTTATTGATTTTTTTATTCGCCGACTATACGCGATAAGCCGAGTGATGGCACGATCCCGAGAACCTGTTGGCCCCGTGGCCCAGTGCAATTGCTCCACGCTGACGTCAGGGGTCCAAAGTTCACTAGCGCTTTAGCTGGGGAGGTGCGGCCAATTTTAATTGCTCTCCCTGAAAAATCTCAGGGAAAGTCGTCAGCGTGGAGCAATTGCACTGGACTCTCTTTTTTCGGGGCCAACAGGTTCTCGGGATCGTGCCATCACTCGGCTTATCGCGTATAGTCGGCGAATAAAAAAATCAATAAAAAGAGTCCAGGGGGGCGTTTCATCAAGTGTCTTGTCAGTGATTTTCACCGACAAATTTGCTCTCAGCCAATCAGATGCAAGGATTTCAGTAGCTTATAACAGGTGTCGGTAAAAATCACTGACAAAATGCTTGATGAAACGCTCCCCAGAACTAGACTAGGTGATTCTCTCAAATAAATCACATTTAGTATGGCTAACATATGAAAGCGGGGATACAAAGTGTAACCAATCTTTTTTAGGGGAATCAAATACATCCCATGCTCCACCACCAGCATCAAAATACATGTATGTCGGCAGCTGTTGTTAAAGAGAAGGTTGAGTTCTGGGAAAGGTAAAAAAATAATTTGTGAGCTTTCTCAGTCTTTATACAGTCAAACCTACTTTAAGTGGTCTTTATAGACAGGTTTCACTGTACAGTCAAACCTGCTTTAGCGACCACCTGTATAGAAAGATCACCTTTATAGAAAGACCACCTATATAGAAAGACCACCTGTCTATAAAGATCACAATTTTTGTTTCCCTTGAAAAGGGTTTCTCATTGAAATATGTATTAAACGAACCTATACATAAAGACCACCTGCTCATAAAGACCGTTTTTCTTGTCTCCCTTGAGTGCTCTTTATAGACACGTTTCACTGTATTTTAGTTATGAATATTTTCATAGTAGAAATGTTCCCTGAAAAGGATTACTCTTCAAATGCCCTCACATTCAATATATTGACAAGAAACAGCTGAAATGTTTGGGTCAAACATTTGTGTGCAGTCCCATAAACACGTTTCTGTGTGCAGTGCATGTGACTTTCAGCAGGATTTGAGTCTATTTCTTATCATTTTGGTGATTCCAAAACCTTACAGCATAACCCAATTCTTATGTGCTATATCTAATCAACAGTTTCTTTCACAATTCAATCTCATGACCAGAACTCAACTTTATCTTTAAACCTATTAGCACCTTCATTTTTCCCTTTGGCTTTTATTCACAGCCATATCAGCTACACGTAATTACATATCATTTGCATGGTTTCAAACAGATACCGTTTTCAAAATATGGAATTGCAGAGATGCACACACAAGATGCCATCATGCAAGACTCCATACTTGCTGCTCTGGTAGGTGAAAGTGCAGTTCACAGAGTAATAAGGAGGGCAATTTGAGAGAGTTTGGAAGGGGAAGGGGGTGAATGTTTATAAGTTCACGCTGCCTACCTTAATGAATGACTATGTGGATCGGGTGCAGTGCTGATAGTGTCTCGGTTAGCTGTTCCTCTTGTGCTTCCTGCACTCACCAAGTCTGGCCTTTGCACAACAGGAGCTGGACCAGACACTACAGATAGATTGATCATTGCACCTGAGTGAAAGAGAGCAGGTAAAGTTAGGGTTAGGGTGCATATATTTAAATACATCCTCATGACCTTTCACCTCTTATCCCCACAGTGGTTCATTTTTCAAAGCTTGAATATGTACTCGATCCAATTTTAATCCAATTTTAATTAACAATTCTTTTTAATACTTCCTGAATACAAGATTGACACAGAGACAAACAGATAACCTCTAAACATTAAAACTTTCATTACAGAGCTCCCTTAATGCTTTCCAGAGCAAACAACTCTGCACTCTCATATAATTTTTTCTTTTAACTATCATTCCTCTTTTTCAATTCATCTGGACTACTTATTACTTCATATAAATTATGAGGCCTTGCAGAAGGGTGAACATGGATGTGTGAACAAAGGTTGTACATTTCAAGAAAAGAGCATTCCTAAGTTTTGAAATGTTCTCTAGTTACATCTACACATCAACAGTTCATACATTATCCGCATTGATTACACTGCTATTGGCTTAATCAATATTAAAACATTTAGAAATTTGAAGAAAAAAAGTGTTTGCACCCTTCTGCTGGGCATACAATGAATTGCATAAGGAGGAGATTGAAAAAAAAAATGATCAGACTTTACCTGATGAAGTATTGGCACCCGTAGGTCCTACTTTGAGAAGGTTAGGGAAGTTATTGTTAGCAGAATACAAGCCTGGGGGAGGTGTGGTGGCATTGAGGTTGCTCCCTCCCCCTCCTCGGGTGTTCAGCCGGACCTGCACTGTACCTTTTAGTTTAATGAAAGATAGCATAAAATTGATAAGTTTCTTTGTCATGACTGGCATAATTCAGGTAAATAAAATGTTTATTATAATCACTTGTACATTGTTATAATTTTGAAAGTACATGTAGTCGTGTACATACACAAATATTAGCACCTACTCGTACATTATTGCAGCATTCAGAGATTGCGGTTTTCTGACCCTCTCTATTCCATAAAAGTGTAAACAACCACAGTATTAAATTTAACAAAAGCATTAAAAAGTAAAATGCTGCCAACCATAACGTCGGAATCCAGTTATAACAGTTGACACTCGGCCACGTCCCTTTAGCTTACATGAAAATGGAGAAAATAAGTATGTCTCAATAAGCTGAAATAAAACACAGAATTTTTTTCAATTTACCTGTTTCTCTCCTCTGCCCAGTATTTGCACTCAGTATCCTTCTTGCATATCCTCCGTCCATTATCCTCCAATCTCCTTGCCCCATGGCAGCAGCTGCAGCAGCTGTAGAGTTCATACCCACATTACCATGTCTACCACGTAGAGTCTCATTGTCCATCAGGGAAAGATTTTGGAAGTCCTGTTCGGCAATCACCAAGTTGTTGATGTTGTGCTGGGAACCAGGTCCCTTACGCGATGGGAATCGCTGTCTTTGACCAGCGAGGTTGGGAGCCACTCCTGCCCCGTTTATCATCCCCGGTTGGTCTCCATGTTGGTTAAGGGTACGGACGTTGCGACCCGTGGAAGTGTTTGGCCATGGCATCCCCCCAGGAGGTTGAGGTTGGGTCTTGGCCATTTGAACATTGTAATTCACAGCCTGTGTCTGAAAAATATATGGCAGAAATATTATTAGTATATCGCACAACTAAAATCAATTTGATTAATTTGCTACAATGTTCTAAGTAAATTTGTAGTGGCAGCCATTTGAGTGGTGACTATCAAGTATCATTTATCTTGCTCTATTCTAAATAAACAGATTCTTTTTCAAGAATACAGATTGAAGACAACCTAAATTTTAGGTACACGTACCTGCAAGATCATGTGCACTTTCAAAAAATTCCATGACTGGACCAGGATTCATTCTCATATTCCCAATGATGTATAAAGGTTATAGGACATATCAAAATATTTTTACAAGTGACTTACTTGTACACTCAATCACATCTTTGTTAGGAAAAAGAAGATGGAACACAATTACAATTGAAATCCGTATTTAGTAGTAACTAATTAGTACTTAGTAATACGTAATTAAATTGAACACAATATTTACTAAAACAAGATTAATAAGATTGTTAGTATTTTAGAAATACAGCAGAACATAACACTTGGACATTATGCTTTATAATGCATGAAGAATATACAGTGAAACCTGCATATAAAGACCGCTCAAAGGAGACAAGAAAAGTGGTCTTTATGAGCAGGTGGTCTTTATGTACATGTTCCTTTAATTATGGTCTTTATAGATAGGTAGTCTTTCTATACAGGTGGTTGCTAAAGCAGGTTAGACTGTACATGACAAATACATATTTATCAGGGTACGATAAGTAGAAAATGTAAAGTATATAGAATACATCCATGCACTTGAATATCAACAATACAAATGATGATGTAGAGAACACAAACTAAATTTTAAAAAAAGAAGTTGAATTTACATTTCTATACATGCGGGTACATGGGGGGGGGGGGTAAATATTGGGGGAGTTAAAAGTTGGGGGGTTAAAAATTGGGGGAGTTAAAGGTTGGGGGGGGGTAAAAATTGGGGGAGTTAAAAGTTGGGGGTTACCAACCATGTAAAAATGGACATGACATTTATGTACATGTATGAACTTACAAAGCAAAACACACACAAGATTTTAATGCCACTCTGGATTGGGGGGAAAAAGGAAATGGATTATAGATAATGTAAGTGGTACATGTAGTTTCCTTGGATCTTCAAAGAGTGCTGAAGCTATTGCAAAATGTGCAAAATTGCCACAAACCACCACAACTTTGTGCAAACTGGGCTACCAAAATGCAAAGATCACCTTTTCAATGAATGGTTGCACATTTGGTGTACACCACGCAGGATCATTATGTCCCATCAGCTGGGACAAAGAATTACTATAGCCCAGACCTTGGCTCAGACCTTGGCTCTGAAAATTCCTTGAAGTTGCAGAATACTACACAATCAAAGATAGAGAGTGAAAAGAGTAGAAATACCTGTCCCCCCAATATATTTTGCATGGTAACAGTAAAACTGTGCATATGTAAATTCCACATGTAATAAAATCATCAAACAGACTAGGAGTCTAGGACAGTACTAATGATCCCAGTGTAACGAATAACACTATAATTGACATGCACAAAAATGATATTCAACTGTGGACCTGAAAGGGGGAAAAAATCAAAATGAAAGTGAAATCAAATTGAAATAAAATCGTCATGCAGTTTTCATAGTCTCCACACAACTTCAGACTCCATCTGATGCAGAAAGCCCCATCAGTCTAATGAATCTACGACTGATGATTAAGTTGAATATAAAAATGAACAATATTAGTTATAACTCATACAAGGAACACTAAACGGTATCATTCAGATACAGGAACAATTGGTCTACCCCCTCATTTTCATTTCCAGGACTGTCAGATTTCTGGTCTTTAAGAGCTGTACTAAGTCTTCTGCCCCATCTTTGTGCTTGGCTTATAAAAGCTCCATGCTCCTGTGCTCCTGGACTAGTCTTTCTTTTTGACTCTCCCGAAAGACGTGAGGTTCTATTTGAAGAATTTCTTGCTGATGCAATATCATAAAGGCTTCTACAAGCTTCATGCTGCTCTTCTCCTCCATTAATCTTTCTCTTGGACTCTTCTGAAAGATGAGAATTTCTATGTGAAGAACTTCCTGCTGATGCAATGTCGCCAAAAGATTTCATTAAGAGGTCTGTTCCAGAAACAGCCTTCAAAGGACTTACAGATAATCTTGATGGAGTATCTTCTACCAAACATCCACTGCTGTTATTGCTAGGATTCTTAATTCTGCCATGGTCCTTCATACTAAGGAGGGGTACAGGGCTTGACTTCTTTTTCACTGACCTATCGGATGTGCTTGCCTGAAGGTCATTATGTGCTTTAGCATGCTTGGTGGCTAGTGTCTTTTGACAGATGTTCAAAAACTGAAGGTTGATTTCACGAGTCATGAGCTCCCTGGAAGCAGCTCTCTTTTTGTTGTCAGGCATCCATTGTTTAAGGGCTTCTACTGTCAATACACCATCCATGGCGTCCACATTCCTATCTTCATTCCATGCTACAGGCACCCTGCCATCACTCCGTTTGGGCCAGCAGGTTGAGTTAGGCCTCTGTGATGCCTCGTCCAAGCAGTAAACACAGTGCTTCTCTGGCAATGACCGGTGACCGCTATTGTTGTTCTGGTGTTTATCCTTTCCCCCACCTTCCTTTGAGTTGTCTTTTGCGTTTCCTCCTGCTCCACGCATACTCTGATCACTCCCTGGGGTTAGCAAATGCGGGTCCTGACTGGGCATTGACCTTGACCGATTTGAGCTTCGGCCACCGAGGGTTGGATCACTCACTGTCTCAATCTTGGACACATGCACATTCGTAGGGTAGTAGGAATGCTTGTGCATGCTGTAAAAGTACATCTCTGGGATATGGCCAGCTGGTGTCCTTTTCTCTGGACGAAGTGTTGCTCCAGTTTTACTGCTTTTGTTGCTTGACTTTTTGTTATGAATGAGAGGTTGATTTGGATTTTTGGGATAAGGAGGGGTGTCTAGGTGCAGGTAGTTATTCATACGACTTACAAGACTACTGTTGCAGTAAGGTGCAGATGATGCAAGAGCTACTCGGGGGTATTCCTGCTTAGTCATTACAATGTGAAAATGAGGAAAAAAAAGAGTTATTTGCAGCTAGACTTTAAATACGAAAATTTACTGTTGAATTCATTTTGCTGTGATGGCACAATGGTATTAATAATATATCCAAAATATTTAGAAGCAGAAAAGAGAGCTGACAAATTACAAAATATACAGTAGTGCAACAGGACAGCTAAATTCACCAGATCTAACTAAACCCAACAAAATAAGTGTTACATGTACAGAAAAATACCAGATTAAAAAAAAACATCCACTTGATATTAAGGTAGCTGATATTATAGAGCAAACCGTTGAAATACATGTATTCTGATTAATAACAACCGACAACTATTTTAGTATATTCAAATTTCATGATATTGCACACACTAAACACTTAATTACAGAGTTTATTCCCCCCCCCCTCTCTCTCTCTTTCCAGACCCCATTTTAGCAATATCTGCAATTACATCAAATACATATATCCCATTAATTTCAACCACCAGGCAGAAAAGAAGAGCTGACAGTTATAAACAATCACATCAAACATGCAGGCCTTGCTAAATAGTTCCATAATAGATAGATCATTTTGGTGGAAGGTGAATCTTCAAAAACTCCACACCCGGTCAGACTATGGTGAAATCAGGCATTAAAGAGACTGATACGAAGGAATTTTGCAAGAAACTTTGATGGCAAGAAATATTCACACATTGCAAAACTTCAATTTGTATTTCAGTCCATATGGAACACTCACAAAACTCATGAAAGTTTTGTGCACATTGACAATTCCTGGTCTTAGATCAACCAATTTCAAGAATTATAATGTAAGAAATACAGGCAAGGGGGTCAATTTTGCTAACTTTTTTTACTCCATACAATAGAGGATATGGTATCAACTCACATTTGGCTGTCTATCTGCATTCTTCATCACACCCACTGTGCCTGGAGTACAGTGTAGTAGCCTGTAGACGTGCTCTACCACACCAAGCCCTCGTACCAGGTTGTCACGTTGGAGCAGGGCACTTATTCTCTCCAGCTCCTCTTCCTCTATGATGTCCAGTGGTTTGGTGGTGTCTATCGCCTCATAATCAGAGTAAGGCTACATAGGATAGTGCAAAGAATAAAGTTGATACACAGTCTGTATAGACACCCCGATTCATAACGATGAATTTGACTGGGTTAATTGTATTTGACACATTGACAACGGGACAGGGTGGACATCATATTAAATGGATATTAAATAGATACTCTTTACTGGTGACAAATGTAGTGTTTTCACTTGCAGACACACTCATATACAGGTAGTATATTTGGACAGTATCTGTAGACAGTGTCAGTCAAACTTTTGATCATAGCAAGTCAACCAATGGCAATCCTCTAGAACCTTGAACTCAATGGCCTATATTCTGAACTCCAGTTTAACTTAAACCATGGATTACATCTGTGGTTTAACTATGGATAGCCAAAAATGTCAAAAATTTGTTTACACTGTATGTTCCTTATGTTCACTGGATTCTGGTCTCATGCTTTAATGGTCAAGAAAACTATAATTGTACTTATCATTCCCAGACAGTTTTTAAAAGTTTGAGTACCAAAAATGCTGATAAATTGATAGCTACTCTTAGAGATTTGTGCCACATTTGGCTGCCCATAGTTAAACCACACATTTAGACCATGGTTTAAGTTAAACCGGAGTTCAGAATACGGGCCATTGACTTGGATTACAGAGGTTAAAAGAGTAAGAAATGCCCAGAATACAGTTCATATTTCAAATTTCTCACTCTACTATACTTGAGAAAGATTTAAAATACAATATATCTTACATCCGAATGTGATCTGGAGTAGTATTTCTTGCCCAAAGCTACACGAGGCACGGTTGGTCTAGTTCTCCTCCTAGTCCTATTATCACCATTAGGACTCTCTGGCCTCAGTCCACCAGAGTCTTTCCTCTCACTGGGTTTCTTCTTCAGCATCATCTCTAGCTTCTCCTGCTTGGCTCGTATCTCTTCCCTCTGTTGCCTAGGAAACGCAAAGACAAGATGCACATTTTCTGAATTTGATTTGTCATAGAAACAAAAAAATGCAAAAAATACATGGAAAATTTTGTCCATTGTACAAAACGGACAAAGTTCTTGTTCTATTTGTCACATAATGGAACAATAAAGTAAAGGTAGAACAAAAGAATTGAAGGAGAGAGAGAAAAAAATCTCTTCTGCAATTTATTTCCTTAATCTTTTGTGCAAAACAATGATGCTACTTTTCAAGAGACGAAAATTCAATCTCTGTTTCTATTCAATGAACACTTCACAATTAGGCTGTCCTGTTTATTACCTTGCACACTCCCCTCTGGCTTTGGAAGCAGCGGTTTCTTGGAAGAGAGAACCACTGTGCTGGAAGTACTTGTCATACTTGTCAGAATCTTCTACAGGGTATATCCTTGTGAAATCCCCTATGTGTGTCTGTTCATACTTGAGCTGAGCCTCTGCTGCCTTGTCATAGGTGTCCTCATACTCCTCTTTCCTACAGAATAGAACATAGCCATGAAGATGGTGCTTAGAGACTGGACAGTCTATAACAAAACCAATCAACGTCCTTGCTAAAAAATCATCTACCCTATCCCTATTAAAGTTTTTTTTCCTCATCATTTTAGTCTAATGCTCCTCTTTCCTACAGAGGCGACACACAGCCATACTGATTAGGAGATAATACAAAGAGACTGAAACACAAGCTACTGAAGAAATCATCCGAATTTTACTAGACAAATTTTTTTTGGAAAGATTCTTGGTCATTACTATTTCTTTTATTGTTCAAATACACAAATCATCTACTTGTCCATTCCCAAATTCCCCTCTTATTTTCAATTTAATCAGGTAAGTATCTAAAGCAAGACATAGTGTATTTCAAGAAAAAACTAACAGAAAACATATTGCTACATTAATCTCCTTTAGTGACTGCAAATGCAACATGTACAATGTGGAATGGAAACATACAATCACCAGATTCAGAAGATAACATTTCTCCACACTGGCATGCGATACAGTTTCTGTCTCTGGATCCTATGTTTTAAAATGGATGGTCTGGTATACAAAGACTGTGTTCCAATCATGCACTGCAAACATTTTGTCATATTCTCGAAGATACCTGAATTCTTTTGGCTTTGATCTTGCCAGGAGCCTCTCTTTGATCTTTTTCCTCTCTTCTTCTATGCATTTCTTCTTATCATATGGTGTCAGGTTGATGATGTTCATGGTATCGTAGAGGAGACCTTCTTTGACTTCCTTATCCAGCTTGGCATCTGTGTGGAAGCTTGGTGAGTGGTTGACCTAGATTATGGCAAAGTATACACAAGGATTTTAAGGAATCTTCAATCATTTCACCATTTCTATCATACGAGCATAAATATATCCTCGTATTAAAACTACATTATACTGTTTGCTTCAATGCAGTTATGATAATTTATTCATACAGTATGCATTATCTAGCACTAAAAATCATGACTATAAGTACACTTACAAAGACATTCCATATTTCACTAATCAAATTAAATAAAACAAATACTTTCCAGGCATTAGAATCAGGTATCAGGTATCTCCTCTCTCTTTTCCTTGTTTTTTATATTCCGTTTTTTTTTTTTTTTATATATATATAGCGCCTAATACATCAATGATGTCTCTAAGCGCTTTACAGATATATTATTACCCCGGTCATCGGATTCTGGCATGCCCGCACACAATGTATGCACATTCTCCGCTCCCTGGGGAGTATTCCAGCAAGGGCATTACAGTGACGCTCTTATTGCTAAGCAAACGACATTAACTTCCGCATCCTACCGGGTACCCATTTAACACCTGGGTGGAGAGTGGCAAATGTAGATTAACGTCTTGCCAAAGGACGCTAGTGCTGCGGTGGGATTCGAACCCTGGACCTCGTGGTTCACAGTCCGGCGACTTATCCACTGATCCACAACACCTCTACTTTTTTTTAATTTAAAATAAGAAATCTGTTACGGAATATAATCAATCGATGCTGCTTTGTGCAGGAAAAGGGCTTGTAAACATCTCATGCTCTTAAAGGGGACCAATCACCAAGAAATATTTTGCTCTGAATGTTAGAAGTTCCATGTCATTATTCTACATTCAAAATATGGGCTTCAAATATAACTTCTAGAAAGAGATTTTGCAAGGTTAAGTACACTTTCTATAAGCGTAAAAGCGACTCATCAATAGACTACTCGATGCACCTGTATGCGCTCGCCAAGATTAGGGCTCAGGCGGAACGCAACTCGAAAATCGGTTCCGTGCATGTACCTGAAACCCTTATTTCCTTCATACTGTTGACCTATAGAATGCCAGATAAAGTTCTTTGAGATTGATTTAATACTGTCTGGCAGTACACAAATTATTTTTTCAGGTGACTGGTACACTTTAATTTGATGTCATATTTCCAACAAGGCAGACACACCCAACACACCTTATGATACATCGTCTGCTCTGGTCAATGACTGAAGGATCTTAATGTCGTTTGAAAGTACAATGACACATAACCCACCTCTATTAGCCAAGGTTTGAGCTTCTTATCCAACATGATGTCAAAGCCTAAGATCTCAAAGCAGCCACTGCCCTTGATATGGTTAGGGAAACATGTGCGGTAGTTGTGTTTGAGAACAGGGTGAGCCGTGATCAGGGTCTTGATGATGACATCATGGATGTCCTTCCAAATCTTCTCAATGTCATAGCCATTGTTTTTGAACCACTGGTCGACAGTCGTGATTTTTCTGAGGATGAAACAGACAGGTTGCACAGTCATTAGATTGATGTTTTAGATCTAGCTTGATCTTACAATACACATCTTCATGAATTCTCCAATCACTTTGTTGAGAGTGAGAAAGACGTTAGATATGTATTAACCCTTTTCAGACAATTTACACTTTGTAGTTTGGCTCAATAACTTTTGATTCAGAGCTCTAAATATACCAGATGCATGAGTAGAAAGAGCAAAAATGTCTGCACACCCTATGTCCATTTTTGTTGCATGACCATATTGCGTTTGATGCCAGGAATTTTGAAAACAAGAATAAGCTTTAAAATCCCTAAATTGGCAACAGATTGAGTGCTTCAAAATCATTGCTTTTTGTCAAAATTGGCAATTTTTTCAACTTCTCAACAAAGTTCCTAACCAGGTGTATTGTTTTCATAGACATTACACTTTATTAGAACCTGTAGCAATAAAAGAAAAATATTATTGTTGCCAATTTGAAGAACAAAATGTGATCAATTTAGCCCTTGATTAACTCCTGTCCTGAAAGGGTTAAAGTATATTAGTAACAACTCTTCAGGCTCTCAGCAGGCAGCGCAAAAAGTACAGCACATCTTGTAGAGATAAATACAGGTACTACATCTGCAGAGTTCATGATAAAGTTTCAGATATTACCCAAAACTATACCACCTTCATTCCCTATTTCTACATTTAACACTGCGCAATCTTTTACACACATAATTGATGGCAAAAAGAAGAAGATAACAATGCATTTTTTACACACCTTACAACTACATGTCATTATACAAATCATTCAAACAAAATAGTAACAAATAAAATAATTTTTTTACTTCTTATTAGAGAAAAAAAGACATGTATGGTAGTCTCACTTCATATTGAAAATGTTTCTTATCAATAACCTATTAGTTGAAAGGTAAAATGTAAAAGTATAACCGAGTAACTTACCTCTTGTGACCACTTTCATCATCTCTAATGAAGTCTGAGCTGTGTTTGTTGATAGCATAGTTTGTGAGATGCATACACACATCATCCTGCAAACAGAGGGATAAAATTTAAGTAATTAACTCTGTGCCTTCCAAAGATTCAACTTTGAGATTTTAGTTTGAAAATTACTTCAACATCATTTACAATAAGTGAGTTAATAATTAGTTTGCGCATATGTGCAGATAAAGGTCGTGTGTACCAAATACAATTGACCATGATATGAACACCAGTATGATATTGGTTGTTTAACTCTTTCAGTGCCAATGGCACGTATATGTGACAGATTCACCAATTGCTCAACCACAGGAAAGGTATATGGTGGTCAATGTATATCAAAATTTTGAGCATAAATCAAGCATTCTAAATATATGATTATAATTGTATGCTACCATAGAAAATTTCAGAGAAAATTTCAGATTTTTAAAAAAATATTACCCTATTTCAACATAAAACAATAATAAACAAATGAGAAACCAAAATATAATGGACAAAAAAGGAACTCAAATGTAATTTTCAATAATTCTTATGCATAAAGTTGGGTACAGTAATAATGTTTGGTATCATAAGAAATGGTAATGAATTTCCTACAAGTTGTGTACAAAATATTTTTTGAAATAATACATGGTTAAAGAAGTGCAGACATTTGAAAAGTGAGCATTGACCACATTTATGTAAAATTTTGAAGAGAGCTAAACCCCCTGGCACAGTAAGAGTTAACAAGGAGCGTGTCCACCACAACAGAATATGTGTGCGCATACAAATTGAGGTCACTTCAAGGTCATTTGGACCATGTACTAATTACGAATTGGCTTATTCAAAAACATTTCAAATGTTTCCTGCACCTTAAGCTGTTAAACAATTACATCATAATCTAATCACAACTATGATACAATAGTGCCTTTTTTTTTAAATGCTTTGAATCATGAAAATCCTGATTCGGACAACTGTAACTGCAGTTGTATGTCAATTAAGAATTGGTACAGGAAATGAATAAAAGCACTTCTTAAACAATCATGTGAAGTGTACAGTTTACATAATACTGTATGATGTATTCCACTTACACAAGTTCACACAAAGTTGCAATCCTTTCCTCAAAGAGGAAGTATTTGAAGAGGGATTAAGAATGCTCAAATTAAAACAAAAACAATTCAATCAATGGGAAATGAAAAAAAAAACATATCCCTTCATTATAATGTAGTATTTGTCATGAATACTTACAACATTGCCACTTGTTGGATCTGTGTACTTCACTGTGGCAAATCTGACAAGGCCATCTTTATAGACGTAAATCCGAAAAGGATCGCACGACGTTACCACTACGTAAATACGGAAGTCAAACTTGAAGCCATCAATGAGGAAGGGCTGCCAAAAAAAAAAATCAAGAATGTTTTAAACTTAGCAAATTCTATTCAAGGCCTCAGGAGATGAACACTGATAAAAGTGAAGCTTTAATACACAATCTAAATATTCAAAACCTAAGATCAATATTTCGGTGCACTGAGTGTAAGTATTTGACTGACTTCAGAAAATTGAAAATAATAGATTTGTGTAGTTGGAATATTTCAATAATACGATTTCTATCTATTCATTACTTTCACCATGACTAAAATAGCAATTAATGTAATAAACTGATATTCATTAAACATAGACTCTATGCATGTCTTTATTCATATTGTTATCATATGTTTTCCTGTTGCTTGTTTATTCTTGAATATTTACACATTAAACATATATACATTATATATATATACAATGTATGCCGGCATCTACATGTACCTACATGTATAACCATGAACTAACAATACATGTAATAACAAACTTATAGTAATACATAAAGATGCATGTCAATTAATAATAATTTAGGCTCTGCCATACAATATTCATTCAAACTTAAATGTTGATAGAAAATATACAAAATATATATCAAAATGTTATGTTTGTAAGGAATCCATGCACGCAGCTAACCTTAGAGAGGTACTGTTGGCAAACCATGTGTTCTCCAGGTTTGATATCTTTAGGATTCTTTGTGATGAAGATTCCTTTCCCCTGACAGCCACTTTCAGGTTTACAGATATACGTCTTGTTCTTCTTGGTCCTACAGAATGCCTGGTAGTCACCATAGCTGAAGGTGGAAACCAGATGAATAGAATTACATGAAACTAGAAATATCACTGAAGATGATGATTAATACCCCCGCCCCGTGACAACAGCCTTTCTTGACTTTTGGTCGAAAACTGAGGAAGTAGTTCGATCCGCAAGATTTTTCCCTGATTTACTGCCATAGATATGCCGTTTCCATGGCAACGCAGCTTCCGACACATCAAAAAAATATGTTGTACACATCTTCCCACCAAGACCAATGTGTGTACCAAATTTCATGACTTTCGGTCAAAAACTGAGGAAGTAGTTCGATCCGCAAGGTGTTTCCTTGATTTTCTGCCATAAATATGCCGTTACCATGGCAACGCAGATTCCGACTCATCCGAAAAATATGTCTTGCCCATCTTCCCACCAAGACCAATGTGTGTACCAAATTTCATGACTTTCGGTCAAAAACTGAGGAAGTAGTTCGATCCGCAAAGTGTTTCCTTGATTTTCTGCCATAAATATGCCGTTACCATGGCAACGCAGATTCCGACTCATCCGAAAAATATGTCTTGCACATCTTCCCACCAAGACCAATGTGTGTACCAAATTTCATGACTTTCGGTCAAAAACTGAGGAAGTAGTTCGATCCGCAAGCTGTTTTCCTTGATTTTCTGCCATAAATATGCCGTTACCATGGCAACGCATATTCCGACTCATCCGAAAAATATGTCTTGCACATCTTCCCATCAAGACCAATGTGTGTACCAAATTTCATGACTTTCGGTCAAAAACTGAGGAAGTAGTTCGATCCGCAAGGTGTTTCCTTGATTTTCTGCCATAAATATGCTGTTACCATGGCAACGCAGATTCCGACTCATCCGAAAAATACGTCTTGCACATCTTCCCACCAAGACCAATGTGTGTACCAAATTTCATGACTTTCGGTCAAAAAACTGAGGAAGTAGTTCGATCCGCAAGGTGTTTCCTTGATTTTCTGCCATAAATATGCCGTTACCATGGCAACGCAGATTCCGACTCGTCCGAAAAATATGTCTTGCACATCTTCCCACCAAGACCAATGTGTGTACCAAATTTCATGACTTTCGGTCAAAAAACTGAGGAAGTAGTTCGATCCGCAAAGTGTTTCCTTGATTTTCTGCCATAAATATGCCGTTACCATGGCAACGCATATTCCGACTCATCCGAAAAATATGTCTTGCACATCTTCCCATCAAGACCAATGTGTGTACCAAATTTCATGACTTTCGGTCAAAAACTGAGGAAGTAGTTCGATCCGCAAGGTGTTTCCTTGATTTTCTGCCATAAATATGCTGTTACCATGGCAACGCAGATTCCGACTCATCCGAAAAATACGTCTTGCACATCTTCCCACCAAGACCAATGTGTGTACCAAATTTCATGACTTTCGGTCAAAAACTGAGGAAGTAGTTCGATCCGCAAAGTGTTTCCTTGATTTTCTGCCATAAATATGCCGTTACCATGGCAACGCAGATTCCGACTCATCCGAAAAATATGTCTTGCACATCTTCCCACCAAGACTAATGTGTGTACCAAATTTCATGACTTTCGGTCAAAAACTGAGGAAGTAGTTCGATCCGCAAGCTGTTTTCCTTGATTTTCTGCCATAAATATGCCGTTACCATGGCAACGCAGATTCCGACTGATCCGAAAAATATGTCTTGCACATCTTCCCACCAAGACCAATGTGTGTACCAAATTTCATGACTATCGGTCAAAAACTGAGGAAGTAGTTCGATCCGCAAGATTTGCAACGGACCGACCGACCGCCTGCCCGACCGCCCGCCCGCCCGACCGCCCAACCATCGACTGATTCCAGTATACATGTACCCCCTTCAAACTTCGTTTGGCGGGGGTATAATTAAGGAACACAGCAGAGATGGTTTTCACATACTTATGTAGCTTTGTCAATTCCTTCCTCTTCTTATGATATACTTTTTTTTTGTACGTCTTCTGTTGCATATTCAATCCTTTCTTGCCACTTATAATCTTATATAATTTGATAAAACTTTCACAAACCTTCATGTGAAGCTTCTTTGAGACTTAATTCTGATTATTCATGTACATGTATGTCCCCACATCTCAAAAATGAACATAACTTTACATCAGGACCAATTGGGATGAAATTCAATGAATCAACATCAAACACATGATTGTATGATAATAAAAAACTGTTGTTTAACATTTTTTCTTAGGTCATGCATGCAGCCCTTCTATCAGATCCCTGTCTATAGCCTTCCATCCCCCCCACATAAAAAAAAATCCATGAGTATAATAAAACACGATGGGCATCATCATGCTCACAGACATTTCCTTTTCAGTGTTTTCTTTGTGTACTATAGTTACCATTGCTGACTTATCCAATTTTCGTTCCAAGTTCGGTAAACATGTTTATTTTAGTACATAGATTTGTCTTTTTCAGCTTCATTGCCAACATACCATGTATTTTTAAACCTAATTAAATCGTTCTAAATCTGCTCTGTCATGTTTACAAACTTACTCTGCGGGGAGCACCCAGGTGCGTGGGAAGATAGCATAATCCTTGGGGAACAGCTTGAGTAAGCGGGTCATATTGCGAGCTAGAAGGTCCTTGCGGCAGATTTCGGTCATACCAGGAAAGTGGTTGACTTTCTGTACAAACAAACAAATGGAAATCAAGCTTGAAAAGGATCACATGTATTATGAGCAATCTGATAGCTTCTAGGTCAAATGAAGGGAATTAATTTCTCTTATTCAAAATAAAATGGACAATCCCTTTAAAGTGCATTGTACATGATATGGCTCTGTGTATGTGTGTGTATGTGATTTTGCTTGCGCATTAATCTCTACAATTATCAACTACACTAAAAATGTCATTTTCAGACATACAGAGAATCATGTAGCATGATCAACATTTCAGGAACTTCAACACTAAAATAGACACCAAAACATCTTTTGAAGAGCCAAGTCAGCAATCCTCCATAGAACATATTTTTAATTGCATCAACAATGCCAGCTACCGGTAATAAAACTGCTCTACATGTTGTATACATTCAACACATATGCCAAGACCACGTAGAATGCCACTAATCTAATTAGTTAATCAAATTTTGCTGAGCATGTATCATGAGATGGCTCTGACTTATCCTGCTTTTCAGTGAAAAACAAAGAATGGAAAAGAAAAATGGATGGATATTATTTCAGAGGTGGATCACGCTTACTAAATTAAAAGCTTCCTGACAAAAATATCCAATTTGCTGGCTTTTACACTAGCCAAGGTTTCGAGCGACTGAGAATATCAAAACATGTTTGTAAAACTATTTTCCCATCGTTAACTTTGGGAGGAATGTGGGAGGTAGACCGTAATGAAACATCTCGTTATCGTTATCAGTCAATCTTTTCCCTTTTCACCTGAATTTTAATTGCAAAATATTCCATAAACTTATACTAATATGTACATGTTGCCATTTAACATCTAACACATCCATCTTCCTAAACACATATATTTAGTGATAAGAACTTACCTGGTATTTCTTCATCTCCATGACCCTCTCTAAAGGTACAGTCCAGTCGGTCCAGTATAACGTCCAGTCTTCATCCTCTCCTACTTCTTTCATTCCAAATTTCTTGGACATTCTTCTAACTGTAAGACCACAAACATTGAAAAGAAATATTAAATACATTAAAGCAAATGTCGCTTTCGCATGTACATGCACACTTCTTGTCTTCAAGTTCTCTTGTTTTTTGCTGGACACTAAATTTTAAAATGTTTAAGTACACTTCAGATTTTTAATGCAAGTACATACTGTACACATTTTGGGTCATTTAGGACATTGGCTTTTATTGTAAGATACAAGAGAATTCATATTTTTAAAATACACATAAGTAGATAATTTAATTTGAAGACAAAAATCAGCTTCCACATCACACAGTTGTACTGAATTTATGAACCTTAGGCTTAGTGCATACATACATGTATGTAAAGAAACAGGGTTAAAACTTATATTAAATAAGTAATCCACACATTAGGCTGAACTTCCTGCCTAAAACTTTGGTGACCTCAGCTCATGATAGTTTTGTACAATATCTATAATTTTCAATTTCCTTTCAGTCTGCCACCTTTCACACACATCCATATCTTCCATTCGCATATTTTATCAGAGATATCAGTTCAATGTTCACACACAATTAACAAAATTGATGTTAATGTTGTGATTAAATGCATTATTGAAGGACAAACATAATAATAGCCTTTAGGTACAAATAGGTTATCTTTCCTTCATTTAATCACACAATGCTACATGCAGGGTTTCATAAAGTAAACAGTAAGCTCACCTGATTCATACTTGCAGCTAGATAAGTTGATGCCTATGATTCTGTAAGGGAAATCATTTTAAAAATTCAGTTACTTACAATGGGCATTTTCTTACATTTGGTAAAGAAAGTGAATCATTTGAAGATGACTATTTAAAATTTATTTTATATCATTACATGCCAGATACATACATGTAATAATCTATAAAATTAGAAGTTCATTAAACTACTTTAAACATGTACATTGTAAATAATGAAGTAGGCCTACCATGAAGTCAAGCTACAATGTACTGTATGTGTATTCAGAATCAGCAAGGTGTTTTCAAAGTACAGTTCTGTAACTTTCAATCACAATACGTAATTTCTGAATGGACATAGAGTTTCCTATACAGTACATGTAGCTTGGTACATGTTATTCACAAAATATAGGAAATTACGCAGTCAGTGCATTCTCCACAAGAGATTTGGAGAATATGGTGTGAACTAATTCATGCTGACATGTCAACGATCTTTAAAAACAGCAATCAAAACAAATTTGACCACTAAAATAAATACAATGTACCATACCGGTACCTTTGTTTAATTTATACTCAAGATCGAATAGTACATGCACCTACAATTTACATGTGTACTTACATCTCAATTTTTTCATTTCTAAAAACAAGGTGGATCAAATCTTTTCAACAAATTCATGCTACAAACCAGTGAAAATCATTTTGCTCCAACTTACTTCTTTTTTCTCCTCCTCTTCTTCTTCACCACAGAATCAGTTTTGCTCGTTGTGGCATCTGGTGTTTCTGTCGTGTCTTCCACTCCGCTGTCTCCAATATCTCCCACATCTCCCTCTCCTTCAAGTTCCTCCTCAAATCCTTCCCCTTCATCTTCAATGTCTTCTATGTAACTGGTGCTACCCCTGGACAGCCCAGTCCCCACGCTAACAGGTGGGGTATCAGAGACCATGGTCTGCGATACACTGATCTATCTTTGCTCAGACTCTTCTTTTACGATACCTAAATTGATTTCCTTAGAAGATCCATGATGCATTTAGTATTTCTGTATGTACATGTAAGTTAGAAAAAAAGTATGCAGAGTACTGCATTGATTCTGTATGTCAAGAGAATGTACAGCAAATGCAATGAATATAATTATGAAATCTACAAGGAATTCAAGCAATTACCCCTTTAATACACACTGATACACTGCAAAGTCACCAACCTATTATAATAATATTATTAGAACAGGAAGATGTAAATTGAGCAACAGACCTGAAAAGTCAGCTGTAGACCACTGCACATTTCCAGTAGATCTGGTAATGATCAAACAGTCATACATGTAAATTAGAGCATCAGTCACCTAAAAGTATCCCCAAATACACTAACTGAACCACACATCCAATAGGAGAAGAATAAAAGGAAATATTGAATTGCAGATGCAACCACCATTCATGTAGGTGTAAATCCATGGAGCTCCCATACAGGTCTACTGATATTTTGCAAATGGAATACAAATATTGAATGCCAAACAAACAGAGTTAAAGTGATTGCTACGAGTAATTAGCATATTACCCTTATTATTTCTAGGTATATCTATAGATGAGAAAAATCTGCATCTAGACTTGAGAGCAATTGTGAATCCATAGCCCTTATCTGACACAGCTAGAGTCCTTGTCGTTTCAGTTCGCTGACATCCCATTGAATATTTAAGGGATCTCAGCGAACTTGTACTTAAAGGCCAAGTCCACCCTGACATAAAGTTGATTTGAATAAATAGAGAAAAATCCCACAAGCATAACACTGAAAATTTCATCAAAATAGGATGTAAAATAAGAAAGTTATGGTATTTTAAAGTTTCGCTTAATTTCGCAAAAACAGTTATATGCACATCCTGCTCAGTATGGAAATGAGGGAACCAGTGACGTCACCCACTCACTACATTTGTATTTCTTTTGTATCTTATTATGTGAAATATAGAATATTTTAATTTCTGCAGATTTCACAATTAGGAAGCTCTCATTGAATTGTGTATAGGTTGCAACAATCGCAATTACACATGTTCAGCGAGGAATCAAACCTTGTTTCACATTATAACAAGGAAAAATTAAAATATTTCGTATTTCATGTAATAAAATACAAAAGAAATAGTGAGTGGGTGACGTCACTGGTTCCCTCATTTGCATACTGAGCAGGATGTGCATACAACTGTTTTGCGGAATTAAGCGAAACTTTAAAATATCATAACTTTCTTATTTTTCATCCTATTTTGATGAAATTTTCAGTGTTATGCTTGTTGGATTTTTCTCTATTTATTCAAATCAACTTTTTGTTAGGGTGGACTTGGCCTTTAAAGGTAATGTTTAGTTTTGGTATGCCCTCAAAAACTTTTCGTCAGATTGATTGGATTTTTGTTGATAAATAGCAAGATACTACATGTACATGTAGCAATACAAAGAATAAGATGCTGTGAAGATTTCACATCCTAAAGGAAATCATTGATGGAATATCAAATGATCTAGTACAAACAGCTTTTGATACATAAAAACAACATGAGACTACATGTAGCTTTAGTATGTTTCTTTCCAATTTCCTTTTGGAAAGACTTCTTTTGAGATAGCCACCCATGTACGACTCCAGAGTCACCTAGAAATTCTTACTCTTAGATATATACATGTACACCTACATACATGTACTGTCTGTAGGTCAAAAATAGGAGCCTGATTAATTATATTTAGCTTCCCATTTTGTTAGACCTCGATATAGATCGATCTATATACACTAAAGGAAAAAAGAAACTTATAAAAGTTCAAGAGATCACCAAATTAAATTCTCTGCATGGAAATGTACCAAATTTGGATATAATGTTGATTCAATGCATGGCTTTAAATGACAGTCAATAACAAAAAGTTTTCTTCAATGCCACAAAAGAAATGTGCACTGAAGCAAAGGACTCTCTAATCCCCAAGTCACAAAGACAAACTGCAGCCTTGTACACCATATGCATGTCAATGAATGAAACAAAAGAATTTCAAAAGGGATTTGCACCCCTCGAGCAAGAGGATATTGATGTTCTGCCATGGTGCGCCCGTTCACCAGACCTTTCCCCAATTGAACATCTCTGGGAAGAGCTTGGTCGACGTGTGTCAACCCATCAATCAACCCATCAATAGGGAGACGCTCATTGCAGCACTGCAAGAGGAATGGAACAATGTTCCCCAGGCTACCATCGCGAATCTGATCGGAAGCATGCGAAGACGGTGTACAGCTTGCCAGCAAGCTAGAGGTGGACATACTGGCTATTAATCTGTTTGGATATGAACTTGCAAATCCCTTTTGAAATTCTTTTGTTTCATTCATTGACATGCATATGGTGTACAAGGCTGCAGTTTGTCTTTGTGACTTGGGGATTAGAGAGTCCTTTGCTTCAGTGCACATTTCTTTTGTGGCATTGAAGAAAACTTTTTGTTATTGACTGTCATTTAAAGCCATGCATTGAATCAACATTATATCCAAATTTGGTACATTTCCATGCAGAGAATTTAATTTGGTGATCTCTTGAACTTTTATAAGTTTCTTTTTTCCTTTAGTGTATATATTTTCATTTTGGGTGGCTGTCGCAAAAGGAAGTCTACCCAGTTCTTCTTTTCTGACCAACTTGATACCATCAGGGTGGACTACGGACTACCCCATGACATACCCCAGAAATAGTACCCCAGACACTGCCTTGATCACGTTAGCGGAGCTCCTTTGAGTTACACAAATATGAGCTAAATGCCATTTTTAGCATAACTGTCATTCATTTGAGCTTTGCAAACTCTTTTTCTATATGTACCGTAGCATTATTTTGCACTTGGAATCCAGGTATGATGTGTGCAAAACAGTTGAAAAATGAGTGACTTACAGCTCATGTGGTAAACTGTAGCAAAAGGAAGTCTTTCCAAAGAAATATTAATGAAACAGATCAATGAAAGTTTTTTTTTCTGGTATTATTAAAATCAATAATACACCAGGGTGGTCGACCCCTTGTCAGTTTGATCTGAATAGATGGGGGGACCTAAGGCTAAAGCTACGCACTTTGTTTCCAGCAGCTAAAAAATCTTATTTTTTTCAATGCTTTACATACATCTTGGTTCCACATGTCTACATGCACTCTGAAATTAAATCCCTAAGAAAATTATGACGAACAAATGTCAATAACAGCCATCTTCAAGTCGATGTCGATGCCCTTGTCGAATTTTGTTCAACAAAATGAAAGGGTCCTAAGCTATGCACACGTAATAAATGAATGCAAATCTTGAGTTTGATGCTGACTGATGTGATTGCTGAAACTAAGTCATTAATCATTCTCAAAATGAATTGCTGGAAATACCAAACCATAACATTAATCGACAACATGCCAACAAAATGCAAGTTAGAGTCTAACTTTACACTAGTTTTTGTGACAAAAAAAAATTAAGCCTTAGGCTAACTCCAGGGAGCTCCAACGCGCATCACTGGAGCTCCAGGTACAAATAACCAAAGTCGTCCTCGCCCATTAGTTTGGCTAGTCGCATTGCTTAATTTCGGCAGGTACGATAGAAATTTGTACTTACATTTCAAAAGAACTACTGAATTCCATTTTTTTTCATTGAAATAATCGTCAAATTGTAAATTCAAAGAGCCTCCTAGATAGTTACAGTAATTCTTTTGAAATGTAAGTACAAATTTCTATCGTACCTGCCGAAATTAAGCGATGCGACTAGCCAAACTAGTGGGCGAGGACAACTTTGGTTATTTGTACCTGGAGCTCTAACGCTGCGCGTTGGAGCTCCCTGGAGTTAGCCTTAGGCCTACCGATAGATACCGGTAGGCCTTTCATTTATTTGGCAGCATAAAAGTTCATGAACCACCCACCGTACAGTAGAGGCGCATGACCGATATCGGAGACTCTCTCCCATTTGGGAGATTGTCTCTGATATCAGAGACTTTTGTAAATAATTTTGGTCTCTGATTTGGGAGACAGTCTCCCATTTGCTTTGTTTACATTTGCATTGCAGCGAAAGGATTACCTCAGTGCAAAATGAAAAATATGATAAGCAGATTCCTCATGAGAAATTACCCCCTTTAGACTTTTAGTTTTGACCATCTACTTCAAAGATTCACCGTCTTTTTGTTTTCATAACTTACACTACAGTTTATGTTATGACCCCCACACACGAAACAAATGGGTTTCTGACCACGATAAGGCCAAAATTTGGCTGGGATAAATTGCCTTGTTGTTGGTGTTGTTTCTTTTATCCTTTTGTAAGCTAAGTAAGTGACAAGTCTCTAAATCTAATATGGCATGTATGGGAGATAGTCTCCAGTCTCCGAATCAGCCGTGCGCCTCTAACGTTACTCGTTACTGCTGTAGCACTACCACTTGCAAACTTCGTTAAATTTTCTACCATGCTAAGTTTCTGATTTTACCACCCAGTCTCTGCAATATTTTAGGAAATTTAGTGCCAGGATCTAGGACCAGGCAGGGGCAGAGCAGTGGGTGAACTGGCCTTGGTCCAGCCCAGGTGCCGTGCCTTTGGCTTTGCCTAGCCTGAACTGCCCTGTGGCAATTTGATCAAGCACACGCATGCATAACCTGCTGAGTTGAGTTGTGAATCTAAATTTTAAACATGATTTTCAAGTTTTCTAAAATTACGAGCATAATTTATTATTATTATTTAACATAAGGGAACTATCAATTACCTTGTTCTACCAGTAAGATTTTCCTCAGCATTCGTCATTCCATACATAAATCCCTTCTCATAACATACTACGATCAGCTTGAAAACACAAAATAGTCAGATTTTGTCGCTCTTACAGTACAGGTACACAGTGCATGCACTGCAAATGAATCAATAATTAAGCATGAATATCGCACATATTATGTATGCACTACACACTAGACATACAGTGCATGTGTATTCTGTATACGTATGTACGCGAATTGCACACACAAAATTACACACATTGTTCTCACTGTTTTGGCTATTAATGCGCGTAGACTTTCGTTGCATTTTCTTGTTATTTTCATCTATATTCATTTTCATCTAACATGCTGTGATAATTGATACTTTAAGAATAATATGTGAATAGAAATATGTATGCTCAGTTTCGATTACAACTCATAATTTATGAACTATTCTATTTCGCTCAATGGCATGCTCAGGTCGTGTGAGTGACAAGTCCAAACAAAAAAGTGGCATCGCTAAGTCGTAAAACTTCTCAGTGATTGGACAATGGTTGCTGAGTTATATCGTGTGCTTATCATACTACCTCGGGATACCTAGGGAAGATACTGAACACAGGCACTCCGCCTCTATATTCAGTTCCAAGTTCTTTTTCCTTTTCAAGATGGCTGGATCGTTTCCTGGTGCAGGCGATTCATAATCGTACTTAATGGGCTCATTTTTCCAGCACCTATCCAAAGCTACTTCAAAACTCAAAACTGTGCACACTTGGGGCAGTAATGGTGTCGTTGTGAAGATTATTCCATGGTTTACGTATTCGAAAATAGAAAGAATTTTTGAATCTCTGAGTTTTGGTCCTAGGAATAAACCCAGGGGAATAAACAATTTTTTACTATGTCCTCTTGAGAATTCATCTTGCATGTCAGATGAAAGAGCCGATATTATGGAGCCGTTTATTTGTGTACAAACCAAGCGCGACTTTAACAATCCATCACAAAAGATGGATTACAAAGTTAGGTGCCTTCTAGAGAGTCGGAAACATTGTTTTGTTTTTAAAGTCATCATTGTCAATCAGAATTCAGAGAAAGATATAATTTGATGCAAAAATAAAAATAAACCCGGATGGGTGAACCGTGAAGGACAGAGAAAAAAGTTGAGAAAGTGAGAGAGGGAGAGACTGGCGTATGGGGGGCTGCAGCCCCCCCCCCCCCCCAAAAAAAAAAAAAAAAAAATAGTTCCACGACCAAAAAATGGAAAAAAGAAACGGAAAAAAAAGAAAGGTGAAGGAAAGAAAGAAAAAGAAGAGAAGAGATAAAGGAAGAAACATAAAAAGAAAAGACAATCATTTTATATACCCCTGAATAGAAAAATATATTTTTCTGATTACAGTAGTAGGCCTAACTCATTTAGAACGTATAGCTGAACATTCTTAGTAGCGTCCCTTCCATACAGATATATGAATTAGCTTTTCCATGCAAGATATATACTTTTTATCACAGTTTTCTTATCATAGGAAGGGACTTTCCTCAGCCCCTTACAATATATGCTCACACACTATCGTGAAATTTCTTTCGAACCTGAGGGAAGTAAATAATAATAATAATAATACATAACACTACTCAGGCTAAGAAGTGCTCTAGAATGCAAGAGTGAAAACTTTCTCTATATATTCACTATAGAAAATCATAATCCGCTTAAACATAAAGTTTAAATTAAAGAAAATTTAAAACAAATATTGAATTGGCAGAGAGTAATCGTAGCCCGAAATTGAAAGTTGCAAAAACATTACTGATGATTTAAAGCTGCCTATATATCCCCATAAAGGCAGCGGCGTATCCAGGATTTCCAAATAGGGGGCCCCAGGCATTATTGATCGCCGTCCTGGGGGAGGGGTCTAAGGGGAGGGGGTTCCCCCTCCCCTTTGGAAAATTTTTGCTTCTGAAGAAGGGCTGAGATGCAAAATAATCCTATATGTGACCAATTTTGAAGCCTATTTAATGAACAACTTTTATTTTTTTTTTTACGACGGCCAATAGGGGGGGGCGCGCGCCTGTTGCACCCCTCCCCCTGGATACGCCACTGTAAAAGGATTAAAAAAAAGAAAATCGTGGATATGAAGCTCAAGTTTTGACCATTACTTGTGCGCATAAAAGTGGTTTAAAATGCAAAGTTTCAAATTACAAAACGTAAATTTTCTGCCTCGGTCGCTTCGCGAGCTCGCACTTGATTTAGCAAGGGCGTTGGATAAGTGCAACATTTCCATGAAACAGCAAAATGCAAAGTCTTATTATTTGTGGGAGGGGAGGGGGTGTACCCCCCCCCCCCCCATTCACAGGATTTATATACGAGTATAGTTATGTATTGCGTTCCTGGCGCTTTAAAAAATACTTCAATTTATTCTTACTGGCGCAGCCCCCTCAAAATTTTTGGCTCATTACGGCCACTGGAGGGAGACATGGGGGGGGTGGTTAAAAGGACACTTGGATATTAAACGGAGAAAGCATGGAGCCATGCCTAAGGCCTAGTTTACATTTGGCCTGCGATTGGTCTACGGACTCCGTATCCTGCCCGTATCCCCTTTTCTGTGCGGCGTCCGTGCGGGAAGAGGCCGTGAGATTTTCGTACGGATTTGAAAAAAAATCGTAAGCCTGTAGCCCGTACGTAGACATGTCGTAGGTGGCATTGCACAATCCCCGCACGTGCGTCGTGCCGGGGCGTCGTGCGGAGGCCTCGCGCTGATTGTGCAGCAAACGCATGATTTTTTTTCGGTGAACATGAGGGCAAAACAAAAAATCGTAGAGAGTGTACACTCATGGGACATTCGCACGGCCATCGCACAGCTATCGCAATGTTGCCGCTCGCTGCCCGTGCAGTACCCGTGATATTGAGCAGTCATCCCGCGGCTCCCGCACTATGGCCGTGCAGCCACCTTGAGACGGGCCAAACATTTTTCAGATGAGCTCCGTGCGGAGGCTGCACGGCAAATTGCACGATTTCCGCACAATCTCCGAGCAGCAAGCTTTAAGAGCAAGTATATGATTTTTTTCCATGCAATAGATTCATCAGGTAGATGAAAAAACAATTAATTGGTTTCTTTTTCTTCAGATTGGAGATATCCCAGGAGGCATCCCCTCCCCCTTTCATCAACACTAGTGGTGCCTCACCTCCCCAGTGAAGGAGATTTCTATGTTGTTGTCATGAACGGGGCCGCAACATTCGGCTTTTTAAAATAGCAACCGAGGGGGAAATGGCCTACACAGGCACATTCGCCACATTCCCCAACCAAGAAGATTTCGCTTTTTTAGTTTGAAATTTTTGGATTCTAGCGATGCCCTTCAATAATTATTCATTACTTTTGTAATTTTATGTTTCCTAGTATCAAACCATGAATTTTAGAGCACTGTCAAAAACAGCCTTGCACCTTTCCTTTTTTTATCTTAATGAGATTTAGATATTTGGGGGAAGGCGATTTTTTTTAAATTCCTATTGGGGGATCCCTTTGAAAATTCGTCAGGAGAGCCTTGACACTCTATCACCCCGTCCCCTTTAATTGCCAACCCCGCATCTTGTTATTGATCCTATGAAGTTTCAGTTACAGTTTATTATATTTCCACAAATCAATGGCAAATCATACGGTCAGGAATAATAAAAATCGATTACATAAAGCAAGAACAGTTTTTGTTTATGGAAATTTATGGACATTTTTAAATATTTAAGTAATATCAATTTCTATTGAAGCCTTTTGTTAAACGGAAATTTATACTGTTTTAGAATATTATCATATTTGCAGTTTGTGTTATATACAATTATTGTAATCTGTACCATGATTGTAATTTGTTTAAAGAGAGAAAATAATAAAAAAGGATTATAATTTTTTTGTTAAAATAACAGATATATCAAATTATTGCAAGAATAACAAAATAGAGAGTAATTCAAAGATTTACATTCAGGTATAGTGGAGGAGAAATGAAGTAAATCTTGGCTTGTTGTGGATAGGCCCCGGCAGAGGCGTAACGTGAGTTCAGCCAGTGAGGGGGCACTGGCAAGGGCGGATCTAGGATTTTGTAAAGGGGGGGCACACAAATGCACTTCGGGATACTGCTTGGAGAAGGATTTTTTCGCCAGCCCCCCAAAGTCACTCAGTGGGGGGGGGGGGATATCAGATTTTATGGGGTCCAGTTTTCTTCCATAATTCTCTGACAAGCAAAAAAAAAAGAGTGTCAGTTCTAAAAGGGGGGCACAATGTATAGTTTTCTTTCAAAAGGAGGGGGCACGGGCCCCCTAAATCCGCCACTGCCCGATAACCCTTTTTTTCAAAAGTTTTCAGGGAGCAGTCTGTCCCCCCTAAATAACTTTGGAATTTGCACTTCTATAATTATGAATCTTGATAAATTGGAGTCTCTGTCTACTATCGCACACAGAATAAAGATAAATTGCTAATGGGCGTATGGACACCGGGATCGCCGCCCTCACTCCCCCCCCCCCCCCCCCCCCCCCCACCCCCTCCAACGATAGAGAGTTCCATCTTGGTAATTTAGAGTCATATATAAACAAGATATACCTGAGTAAATATTGGGCTATTGGCATGACTACTGTACCTCCTTGATTTACACAGTCTGATTTTCTTTTTGCTTAATGTGAGTCTTTATACCATGAAAAAATAAATAGGCCTACAATAAAATACAATATAATTAAGTCTTTGTTTTCGCTAATTTGTATCTTATCCTCGTTTACTCATGCTGAGTTAACATTAACTTTATGATACATTAACGACAAATAAATCAAAATTTAAAAGATGTAAAACAAAAATAGAGGGGGACCTGAAAAAGCCCGCCCCACCCCATCCTCTCCCTTTAGATCCGCACCTAAACAGTAGTTTCTGTTATTACTATAATACCATTAATGGAATTGGCAATAATTACACACCATCGTATCCTTTTTATGGTCATGGTCGTGAAAAACTTTTGCTTCCTGGCAACGCTTTGGTTAAGCTATGCAGGAACCATATAGGGTTCATGTTAATACTGACACTATGAAGGCTATCCACTACAAATAATTATTTTTCTTCATCGCGGTCAGTTTAACATTATAATCAGGACATGTAGACAGTGGCGTATCTAGGGGGCAGGGGGCAGGTAGCCTGGCGGCACTTGGAGGGGGCGCAAAAAACGCAAAAGAAAAAAAAAGAGGAAAAAATAAAGAAAAACCACAATCCATAAGGATTATGCCCCCTCCCCCCCATCGGTAGGGTAAATGCATAAGAAATCTAGTATAGTTTTAAATAGATTTTTTCTAAGGGTTCAAAATTTCAAAAATAAAGATGTAATTGTCGTTGCTTTGCTCGCTATCGTGTAAGTATCATCTGCCTCTTGCTAAAATTATATTGCGCCCCCAATATAGGATGAAATGCATAAAACAGCATTTGCAGACGGTCAACATTAAATGTTAAAAGAAATCCCAACTTTCAGTCGATTTCCTAAATTCCTCGACTATTTCTCAAGGGTTTTCGTCAATTTCGCTCCCAATTTTAGAAGGGTGTGAATAGAAAACCGCTTATCAATGTACAAAATTCGAACTTCTCTACCGTATATAGTGGTCAGTTGAAAAACTTCACGGGTAAAATGCGCAAGAAATTGTGCTTTTTATGGTTAATAATGAATTAAAATGCCGCTCGGTCGGGGGGGGGGCGCAACTACTTTATTTTCCCCGGGCGCCACAATCCCTAGATACGCCACTGCATTTAGACCAATGCCAAATTGAGTTGGGACGCGAAGAGCACTCATCTTAATTAGTGAAATACAGTCAGTGTGATGAAGCGCCGTCTGATCATTACTCTGTCAGAAGACGAGGCGAAAAGGCCATGCTCGGCGAGCACATTAGGACATCTCAAATTGATACGTTAGGCCATACGACTGCCGCAAATACATCGCTCTTACTTGGAGGAATATCTGGTTTTGGATTATTTTAAGAGGAACTGTAAATAATTATATAAAAGGAACATTATACGAAAGGACCGTAAAAATACATTGGTTATAAAAATGTAAGTATTTTCAGAATTTGATTTAAAACTGACAAATGCATATTACCACTGACAACTACTTTGTAAATAAATGCAAAAGAGGGGGAAGGATAGATTGTAAAGATTCATGAGCAGAGGATATAGCTGAATGGGTTAATAATTCAGATTTAATATTACTTTCTGTAGAAGAAATACAAAATCACGAGTTTTACGTTCTCAAAATCTCAGTCATTAAAAGAAATTTGTCATCTACTTATGGTTATATTCTATGATTCAGAGACAAAATAATTAACAATATTAATATAATATGTTTATAAAGAATAACAAATAATCTTATGGATTATCTATTTTGTCACATCTAGGGCGAAAAGGAATTTACCGTTTCCTCCAGAGTATAATGATATCCATCCTAAGGAGATTGATTCCGTCAATGCAGTGCTGAATGAATACAGCGAAGTGACAACAGCCCATGGTGTTCCGCGAATCATCACCTCTAAAACGGTTGTGTCGAAACTCTTCTGGAGCTCTGTGACCCTTATCGCTCTTGGAGCCTTCCTGTGGCAAGGAAGTCTGCTGCTCTTGGACTTCAGAGGACATCCTTACACCACCCAGATCGATGTGGTCACCCGGACAGAGCTGCAGTTTCCCGCAGTCACCGTTTGTAACATGAATAAGATGAGACGCTCTGCTATGGTCAACACTCGTTTCGAAAGCCTGATCGAAGCTGATGGTGGTGTCACGGGTGGTGATGCCGACTATTCATGGTGGTTTGATTGGTCATCGGAATGGTGGTTGAAGTACGAAGACGGATTCTTGGATTTTGGACCAAGTGCTTTAATAGCATCTCATAGCGGATTAGGGTCAGATATGAGCGGGGACTCGGCAACGGACGATCCCGACTTTTATCCGGTGACGAACTTCACTGAGATACCCAACGAAGAGAAGGCAACGAATCAAACACCGACTCCTTCAAACCAAGATCATCCCACACCTACCGTTTCGGACACTGCTACGGCATCATCCGAAGGAACACAGTCGTTTGTGGAGAAGGAATCTTCAAGCCCTGTTGAGGGACCACCAATGAGGAGGCGCCGGTCAGGTCTTCGTCTCATTCCAGATCCTATCACTGGTAAACTGGATCAAAGACGACTTGTCCGTCGAAAGCGACAAAGCCCTGACTTATTAACAGCAACCTCAGAGGAAACTGAGCAGTATGACTGGTGGGAATCGGACTGGGACACGAATAAGTTCGACTACCAAGCATACGATTGGGACGATGTGACCAGTGATAACGACTGGCAAGGATTTTACAGGATGTCCACAGCGGATGACTTTAGTGATCTTCTAGACGTCATTAATCCGACAAAGGAAGAACTCAGGGATATGGGACACCAGGCAGAAGACTTCATACTTCAGTGTACCTTCGATAGACGTCCATGTAATTACACGTGAGAACTTTACTAAGAAGACTATACTACCAATCACACTTAATTCAGTATCTTCCTTTTTAAATCACTTTCTTCTCTTTGTATTCCTTTGCTCTTCTCTTATTTTATATAAATGTTTTGCGATGACCATCTTTCTTTTTCTTAATTTCCCACAATGTGATCTGGTGTACCTGATAGTGTGATTTTTTTGTCTGCCTCTATCCCTGCAGTCATCATAATTATTGGCTATTTCTGTATCCCCCATTCTTCCCTTAAGTTTTATTTTCTTTTTCTTTATGTTTCAGTTTAAAGATTTATCACGTTTATGCCTATCTTTATAATCCATTCTGATACCATGGCCTATTTAAATTTTGATTCAAACTTTAAAACCTTTATCCAAATTACAATCAATGCCAATTTCGAGTGAAAATTTTATACATGTTGAAAATTAATTTGCATAGCAGTTGATTCGTCGTCGATTGCCGTTTCTGAATACCGTGGCTGAGTATTTGAATCATAATTTTGTTAATAACGGAAATAAACATTTAAATGACACTCTGTGGCATGGCATTCATTTATGCATATAATTATATAGACATAAAAAATCATTATTTGCGATACTCTTCTTCATTGCTTGGAAAAAAAATCTACCTTCCTTTACTTTTGATATGCAGGGATTTCCGCCAATTTCAGAACAAATATTATGGCAACTGCTTCACTTTCAACCAAGTAGTTGGAAACAACACCAAGGCTCGGTGGACTGGAAACACAGGGGCTCAGTATGGTAAGAAACTAGGTTTGAATGAATTGGTATTATCTTCTATTTTACATGTTTTAAGTAGGACAGAGACAAGAGAACAGAATAATCATTAAAGATTTCCCTAATGCGGAATCGCTGTGATAAAAAATCCTTATTCTTTTTATGGGCAATCATATTGTTTTTGTATATATGCTTTATCGTGTTGTTTTTTTTCTGGCACATTCATCCATTGTAAAATGCTTTGCTTGTGATTTGATTGATTTGCTTCTGTATCGTCATTCTGACATAATTATATTTTCATTAACCATCAAGAAAATATGAATTGAAAGAACATGAACATTCTATATCGTAAATATAACATCATACACTCTTAGAAATGTTGGGTAAATGCCACTGGGTAAATGAAGATTGGGCATAGGTTGGTTAAATCTTGCTCAACTTTTACATGCATTTACCCAACATTGGTCAAAAATAAGAATGAAATTGGTAAAGTTTACCCAAAAGTTGGTCGGACTCATAAGGACCCTCATGTTGGGTAAAATTTGGGTAAAATTTTGCCCAATATTTCTAAGAGTGTATGGATGTAGTTGGAAGTGCTTGCAGCTTTCACACAAAATAATTTCGTACATTCAAGAGAATCTTGTGCTTTCCTCAAAATCACTAGCGTATTTAGTGGGTGGGGGGGGGGGGGGGGGGGGGGGGCAGGGGTCAATTTGTTCCCTGACAGAATTGCAGCCACGGGTGTAAAAAATGATAATGCTTCTTGCAGTTATCATGAATTATCTATTTCAAAAGAAACTGTAACCAAATCGCTTTTAAAACCTCATAAATTACGGAGAAATTTTCAAAAACTTTCAACAGTAGGCCTATTGTGAGGTAGACGTTTTGCAGCCAATCGTCATAAAGATAAGCAGAGCTAATATTGGAGCACATGTAAAGCCAACAGTAAATTTGCACACTTCTCATAATTTATATTAATAATTGGAATAACATTTGAAATATCTTCAAACACGTAAATCAAATCAATAGTTTATGCATACGTTATTAACATTTTCAAACACTTTCAATCGAAACGTAATGTGAGGCAACAAATTTTGCTCGCTCGCTGCGCTCGCTCGCAAACATCTAAAACTCACTGTGCTGTTGCCAATGTCACTACAATGGATTAAAATTAAATTAAATCAAATGCATAATTTGCAAATCAGGAATAGATGGGTGAAAGTAACATCGGACGACCCCCCCCCCCCCCCCCCCCCCCCGGCTTCCGACGCAAATTAATGTCCCCGAAAAGCACATGCACTGCATAGAAATTTTAAATCGGTATATGGGACTGCACACAAATTAATGTGGTATGAATGTTCGGCCCGAACACTTCAGCTATTTCTCATCATATTTTGAATATGGGGGCATTTGAAGAGCAATCCTTTTTAGGGCACATTTCTAATATGATGTTCTTCCAAACTGATATGAAAGGAAAGAAAAAGCTCGCAAATTATTTTCACCTTTCCCAGAACTCAACCTTCTCTTTAATGTTGATTTTTATCGTGATATTGAAAAATATATGATCATAAATGAATAAGTAAGAAAAATTTGAAGAAAATCGTCCTTTAAACGCACAAAATATTCGTCCATCAGCAAGTTCCACAAATTTTCAAGAGTCTTTTATTCTTATTAAGTTACGTCTTCCGCCACTCTCATAGATTTTTCCAAATTGATACATCATCGTGAAATTGGGCTGGAAAAAATTAATGAGCCGTAAAAAGACCATTATCGCATCCATTAACGAATTGCAAGCCTATCATTATAGCCAATAGCTAACAGCTTAATCGCTCAATCGGGCGTGCAATATACTCTCACTGTGTTTGTTTTATGAGGTGCGTATAGATATCAGTAATTGACAATGGCAAACGATCACAGCATGGTACCCTGTGTAAAATGATGGGGGCTATTTTAAACAAAAAATAAGGAATTCTCTTTGACCTGAACGCCCTAATATAAATGGATTCTCATGATCAATTACAGAATCCATAGAAATTAAACTGTATAATGGTGTTTGGTCTAATCAGTAATTTTACGTATGGATGATATATGGTAATGACAGCGCAATATTATTGAGGATGGGGGTTAGATGTACTTATAGGGTCACAAGGCCATGAAGTATGTTTGTTCAAGGAAAATTAAAAGTTGCATTATTAATTTTTTTTTAAATCAAGAGAGAATCTTCTATGAGAGATAAAAATCGTAAGCATACAAACGCGAGTCAGACTGAAAAAACCCCTCGAATTAAGAAGAAAGGTAAAAATGCTTTCTATTCAGAGTCAAGTGACAGTTTCTTATTGTAATTTTGTCATTGTGTTGGATGAAGGCTATGTATATCAAACAATGGTTAATTGTTTCGAGGACAACCACCCCCGGACTACTATCCTCTGAATGATACCTCATAATTATGACAATTACCGGACGAACTACCCCTATAGGCTGTTGTCTAAGGAGTTTGGGGGTAATTTCTAAAAGGGAGTCCGTCCGGTAGTAGCTATAGAATAACTATAGGGGGTAGTTGTCTGGGGCATTTACCTATATCGATAGTTGTCTTAATGAACGGTCTGAAGTATTTATTGGGGGGGGGTGTTCGGGAACCAGTTATTTTTAGGCATAGATGTTTATGGGAGTTATCCCGGGTGGTTCTCGGGTTAGTCGTATTGCTAATTATTATTTAATCAAGGCTCGGTCAGACACTTTCATATTCAAATGGAGATAGCTTCACAAACTTGTGCACCTTTTGGACTTTACTTTATTAAAGAATTACACTATATTAAAGATAATTTATTCCATCATTCCAAGTCAATATTCAAAATTTATTGCATAAAGATATAGCATATAGATAGATTGGAAGACAAAGTCATTCATCAATCATCATTTTAACTTGCAGGCGCCACGGACCAATTATTGAAGCGGTCTGCTTGAATTATGTTAACACGCTCCATTAATGTGCAATTCTTTGGAAAATGTTACCTTGCCCCAAATCACAAAATTGGCGATAACTCCAGAAATATTTGTTCTATCATGACAAATTTAGTATAAAAAAGCTCAACAAACTCAATTTAAGTTATAAAATAATAAGAGTGAGCACAAGCGTAGCCAGGATTGTTCAATAGGGGGGGGGGGGGGCCAGACGTGAAGAATCCAAACGCATAGCCAGGATTTCATTTTAGGGGGCGGTCGTGAGCACGCGAAGAGTGTAAAATTGGTGATGAGCACGCAAAGCGTGCTCCCCAGGGGGTGGGTGCAGAGAGGGGGAAGTTTAAGTTCTCACGTTTTATAGCAAATTTGAGAGAAATATAACGGCTCGTAGAAACTTTTTTAGGCGGAAAGTTATTTGGACGCCCGGACTGCTTTTCAGTTATTTGGACGTAATGCTGCACTTAACAGGGATGGGTGCAGGAAGGGGGAGTTTCCCCCTTCCCGCGCGAAGCGCGAAAGCTCTTACGTTTTAGCAAATTTGAGAGAAAGATAACGGCTTGTAGCAAACAATTTTTTAGAAAACAATTTTTTAGGCGGAAAGTTATAGTTCGACGTCCTCGACTGCTTTTCAGTCATTTGGACGTAATACTACACTGTATGTAACAGGGGTGGGTGCAGGGAGGGGGAGTTTCCCCCTTCCCGCGCAAAGCGCGAAAGTTCTGACGTTTCAGCACCATTTTCTTTAGACGGAATGTTAGTTCGACGCCCTGGCTGCTTTTCAGTTATTTTGGACACAATACTGCATTCACTGTAAAAAATAATATGCTCATTAGTAACTTTTACTTATTTTTCCCATGTAGAATTTAATTCAAAACATAAGTTTTGCCACTTACGCACTCGATGTAAGTCATAATAACTCAAATTTTCAATTTAGTAGAATATACGTGAAAATTTTAAGTAAAATTAAATACAAAATAACATTTAAGTAATTTCAACTTGTATTAATTTAGTATTCTTAACTCAAATTAAGAAAGTGTACGTATTACTCAAACAATTTATGTTGATTGTACTTATTTTTAAAGTAAAGACTGGTGCAGTGTGTAATATAAGAATTAACATAATTCATGAATATTCATTATAGACCAGGTTAATCTCTTTTTTTAGAATTAAACAATTCTTTTTTGTGTAATAGTGTTTGTTGGTGATGGTGGTAGATATTTAAGTAAATCCTAACATAAAAGAGTGTCAGTGAATGTCAGATTGGTACAAGTATAATCATGTCATAAGTTATTTTTTTCATTGTTGATTTGATTTGATTTTATTTTATTCGTCAGGTATATTGCAATACAAACATAACCGGGTACCATGACAGGATAGCCCATGAAAGCCAAAATGGCTTATTTCCAATGGGGCCCTTACCTAAATAACTGATTAAAAAATACACTAAGAAAACACATTAGTACGGCTACAAGACTATCGTACACGTACGACAAGTAATAAGAATGTACTAAAGTAGCAAAATAAAACATAACATTTTTATAAAGTAGGCGAAGATTACATAAATGTGAAAACAAGACTTACTCATCGGAAAAAAACTATATACAGAAAATCATAATGAAACTATCGATAATAAACGTTGGCTACATAAGTCATATAATATAGGAAAAAACCATCTGAGCTACAAAAAGGAGAGGAGAAATATAGTTATGGAGTAGACACATTTTTCAGATGATGCTTCAATACCCTTTTAAAATGTAAAAAATTCTTAACTGACTTAACATGATTTGGGAGGGAATTCCAGAAAAGAATACCGTTAAAATAAAAGGAATTTCCAATTTTACCTTTCCGCTTAGGCACTACGAAATTAAATTGACTATTTCTAGTGTCATGCCCATGAACACTTGAAGAGCGAGTAAAATTATTTGAAATATAGTGATCTGCATTAGAGTAAAAAATCTTATGTACATGGTGAATTAAAAGTTGTTGTGATCTAAGGTTTACATGAAGAAGACCAGCTGTTTCAAGTTCACTCTTCCCAATGTGTGTTCTTGGTGGTAAGTGATTGATAAATTTTACAATCTTATTTTGAATTATTTTTAACTTGTTTTGATCCACCTTGCCTAGACTGCAGTACCATGCCGCATTAGCATAATCAAATAAACATTGTATTAAGGAAAAACTTAAAATGCGTCTTGATTTTAAGTTCATGCAATTTTGATAACGATACAAGAATTTTAGACGAGCATTAGCTTTTTTGACAATACTGTCAACCAAACTTGAGCAAGAAAGATCACTAGCTATATTTAGTCCTAAATACTTCACAGAATCCTGTCTCTTAATGAGTTGATTGTTATAACTTATATTGAAATCATCAGTATACTTCAGCCTACCCCGCGAACAAAACAAAATACTTTCGGTTTTACCAATATGTAAGCTAAGCTTATTTGCTGTCATCCAATTAACACAGTTTGATAATTCTAAGCTAAGTTTTTCCCCGATCAGCTTAGGATCAGTTATGTATCATGATTACAATACTTCAATTATTTACGTTAATGTAACTCAATTTAACTGAGTAAAAGTTTATTAAGCAAAATAAGTAAATTCTAGGGAGAATTCTACTTAAATTCCCTGTTACAAATACTTAAAATAATCAAGGCAATCCGTTGACGAACTTTTTTTGAGTAATTTCAACGATTTTTTTTTACAGTGCTCTATGTAACAGGGGTGGGTGCAGGGAAGGAGAGTTTGCCACTTCCCGCGCGAAGCGCGAAAGCTCTGACGTTTTAGCAAATTTAAGAGAAAGATAAACGGCTCGTAGCAAACAATATTTTAGGCGGAAAGTTATAGTTCGACGCCCTGACTGCTTTTCAGTTATTTGGACGCTATACTGCACTGTATGTAACAGGTGTGGGTGCAGGGAGAGGAGAGTTATTTCCCCTTTCTGCGCGAAGCGCGAAATCTTTGACGTTGTAGCAAATATTGAGAGAAAGATAACGGTTTGTAGCGTCTTTTTAGGCATTTTTCTCTCACTTCCCCTGCTTTTTCGCCCTCGCTTTTTTTTTTAGTGGCTGAATAGGGGGGGGGGCATGATTTTCTAAAAAAAATAAAACACTTTTCGGTCAAAATGTGGCAACATTCTTTAAAGTTAATGCCGATTAGACATGCATTATACTGGTAGCAATTTTTATAATGCGTCATGGTCGTAACTATAATATATATTTTTAAAAGCAATCCGGAAAATGTGTGTGAAGTTTGATCTATCGTGCAGTGATTTTGGATACATATAATTTTACCTCGATGAAATATTTAATTTTCAATTATCTAATATCACGATGACCATCAGCATGTCATTATTAGTTCTCCTGATTAATTATAAAGTAAGGCTGTCTGAGACGTGAGAAGAGGAAAGGGAAGAGATAATTGCACGGCAACACAAAAACAGCGAGAAAAGCCTCGCTTTGACGATAAAAACTAAATTAAAACGAACATTGATTATTCAAAGGTCTCCTTTGTGGTAACAGTCACGTGTGAAATCAAGCAGGAAAGCACATAGGAGAACAAGTTCAAGTTCAAGTTCAAGTTTATTTGTCTTTCTTCCAAATGGATGTGATACAATTTTAACAAATTAATAACATGTGAGAGAGTACATAAAAGGAACAATAGTAAGGAACAAGTTCATATAAAATGCATTTAAGTGAAATAGAAAGACGAGGAGGCCTTAATAAAAGCTTAGCTTGTAAAATCAGGTCCCTCAAAGCAATATCATATAGTAGAAAACGACTAGCCTGGTTATATAGTAGAAAAATTAATGCAAGAAATGTTCGTCTAAAACGCGTGAGTACTAAAACAAATAACTATAAACATGGTTTAACTGAGTCATAAAATAGGGAGGGGAAAAGAGACTATGTACAAAAGGCAAGAAGAGTGATAAAAACATGGGTTATAGAAATGGAAAGTGGGGTGAGAGAGGGAGAGATACAGAGAATTAGAACATGATAATACCCCCAATAAAAAGAGAGAATAAAATGAAATATTAATACATATCATATCCACCATTATGTAAACGCACTTGAAATGGTATTAGCAAAATATATTACTATCTGTTACACACTAACTGATGAACGTTTTTAACTTTCAAATGATGTTTAAAGTATTTAAAAATAAAGTATAAGTCCATTCAAACATTAACGGCTGCCTGCAATAAGGTTGTTATAGGCATGTATTGTCTAAGGCAGTAATAGCCTTTCTGCGTATAGAGGCGAAGACTTATTTAGTATTAGGGTTGCTATTCTGCTAATATCAATGTCTAATTCAGATGAACTTGTCGCTAAAGCCTTGTTTAACCCTTTCGAGACATTTGAACCACATTTTGTGGTTTAGCTCAATAACTTTTGATTCAGAGCTCTAAAAAATATACCAGATGCATGAGTAAAAAGAGCAAAAATTTCTGCACACACTGTCTCCATTTTTGTCTGACCATATTGTGTTTGATGCCAGGAATTTTAAAAACGAGAATAAGATTTAAATCCGTAAATTGGCAACACATTGAGATGTTCAAAATCATTGTTTTTCATCAAAATTGGCAATTTATTCAACTTTTCAACAAAATTCCTAACCAAGTATATTGTTTTCAAAGAAATTACACCTTATTTGAACCATGTAGCACTGAAAGATAAATATTATTGTTGCCAATTTGAAGAACAAAATGTGATTAATTTAGCCCTTAAATAATTCCTGTCCTGAAAGGCTTAACACAATTTTAGACCGCGGGCTAACTTCCATTGTTAAGGAGAAGATTGCGCTATGGGAACGGTAAAAAAAAATTGTAAGCTTTCTAATTCTTTTTATGTTAGTTTGGAAGATTATCATCGTAGCTATGTCCCCTGATAATTATTGCTCAGATTCAAAATATGACAAGAAACAGCTGAAATGTTCGGGCCGAACTTTTGTGTGTAATCCCATATAGACATTTCTGTGAGCAGTGCATGTGACTCTCAGCAGGACTGAGTCAATTTTTTATCATTTTGGTGATTCCAAAGCCTTACAGCATACACCAATTATGATGTTCTATATACAGTGCGTATAAAAAAGTATTCCCAACTTTGATAGCTTCTAATTAAAAAGTCATAACCAATGAGACCTTGAAATTTATTTTGTGGTGAAGAGTAACTTGTTTTCTGTTCAATGATACCTCATTCATGACTTTTCTGCCACGGATGACTGAGCACCAGGGTTTTTAAAAAGTATTGTCAAAATCTCCTTGTACCAAGTTTGGGCTGATGCAATTAACGAATGTGGGTCATGCCATATGAATGTTTTACTTTATAGTCTAAAATCCTTTTAAAAGTTGAATTATCTTTCATGCTTTAATTCTTCATTGTTTAAAATGATCCAGTGTACCTAAGCTTTCACGTGACCTTGTTTCAATCCATATGATAATCCTAAATTATTTTAACAGCCTTCTAACTTCTTGTCTCATGATAGCTCAAAACTCTCTGCTCATTGACCTTTGCACCATTTTGCCTGCATAAGGTGCTTTTCTCGAATAGCACATGAACTCAAAGGTTTATCCTCCTTAAAGACTGAAAAAATACAAGGGGGAATACATGTGTTGATAATTACCAAAATATTTGAATTTAAATCTGCATGAATGCTTCCCAAATAAACTTTGTCCATTTTAAATGACTCAATAAAAAGCTTACCTTAAAAAAGGGATGAGGATGAAGCTAAGATTGTGTCATCATGGCAAAGAAAATATCATAAATCTTGCTCGTAAGAAGCCTTTTCTTAATTTTGAGTTGAAATTAACACAATTTCTATTCAAATGCACAAAATCAATTGAAATAACTCAGCAATTGTTTTCAAACTAAAATAACAAATATATAATTGGGTTTGACCCACTTTCGTAGCTTCATCCCAAAATTGGTACAAGAGGATTTTGACAATACTTTTTGAAAAGGCTGCTGCTCAGTCAACCGTGGCAGCACGGTTATGAATAAGGTATCATTAGACAGAATATAAGTTGTGCTTTACTATGAAATAAATTACAAGCTCTTAGAGGTTATAATGTTTTAATTAGAAGCTACCAAAGTTGGGTATACTTTTTTTGATACGTACTGTATAATCAACCTATCCCAATGGCTTTCAGACATTTCAGTCACATGACCAGAACTCAGCTTTATCTTTAAAACTCGACTTTAGACCTGGGACATGGTTGTTTTTTTTTAGCAGACCATTATTTAAGGGTTTGTATCCGTCTCATTTGCCAGGTCTTCACTTGACACTATTCACCGAACAGCCAGAATACGTGGGGCTCTTCGCCCAAGAGGCCGGAGTTCGAGTCGCCATTCATCCCCCAAACGTGTTCCCCTTCCCCGAGGACGATGGGATAGTTGCTTCGACTGGAAAGGCAACCAACGTTGGCATCAGACAGGTGGGGTATGCTGATGATGATGATGATGTTGATGATGATAGTAGTGATGGTGATGATAATAGTAATAATAATAATAATAACAATAATAATTATACTACTACTACTACTAATAATAATATCAATAGTAATAATAATGATAATGATAATCATCATCATCACCATCATCATAATGATTAGGCCTATACTAAAGTGGAGGTGGTATGACTGGGAAAGGAGGGGGTAGGTGATGGAATTTTTTAATTACTTTGATCATGTTCTTCCTTATATACTTCTTGACTACCTTCGGTTTGTAGTCATGGTATTTGGTATTCTGATGCTGATGCTGATTCTGAATCTGCTCTGACTTGATGATATACGACATCTCTCTTTACGACATCTCTTTGATTGCATATTTCAGCTAGGACATTGGCCCCCTGCCCATTGTACTTTGTATTCTATAGCTTTTTGAATAGATAATTATTTGTCGGTCAACATCTAATCAAATTAAGTAGCCGGGCTCGTTTGACATTTATTTCAGAGGGCCTTAATATATTATTATTATAGTGTATAAATTATACTTTGGTATTTTGATGTCATGTTCATCTTTTGATGACTATCATATTTTATGAAGCGGATTTTGCTTAGAGACTGCCTTTTGTCATTTCCATTAAAACTTTTATATTCGAACACGCTGGTCTAAAAACAAATTAAACCACATACTACCAGCTACCGCATACAATATTTGGATGATGATGATAACGACATGACTGTCATTTTACCCAGGGTAGCCTTATCAGCATTAATATTGTTCTCCGTGAGGGCGGTGGAATCGTACCCCGGATACCAGAATATAATGAGGCGCTCAATCATTCAAGGATTTTCTTCCTACCTAGTACCTATTTACTGGAAAATGTAGATTAATGTCTTGCTGAATGACATTAGTTCTTTGTCTTGTTCTCTATTTGTGTCCAGGGATAGGCATCAATGCGCCCATCTTCTGAATGCCCTATACTACACATGATGTATATTTTTTCTAAATGTATTGTTCCGTTACCAATCATCGAAATTGGGTTCATACGGTGGAAACTTTCATCACAGTAATGTAATATTGAGATATTTAAAAAAAAATTATCATGAAATTATCATGGAAATTCACTCTCTTGAGCAATCAGGCAAACCATTGTCCGTTACTGACAGTTCGGTGCAAGTAGAATAAATTCAGCACGAGCAGTATGACGAACTCCAACTATTATAACAAGCTATACATAATGATTACTGAAATTTAAAAAGTAATGTTTATATTACGTTTTCTTAACGCTGCACATGGTTCTTTTATAGGACGTACTAGCCTAGCTTGGGGTGGAAGGGGGTAATTCCCCAGACCAAGCACCGGATTTTTGAGACTTTGTGACTTCCGGCACTGGACAACGACGCCTTTGAGAAAATAAAACGTCAATGAAATCTAAATATTAAATCTGTTGGTTCTTTTGAATATTTCAGTCTTACTTCAAGAGATTATCCGACCCCCATGGTAATTGCACAGATGGAACTAAGACTAACTTCACATCCAAAGATTATGCCTACACAACCCGCGCGTGCGTCAAATCGTGCGTTCAGCAACATCTTTTTGACAGATGCGGGTGCGTTACGGATATCATGATGAACGATACAATATGCAGCCCTCGCAACAAAACCGAACGTATGTATTCGTTGTTTTTTATATATTATGTTAATTTGTTGAAATTAAAAAAGATTAAGATTTATATGATTAAAAATGCAAGGTTAAATTATATTAGCTACATCTCAAAGTTACGACGAGTGTCACCTTACAGTGGCACCGATATGGTAGTCAAAAAAGTGCCCAACTTAATAAGAAGAGTACCAAATTTTGTCAATATTTTACCCATTTGGGTTATATCCTGTCCAAATATGCCATATTTTAGAAATAGGAAATAGACGAATATTATTCATATCTCAGAAATTTTGCTGTTTCTTTTTTTATACCCATCTTCTCTTTCTCTCTATTCTCTATGAATTCCCCATCACCTTTATTAAATTTCGTGTTTGTGTCCTCCCAAATCGCCCCTCCTCTCTCTCTCTCCCTCTCTTTCTCTCCCTTTCCTTCTCCCTCCCTTTCCCTCCCTCTCTCTCTGCCTCTTCATGTTTATTTCAAATTGTTTTTAATTTCATTTTGCAGAGGTTTGTCGTCAGGCCGTAGAGCAGTTCTTTCATGAAGGTCAACTTGAATGCATCTGTCCTGTTGCATGCGAGTAAGTTTTATAACTTTTTTTGTGAATAAATCATATCATTATTAAAGGGCTTCAATTTGGCGGTCCTTTAATTTACTCTCTATAGCATTCTGGTAACTTCATCAAATATTGAAAGCTGTATGTTGCACAATGCCGCATGCTTATAAAAACAATTCTTGGTATCTACCGCTGAATTAGTCTGCCAACGGCCACTGGTCAAACTAACCCTCATCGATTTTTAGCCTAAACCCTTTTAAGTCACGTAACACCTCCATCTGACTAAATTGCAGGCATAAGTGTGGTGTCTGCACAATCTAAAAATTGATTGAGTTATCGATGGCATTAATAGCGTTATATACAAATTTGGATGGTTGATTTATTCATTTTTCATGTTTTTTAAAGTGAAATTCACATGTATTTCCTCCTGACAATCTGTATAATGTGTGTGACAATATAAATTTATCCAGTAGACATTTGAAAGAAGGAGGGGAGGACAATGACGATGATTACATTGGATGAGTTGGGTTGGCATCCATTGTGCCCACACATAGGGTTTGAATTACAAATCCGTTAACTCTGTTCTGAAGTTGTTGGGTACCACCAGGGGATCCACATATGGACCCCCCCCCCCCTCAAAAAAAAACAAACAACAACAACAACAAACAAACAAACAAACAAAACAAACAAAACCCACGCACCATATAGGCTATGTATTTTACGCTACCCAGAAATCGGTTTCCAAACACCCCCCCCCCCCCCCCCTCCCCTTCAGACAATAATTGTTCATCCGCCTTTGTTGGGGCAATCCGTGTGATCACGGATAGCATTACAGTGTGTATACGCATCCATCTGTGATTGAGGATTTGCCGCACTTTCATGTCGTAATAGAGTGAGCATGTATTATTGTTGATTCATTAGTGTAAGAATTTAGGAAAATTCATCAACCTTTTGCAAAGAACTGAAATTGAATGTTCGTTTTTTTTAATGATAATAATAATAATAATAATAGCTGTTTCTTATATAGCGCCTTACCAGTTACAATGTAACCTACCAAAGCGCTTACAGCATTACCGTATTACCCCGGTCACATGGTTCAGTTCTCCATTCCTCTAGGGAGCATTCCAGCCAGAATAATACGAATCATATATTATTAACAGGGTGCGACTAGACATTACAGATACTAACTGGAAGGAATATTTTTAGAAGTTATACTATCGTCACCATCCTTGAAGCCTTATTTCCAATAATCATTTAGACTGATACTTCCAACATAGTGAACATGAAATTCATCCAAAGTATTGCGAAAGCCTAATTATAAATCGAACTGGCTTTATTATTTGATTTATTTATTTCTGCTTGATTTCTCAATTCATCAAATAATGCATACGTTATACAAATTATGCGATATACAATACAATGGAACATCATGACATTAATATATCTTAAACTACAAGGCTAACAGTAGGATTATAGAAAGAGAAATCAAACAAGAGGGTTTTCATAATAAGCCGAGGCTTGACAGCATGAAAGCCCTTTGAGATAAAATATAATTAAAAAATAAAAAATAAATATAAAAAATAATAAATTCTCTATTTCTCCTGCAGGCTTTTCATGATAATGAAAGATACCCTCCATGAAAGAAAATTCATCCTTCTTATTTTTTCCTTCAATAATTGTTATAAACTGATCCACCCCACCCCCCACCATCGACCCCAATCAATTACTTAACCCATATACTCTTTTCTCCCATCGCTCTAATTATTCATACATCGACTGAAAGGATATAGCTTTAATCCAGAATGATTGATTACGATCTCTAATTTTATGGCTCCACGTAGACTCAGTTTCTAATTCCTTAACATTGGTGTGAGTCCTCTAATCAATCTAATGGTATACAATTGTATTTATTGTTGAAAATAGAATCGACATATTATGATAATAGAAGCGACAAATGTTGGTCAGAATAAAATCGTGGCTGAAATGCTTGAACAAAAAAGGGACTTTTTTAGGATAGGCAGACTGTTACACAAATAATAAAGAGCAAATTAGATCAGTGACATACAATCGGATATTAATTAGCGCTCATTAAAAATGCCATTACCGGTACACTGCATTTTTTAAAGATGAAAAAAAAAGTCAAAAGAAGGGAAGACATTTAATCGTGTCAAGAACAAAGGTAGTGAGAAATGGATCATAGTAATGATTTGATCAATAACTGATGCATATGATGCTCTATTCTCTTGGTTTTGATTAATTTAAGGGAGACTCTTTTTGTAACAGCTGTGACGTCCGCCCTTTGGCCATCAGAGCGGTACGAGGTACGAAATTAAAATTGCCCAGGTTTTCGACCTGACTAGGATAATTTCAATAAATTGGTGGAAAGCAATTGTGAAAAACAAATGTCCATTTATTTAATGTACAGAATATTTAATAATCTTCATGGCCTTTCGTTGCTGTTGTCGGTCTTTTGGGGGGTCTACTTTATCAATACTTAATTTATGTGTTTCTACCAACAGCTAATGGGGAGAGCCTCATAGAGGAACTTTTTTTCTTTTGGTGGTCCGCAGGCATTAGCTGGTATTCCCATTATATAGTTTTTTAGGGCGCCCCCTCTATTTCGAACTCATATCCACTACTGCAACTATTAAAAGCTTTCTCCTAGATTCCTTGCAATTTTAATTCGATCCAGTTGACAGTGATAGTATGAGATTATGGTGCACACCCTTTTTTTTTATAATGGATCAAATCTTTTAAAAGCTAAATACTAAGTTAAATACTGAGTAAAGGTATTTTGGTACCATAATAAAATAATAATGCTCCAATTTCCTCATATTCTTTGAAACTATAATACAGGCAATTTTAAAATGAAAAATATCACTGAACAGCGAGTAATTTATTCTGTTGCTCACGTGATTACATTCCAGGGTCACTTGAAGACTCGATTGACCAATGAGAAAGCTACACGTATTCTGCAGAACATCGAGCAAACGAGGTAAGGAATTCGTTTTTAGCAAGATAAAGTTTTATCAAAGGAATACCAAACAGCGTTTTTAATCGTTGAATATGTTAACAAAACCTTTATAGAACCATTAGAGTGTTAAAAAGAAGAGCGTTTGATGCGTTTTCCATCAAAACATGTGCATTGTCTATAAGCACTACGGATAATATAGTAATAATATTCCGTTCACGTGTAGCGCATTTCACATTATGAAATAAAATCCCTATGCGCTTCCAAAGAGCATTAGAAATCATTATTTTCAAATTTTTTGACGGATAATATTCTTTCTAACTTTCTATTTTTGATTCTATCTTGTACGACAGAAAAAATCTGGCTCGAGTGCGGATCTACTTCGAGGAGCTCAACTATGAGCAGATGATCCAGGATCCCAAGTACACGGTATAATTTCAACAAAAGACAGTTAACTTTAATGTATTATTATTAAGAGGGAGGGAGAGGTGATAATAATAATAATAATAATAATAATAATAATAATAATAAAAATAATAATAATAATAATAATTAATAAAAACTAATCAGAGCGCTTTTACAACACAAAATGAAATACATATAACATAGCAAATAGTAATAGAAATAGTAATTATGGATATACAAAGAATTAAAGGATATTTAAATGTTCATTGACAGTGATATTATCAGCCGTATCGTCTGCTGAGAGTCAAAGGTATTATCACCACTTGTGATTTTGAGAGAGGGGAGAGAGTTAGAGGGGGAGGGGGTAAGAATTGGGAGGGATGAGTATATAGATTTTAAAACAATTTTAGTCAGAAATTAGTGAGTAGAATAGTTTACCAAACCAAATAGGCGACTTAGAATCATTGGGTCTGAGGTCTAGTTTGTGCCTGCAGAAAATTTCCGACACATTTTGTCCCATAAAACTCCACTCTTACCCCTTTATCTTAGATGATACAGTGTATAGAAATTGTGTTCAGTCAGTGAATTATTTTTTTCCCATAAAAAATAGCAAAATTTAGTGATGAAAACTAGGCAGCCTAAAGAGAAAAGGAAAGGAAGTAGAGTTAATATGAAACCAAACTGACAAGCGAATAAAGCAAATTGAGATTCGCAGAAGAAGAGGAGGAGGAGGAAGAAGGTGATGACAAATAAATCGACGACGAAGAATAAGAAATAGAAGGGAGGAGGAGGATGAAAGAGAAAAAGAGGAAGAAAATGAAGAGGAATATTAGGATGGATAAGAGATAGAAGAAGAAGTTAAAAAGAGAGAGAGAGAAGAAAAAGGGGAAAAGAAAGCGAAGTAGAAAAGGGGGTCAAGAAAAGGAAGGAAAGTAAGAAGAAATAATCCTGCAATTCCATGCATTTCGTCAACTATTCACTTACCTGTCAGTAATCGATTCACTTTTTCCAATCGTCGTCAGGTCGAGAGTTTGCTTGGCGGTATCGGAGGACTTCTCGGTCTCTACATCGGGTTCTCCGTGATCACGATCTGCGAAGTCGCTGTCCTGTTCACTGACATCGTGAAATATCTCCTTCGAAAAGCTTACAGCCGTGACAGAGTCGTTCCCGTTGATTTCAAAAACTGATTTGACAATACGAAAGGACAGTCTAATCGTGGAGAAACAAGAGTATACTATAAGTACTTTAACTGACAGTACTATTGCTATAGAAACATGAAAAATAATTGTAAATAAGATTGACTGTTCAGGGTAAGTAGCATCAGTGAATCAGTAAATGGTTTTAATGCCATTTAGGCTAACCACTTCTGCTAGTTTTGCATTTTTTGTAGTTTTGTTGTTTATTTGACTGCACTGTGGCTTTGGGATCACGCCTCCTCCTATATATTTATTATTCACGTTTCTTTGTATACAATTGATTTAGGAAAGAAATAAATCTTTCTCCTTACTCTGACCCAGCTGCTTGACATATGACTGTATCCTCCTGTAAAACATAAGGGAGATGCTCTATGTGTATTACATTACTGGTATTGGTTATTATTGATTTTAAGGTTAGCACCATTTATTTACATATTTATTTATTCGTTTTATTTCAACGGGGTGGCTCTCTCAGTAATAAAACTGTTATTCTGAGAGGCCCTTTACAAATCAATAAGAATTGAACAAACTTGAAAAACTTAAATAACACATATACATATGTATACACACACCCACCCACACCCACACACACACACGCATATATATATATATATATATATATGTGGGCCTGTTTAGCAGTATGTCCGAGGACATTTTCGGACAGAGAACAAAAAAAAAATCATGAGAACAATGGTCCTCGGAAGCCGGACAATAGTCCTCGAACGTCGAACAATGAATTTGTGCTTTATTCCGTCGACTGTCCGAGGACGAGGAACAATAGAAACAATACTTGTCCTCGGAAGTAAAGCCATGTAAACCTGTGTGTGTGTGTGTGTGTGTGCGTTTGTTTAGCATTATGTCCGAGGACATTTTCGGACAGAGAACAAAAAAAAAATCATGACAACAATGGTCCTCGGAAGGCGGACAATAGTCCTCGAACGTCGAACAATGAATTTATGCCTTATTCCGTCGACTGTCCGAGGACGAGTAACAATAGAGGAACAATAGTTGTCCTCGGAAGTAAAGCCATGTAAACCTGGGTGTGTGTGTGTGTGTGCGTTTGTTTAGCATTATGTCCGAGGACATTTTCGGACAGAGAACAAAAAAAAAATCATGACAACAATGGTCCTCGGAAGCCGGACAATAGTCCTCGAACGTCGAACAATGAATTTATGCCTTATTCCGTCGACTGTCCGAGGACGAGTAACAATAGAGGAACAATAGTTGTCCTCGGAAGTAAAGCCATGTAAACGTGTGTGTGTGTGTGTGTGTGTGTGTGTACCAACAGAGGTATACTTGTGTGACTAAATGGACAGTCAAACACAATAGATGCCTTTATTCCGTCAGGCTTGTGTGGCTTTTTTTGCTGCTTGTGTGGCTATTTGAACAATAGAGAGAACAAAGGGAAAGACACACAAGTATACCTGTGTGAGTATGAGGGTGTGTGTGTGTGTGGAAGGGTGGGTTTACATAGATTGAGTTGTGGGGTACAGAGAACAATAGAGCACAATGATGGCCTTGATGTTTTTACAGGATGTGTTCGGTGTCCATGTACATGTATATACATGTATATACGTGGAGGTGTCGTGGTCTAGTGGATACGTCACCGGACTGTGGATCTCATGGTTTGCGGTTCGAGTCCCGCCGCGGCACTAATGTCCTTTGGCAAGACATTAATCTACATTTGCCACTCTCTACCCAGGTGTAGTAAATGGGTACCCGGTAGGAATTTATTCCTTGAAATGCTGTGAGCACCGAATTCGGTAGCCTAGCTACAGCCGGGGTAATAATACTTCGGCGCTTAGAAACATTTGTATTAAGCGCATTATAAATGCAATGTATTATTATTATTATTATATACATACATGGTTGGTGTGAAATAACACCTTTTTGCGATATACACTAAAGGAAAAAAGAAACTTATAAAAGTTCAAGAGATCACCAAATTAAATTCTCTGCATGGAAATGTACCAAATTTGGATATAATGTTGATTCAATGCATGGCTTTAAATGACAGTCAATAACAAAAAGTTTTCTTCAATGCCACAAAAGAAATGTGCACTGAAGCAAAGGACTCTCTAATCCCCAAGTCACAAAGACAAACTGCAGCCTTGTACACCATATGCATGTCAATGAATGAAACAAAAGAATTTCAAAAGGGATTTGCAAGTTCATATCCAAACAGATTAATAGCCAGTATGTCCACCTCTAGCTTGCTGGCAAGCTGTACACCGTCTTCGCATGCTTCCGATCAGATTCGCGATGGTAGCCTGGGGAACATTGTTCCATTCCTCTTGCAGTGCTGCAATGAGCGTCTCCCTATTGATGGGTTGATTGATGGGTTGACACACGTCGACCAAGCTCTTCCCAGAGATGTTCAATTGGGGAAAGGTCTGGTGAACGGGCGCACCATGGCAGAACATCAATATCCTCTTGCTCGAGGGGTGCAAATCCCTTTTGAAATTCTTTTGTTTCATTCATTGACATGCATATGGTGTACAAGGCTGCAGTTTGTCTTTGTGACTTGGGGATTAGAGAGTCCTTTGCTTCAGTGCACATTTCTTTTGTGGCATTGAAGAAAACTTTTTGTTATTGACTGTCATTTAAAGCCATGCATTGAATCAACATTATATCCAAATTTGGTACATTTCCATGCAGAGAATTTAATTTGGTGATCTCTTGAACTTTTATAAGTTTCTTTTTTCCTTTAGTGTATATTATGCAACAATACATGGTCATTCAGTCAGTATCAGTAATAAATCAAATCTTATGCACAGCAGCTTTTGAATGAATGTGGAAAAGGGATTTAAAACAGACACAATTCAAGAGGAATTAAGAGTGAGAAAACAGAATGAGATTTCAGCAGAACATTTACCTTAAAACCCAACGAAATGGTTTAGCACGCAAGCATAATATAAAATTGTGAATAATACGATCATTCTGTATCTATAATTATGATATAAGTTTAATACTGTAATATAATTTTAAAACTAATTATCATGTATGTTTCTTCTATTAAGCGTCGAGTAGGCTAAGATGTTTGGGTGGTTTATTGGGGGGAAAATGATGTGTTCCACCAGATTGTCTTTCATTTTTAAGAACTTCTGAAAATACATTGAATTTTCCTAAAACTATTTTTATATATTGATAGTCATACATATTGACATTGTTTTTTTTTTTAATATTGTATTTCAGCTATTTCAGTTATTTAGCAATAAACTGCTGTCTATTTCGAGTTCGTTTATCATGGGTTTTACGGGAAAAATTATGTTCCGCTTCCAGGTTGTCTTTCATATTTAACAACTTCCGAAAATACCTTGAACTTTGCCTGAAACTATTTTGATATATTGATCAGTGGCGTATCCAGGGGGGCGCAACAGGCGCGCGCCCCCCTATTGGCCGTCGTAAAAAAAAAAAACTAGCAAAAAAAAAAATCCTCATACCAAATGAAAATATTGTTCATTAAATAGGCTTCAAAATTGGTCACATATAGCACTATTTTGCATCTCAGCCCTTCTTCAGAAGCAAAAATTTTCCAAAGACCCCTCCCCCATGACGGTGATCAATAATTCCTGGCGGCGCCCCCCTCCCCCCCCCCCCCCCATTGGGAAATCCTGGATACGCCCCTGTTGATAGTCATACATATTGACAGTGGATTTTTTGTATATAATATTTCAGCTATTTCACTTATTTAGCAATAAATTGCTGTCTATTTCAAATTCGTTTATCATGGGTTTACGGGAAAATATTATGTTCCACTGCCAGGTTGTCTTTCATTTTTAGCAATTTGCGAAAATACATTGAACTTTGCCTGAAACTATTTTGATATATTAATAGTCATGCATATTTGACATGTTTCAAACCAACACAGTATCGTGTAGTGTGTTGGTATAGGAACTAGCCTCTTTTTTATAGGCCCACCTAAATTTATATAGTCTTTGAGTGAAAAAATATCTCATCTAGTTCTTGTTTTACTAAGTTATCTAGCTGTTCAACATTAACAGATGTTCTTTATTTCAAATGAAATAAATTTAAGATTTAAGATTTCAAGATTTTTGTTCATTTACTCCTTTTCCAAGTATATTTTGCGTTGTGTGTTGTTTGCGATGTATGAAGAAATTGTATTTTCACTCTCTTTCATTGTTAACCTCCATATAATTACAGAAGTGCTCTCCTTCTCTCCTTTTCAATAATTTTTAATGACATAAAGGTCTCCATCAAGTAGGTCCTATATAGTTCGTATGATGATTATTATAATGGTAATATAAACGGTATTACGGATGACAACAATTCAAAGAACAATATGTTACTACTACTACGACAGCAACCTACTACTACTACTACTACTACTATACTAATACTATATACACTATTAATAATAATAAGAAGAAGAATAATGATGATGTTGATAATAATAATAATAATGATAATAATAATAATAATAATAATAATAATAATAATAACAATAATAATGATAATAATTGTTAAAATGATGGAAGAATTTTCCAAATTACCATAAATCTCAACAAAGGAGTATAGGATATGTTTGGACATAATTCTGCATTAGTCAAGTGCATCGGTGCAAGTCCACAGGCGTGGGGCAACAGATCGAAATTATGATAACGTACAGCCCTGGAAAAAATTATTAGACCAAGCTTCTGTAATAAGGGTACCATAATATGCATACAAAATTATACAAATAATTTGTCTTTGTATTTCATTGAATGAATACCAAATTCCAGCAATTATACCTTGCTTTTATATAATTTTATTCCTTCTTACCACAAAAATAACAGTAACCATGCTTGGTCTAATAATCTTTTCCATGGCTGTATATCATATAAACTAGGCTGTTGAATGACCTTGAACGACTCGGCTTAGGGTGAATCTCTTCCATGATTCATCCTCACTCTGGACACATGTCGTTGTTCCGAAGGTTCATAATTCCGAAAATGTAATAGAACCCTACATCATTTTTCGGAATTACGAACATTCGGAATTAATGAACCCTATTTCATTTTCTGAATAATGAACCCTTTTTTTATTTTCTGAATTATGAACCCTATTTCATTTTCGGAATTAATGCAACGTATATGTTTGGAATTATGAACCCTATATCATTTTCGGAATGATGAGCCCCCTGGTATGGCAATTTATGTTTCGGAATTATGAACCCTTTTTTCTTAAATTTCGGAATTATGAACCTTCGGAAAAAAGACCGTAGAATTATCCTACAAAATGTCTTAATCATATTCATCAACTTATCAACTTCTTAATTTACAGGTTGATACAGTCATTTTCTTTATGGGAGTGAAAGTTATAGTACACCAAAACTACTCAGTTATAGAGAAAAGTTTGCATCAATAAGAGCGGATGTGAAGTCAGTAACAGGCGCTTTTATACCGCCCCCCCCCCTTTCTTGATTGTTTTGATTATTGAATGATAATGTCAAATGGAATCCAGTATGCAAAAAAGATGAATTTGAAAATAATTTTTGAGTGGGGTTGAGCTTATACCGTTTAAATGGGGTTACGGGTTTTACTTTTCAGAATTACCAGATAATTACTTCTCGATACAAAATGGCACTGTATTTTTTCTAACCTCTCCATGAAGGGACATTGCTGTAACTAATGTAGAAATGGGCTTAAATGATCGCAAAGACTTTAAAAACACTCTGTAAAGGGCAAGTCAAAAGCCTAGCACGTCACCTATTCAATTTTTTGAAATTTATGACGTAGCATGACCCGCACATACATTGCGATTGTGTGTTTTTCAATTACACTTGGATGGCTATTGAAGATCCGGAAGGAGAGTTTCTGGAAGTTGATCTGATTTGCTGTCAACGAATGGGTGCAATAAGCCAGTTCGGGGTTAGCGCATGGTACAAATGACCCCAAATATCCACAGATATTTTAGACATGGAGGGTCCCTTTATGTGCACTTCAGAAAAATAACTCTGGGAGTGATAGAGGTGCCTCATGAATAGCTTTTGTTTCCCCCTTTAAAAAGAATACGTCCACCTGGATATCATGGAATGCACCATTAGTGCATAATTGAATAATGATTACATGACATTCATGAGCACATATCGAATATTAGTGTCAGTGGGTTTTAGAATTTGGTACAGATGACCTTTATCTGCTCATGCTCAGATTGCATCCCCGAAGTGGCTTATTATAGTGAGAAGTTGATCATCTATAGGGCCTATACTTCTTAATAGACTTCAATTTTCTAGTGCAGTTTTGTCTTTGTTCTGTCTTGTTTTTCTTGCTTTCCCCGTTTTCCCTCTTTCTTTCTGTCTTTACTTGTTTTGTCTTGTGTTGTCTTGTATTATCCTGTCAGTTTCTTGTTTTTCTTGACGTTTGTTTGTCTTCTTTCCCCTTTTTCCACCTTTTTTCCTTTTTCTTTCTTTCTCTGTCTCGTTTTGTCCCGTTTTGTCTTGTATTGTCTTGTACTCTGAGTCCTGTCTTATCATTTGTCCTTCGGTGCATGTAAAGCATCTTGTTATGAAAATTTCATTATAATTATATACAGGATTCATGACTACCAAATAACACGGTCTCGTCGATCTCCCACATAGTCCATATTACGTAAGATATTGGTATTGGGTATCCATAGGCCTACCCTCATCCACCTTCCATGTTTAATCATTGGAGCGCTACTCAAGCGGGATCAGAACAATCAAGGTATCTTTATACATGTATTACCAAAAAATATCTTAATTAAACATCCCGCTTGCTTCATGCAGCGTCTAGCTTGCTTTAACCTTTCACAGAGCATCTTTGACGATCGCCAAGCCTAATCCGTACCATGATCATCATTTTTGTTCAGTCCAACACTCTTAAAATAATTGGGCAAAAAAATGCCCAACTTTTAACCAACACTGGGCAACATACTGTCCACACAACTATTGGTTAAAATGATCTTTGAAGGTTTGCATGGTGGAGCTTATAACGTGGAGAAGGTTTACGGTTCACCATGTGTGTTGGTAGGAGGAAAGGGAAAAAAAGGAAATTAGAAATGGATAGACGAGAAAGGATGACAAGAGAGAAAAGAAGAAATATTCTTTCGTGACAATGGGTGAAGTCCTGAAAAGGACTTTCTTGCGCTTGTCATAGGTTTTTTGTGTATTGGACCCCCATTTTCCCCCGACCTTATTGCAGCAGAGATTTTTTTATGTAAAATCTGATGACCCCCCTTTAATGAATCAGCCCCTGTCACGTGCTTTTGATAACAATCTAACGATTATTGATTATTGGAACTAATAAAATTGCAGCGCTTACGGGTATTTGAATATATTATTTTATCAAACAAGACTTAAAAAGAATAAATTTTGATTTTTACTTTATGATTTTTACTTTTTACTTTTCAAAGAGCGTTTACTCACCTCCAAGTTGACCGTGTAGTTCCACTCAAAATACTTCTGAAAAAGAAATACAATTTGCCACGTCATGACACCTATACCAGAGGAGTATCTAAGTGAGTTTCTTGATCGGTCTTGAGGACCTTTGGATGTTGGGCACACCATGCGCTGAAGAGTTCTCCATGCAACTGTTGAGAATCGTTCGAAAACTTTCTTCTTCCCTTTCGGGATTTGTCCCCAAAGAACCCTTCGCTCCCTCCACATTCGAGGGATCCATGTTAATAGTAGAATCAATTTCGATTGATACTCTTGGCTAGTTCTTCCTTCAAGCACTGACAATTCTAAGTCAAATCAGCTCAGTAACCTGTTTCTAATTGTCCATATTTTCGGAGCTGTGAGAAATTTGTAATGAGTGATTCCAAAATGCTAACAGTTCAGACTTTTTTCTTTTCCAATATCGATGAAAACTAGGGCAAAGAGACCTGCGGAATAAAATAAGCATATTCAAAATTCCGTTATATGACTATATAAAGAGACAAGAAAATATAAAACATTGCTATCAAGAGACCACCATAATAAGGATAGAAAAGAGTAAATTGAGACTTTTTCCGGATTCCGCCAGGAGAAAAGAATGATGATAAAATGCACGTACGATATCAGAATCAATATTATATTATTAATGAAATACATAGACCTACATCATACATGTTAATCAAGTGGGATACATGACAACATATACTTAGACCAGCCTAAGGATATTTCTATGTTATTTTGAGGAGCACATTAAATTGCCGTTAATGTTAACCGACGAGAACTATTTATTAGCTGTAGCCTATCATTCATGAACCGATTGAAATGTAAACCGTCTTCACTCTTAAAATGTTGGGTAAATTTAGTTGGGTAACTGCTGGTTGGTTAAAAATATGCCCAATTCTGGGCTATTATTAACCAACTGGACACTCGAGTGGTGTAACAAATATTGGTCAATAATTTTTACCTAAATATTGGGCATATATTTACCATCAGTGTTTGGTAAGTATGGGTTGGGTACTTGTTGCCCTGTAGTTGTGTAATTTTGTCACATTCCCTTTGCCAGTTGGGTAAATTTTGTTGGGCAACTGATGGTTGGTTAGAAATTCGCATTTTCCCCCAATATTGGGGAAAACACTGATATGAATATTCATGAATTTTTAGTAGCGTATGGTTTGGGGTGGCCCAATTTTACTAACTGTCACCAAATGCATAAAAAATTATAAGGGGTATATAAGAGCTTACACTAGCATGTAATGGGCGTTGTGGCGTGCGCCTGTAATCCAGCTAACAGCTAGTATACAAATAATGGATGTTTATGAGTGCAATGGACAGAATATTCATGAGGTGAAAGATGAAATGATCCATCCATCGATCATCAACCAAGTCTTCTCATCTCATCTCATCATATATTCAAATACCCGTAAGCGCTGCAATTTTATTAGTTCCAATAATCAATAATCGTTAGATTGTTATCAAAAGCACGTGACAGGGGCTGATTCATTAAAGGGGGGTCATCAGATTTTACATAAAAAAATCTCTGCTGCAATAAGGTCGGGGGAAAATGGGGGTCCAAAAAACCTATGACAAGCGCAAGAAAGGGACCGGACCCCGTGAACGCCCCCCCCCCCCTCCGATCTGCCCCAGATGAAAGTAGGATGATTAAGATGAGACACCGTTTTTTTTAACCTATTACTGGAAAATTAAAAGTGCTTAAGATTAGGTAAAGCTATATAGCAAGGGCAATGACAACTCAGTCATTTTACTCGGTTTTCTTTTGTAGGACCTACGTTTGATTTTATCTGAGATTACTTGTGCTCTAAAAGTATTTTTTGCAATTTGGTTTCATTCTTGAGTCAGGCTGAGAGAAATATGAAGACATTTTGGTTTCGTACTCTTCCAAAGGGAGGCTCCCATTTGAAACAAATTATGTTCTTGTTACGATGATGATATTACGGCAACCAATCATTTGTTTCTAAAGTGTTTGTCAGTTCAAAACAATGGAATATGCCTCAGTTGTAATTATTTCTCTTAGATTTATATTTTGCGTGGAACAACCGTGGTCTAGTTGATACATCACCGGACTGAGGCTCACATGGTTCGCGGTTCGAATCCCGCCACGGCGCTAATGTCCTTTGGCATCTGCCTATCATGCCAGCTCGGCTAAAGCCGGGGTAATAATGTGATACTTCGTATTAAGCGCAGTAGAGTATATTTATATAGTAGCTGCGCTATATAAATGGACATTATTATTATTATTATTATTGTTACTTTACTGGCCTATTTTGAGCCACCACACCCCCCCCCCCCCTTCCCCATGACTCCGAGAAATTTTGCACTGACCTCGAGTATCGCATATGCATGAACATACATTTCTATTCAATTTCAAGTAGAAACAGGTGTTGGATTTTTTAATGTAAAACTTTTTGTCTAAATCTTAAAATCATTTATACAAAAGAAAAACATTTTAAAAATTCATTTCAATTTTTTTTTTTGTGTTACGAATTTCTCATGTATTTCTTTGTTTCTCAACTTTAACTTTTTCATTTGTTTTAAAGGTTGACTAAATTAGAGAGAAAATGGGTGCTCTTTCCATGTAGTTTTGCCTTCTAATCACGAATCTGCCAATCGATTGTCCAAATTATGTCTCGTTTTGGCGAAAAAGGGGGAAAATTAGAGGTTTTGGGACCGTTCCTTAAAACTCGTGAGCTGATTGGCTAACCCCCAAGTGACGTATGAAAAGTAAGAGGCACAAGATCTGCAGGCTGCAGCATATAATATTGTACACAGAATGCGGTATTTGACCCCTCTGTTCAACGGACAATTTATGAAAAAAGGAAATTAATCAATATAATCTTAGGAGTGAATAATCATTAGCAATATATTTTCTACAAGATCAGAAAACGCTTTTGCCCAAATATACAGCTCTTGTTTTGTTTTTTAGCTTTTCTTTTGAACAATGTTCTCATCCATCTGAGCTTGCCGAACGAAAGTTTTGCATTGGTCATAAACGCGTGCACAGCCGTTTTATCCGTCTGCATGTACAATGTCCTACACATCTTTAGTATGGCAGTGACTGTGTTCCCCTCGTATATAGCGACTGGTGAACGCTTTTGTTTTGTTTATTTCACTTACGGCTTTTTTTTTTACTTCGCTTTACATATTACGTTAGTACTGACTTAGATTTTGGCTGAATTCGAGTAACTTATATAGAGAGAGGAAAAGTGCCCGCGATTCCGAGTTGGAGGACTTTTCTGAGCCATGCAGATACGAACTCTGATTTATCAGATGATTTATTAGACTCCGAAGGCAAAGAAGCTCGAGTGGCAAGGGGAAATTCGACCATATATGTTTGAACCCCTCGCAGAATACGGTGAAGGGCCGTGGGTGAAGTAACTCCAGGGAGCTCCAACGCGTTGGAGCTCCCTGGAGTTACGGGTGAAGTAGACCGAAAATGCTGTCTCTCGTTCGTTAGGTCGTCTTAGCTAACGAACGAGAGACATAATTTTCGGTCTACGGGTGAAGCTGCTGCAGCTGCTGTCGTTGAAAAACAGATTGGAAGACTTGACTCCAAGTCTGATCGTTGGAATAGCTGAATCTTTTAGCTAGCTTATCCTTCTCTTCATGCCAAATTCGGAATACAGGCCAGGATCCTCAAAATCATCTTCGGCAAAGTGATCGCTGCAGATTGTACTCCACTCACTTGGCCGGCCCTTGCCACTCTGCCCGCGTGAGCTTTACATTTGCGAACCATAATTTCCGTAGATTTTCATCTTTAGGAAAATGAATGATGTAGGCTTACACCATCTTTAGGGGTCTTGCTACAGCCCGCAACTATACTCCGATTAGGCATTATTGATGAAACTGTGTCCCAAAATCAAAGTTATTGTGAGGAATTATACACACGAAAATACGCAATGCAAATGGTCGATACGTACGGTGAATATCATGCTCGGCACCGGGCTGGGCCTGCCGGGGGCCTCCGGGCGCGCACGGTATAGGTTAGTGGAATATTTTCCCTTACTTTTCATGCGTCACAGATCACGTGATGACGATGTTTCTTCGATGGGTTTTTTTTAGGGGCGGGGCTTATGACTGTGTAAATAAACAAAAATGTACTTTTCAAATGATTATAAAATATGACTGAATGCATAAAAAATTGTGTGATGGATATTTTTGGGCTCCTGATGACACCTTCCTACGAAAAATGGGCATTTATTTTTTTATTTTAGTGACCCTTTAAGGTCAACTGTTCGAGGGTGTTATCTGAACCGATAATCAGTTAAAATAGATTTACAGCTTAAAATTGACAATATAAAGTGATATAGAGAACTTCAGGCTGACATAAGGTCACAAAAGGACACGTGACTCGGTAACAGTACGCCCAATTTTCCAAAAACTTGGTGTCAAGACTTGAAAGAAAAAAGTCAGAAAGTGGTGTGAGATGAATGCGGCAGAACGAAATACGCGGCGAAATTTGTCTAGGGAGTGGGCTCTGAGGAGTCTGAGCCCTCCCCCTTCTAGTACAGTAAGCATGATAAGGGTTACAGAACATCCTGTCTGAAAGTGAGATGTGGTTATGTTATTCTAGGTTCGTTGTTCGAATGTCACGATCCATTTGACCTTTTACTATGCCAAAACGAGTTGATGAAAAAGAAGATTTTGCAACTTTTCAAAATAAGTCAGTCGTAACAAGATGAACAAGTGAACATATCTTTAATACAATGGTAAATCTCATGACTAAGGATCTTATATGGATTAAATAACACACAAAAGAAAACTAAGAGCATTACTGTAAGACCTTGTAGGTACAGCGAATAATACCTGCGCACAATATTACGAGTAGGCATCTATTTATTACCCCCCCCCCCCCCCAAAAAAAAAAAATAATAATAATAATAATAATAATAATAATAATAATAATAATAAAAAATTTAAAAAAAAAATAAAAAAAAAAATAAATAAATAAATAAAAAATAAAAAATATAATAAATAAAGAAAAAAGAAATAAATAAATAAAGAAATAAAAAATAAAAATAATGGCACAATTCCAGTAAAATTAATTCTGTGTCACAGGCTAAAGATGTTTTATGGATTTTTTCCAGTCGTCTCTTTCTTTTGCAAAGTGTTATTCACTGTCGAATGTATACTTACAAAATCGTCAACAAAGATTAGATACATTTCTCGTCGTCTTCCGAGTACAGGGGCATTCGAAGAGCATTTTTTATTTTTCATGGGACATTTCGTATTTGATATTTTACTAAACTGACCTAAAAAGAAATAGAAAGCTCAAACTGTTTTTTCACCGTTGTACCAGAATTCAAACTTCTCTTCAATTTCAGGTCAAATTCAATCGATCCCAATCGTTTCCTGCCATCACCACCTGCAACACGAACCCGGTTATGAAATCCAAACTCGAAACAAAGGATGAATCATTCAAAGAGCGTTTCGACGTCAATTACGAAATCGAAATACCTGGTAAGATCATGAAGAAAACTAATTTTATTTGGTTCATGTCAAATCAATGTTGATTCACTATCAAGACTCAAATCGAGGCATTACGACCCACGAAAGACCGAGGCCTCGTGGGGGGGGGGGGGGCTCAGTATCACTCTTTTGAGCAAGATAGATAGGAAACACAATTATACGAACCCACGCCATTATTATAATACTATACTACAATAACTATAATTATCATTATTAGAATGATAATAATGATAATGATGATAATAATGATGATGATAATAATAATAATAATAATAATAATAATAATAATAATAATAATAATAAAAATAATATTATTATTATTATTATAATCATAATCATTATAATGGTAATATTTCATTCTCCACTCCGTTGGGAGCATACCAGCTGATCACCTTTTTACTGGCTCGCACAAATGAGCTAATTCAATCATATTGACCTATATGTATCCTACCCATAAAATGCCCTACTGAAGGACATAAGTGCTATGTCGGGGCTCGAACCCATGAACTCTGCATTCCCAATCAAGTGATTAAACCACTTTTATACTCTAATAACAAACAATAAAAAACAACATGTAACATTTCCATTGTTTTGGAATGTTAAACAATGATCAAAAAGGGCCCTGCGCTTGGAAGTATAACTAGATTTATACTAAACGAAGAGGCTTGATGGGAGGAATTTTAATTTGTAAACAAATTTTTAGGCATTTTACTCCCAGTGTTAAAGATCGTATGCTCGATCTGTAATGAAAAACACAAGTCAGAAAAAATTGGAACCAGCGGGATTCCGCTGGGATTCCGCGGGATTCCTTCCGTCAGAAGGCCCTCGAGACCAACATTTTGGTCTCTCATCGGTCTCGTGAACCTTCAGGGGAGCGTTTCATCAAGCGTTTTGTCAGTGATTTTTACCGACAACTGTTAAAAGCTACTGAAATCATTGCATCTGATTGGCTAAGAGCAAATTTGTTACTGACTAAACGCTTGATGAAACGCTCCCCAGATTACTTTTCAAAAGGTCCACGAGACCGACATGTTGGGCTGTAGTCATGCATTTAAGGCCATTAGTGAATAAGAGAATCAGCCGTGACTGCTGAGGTCGAGAAGTCATGATGATTATCAAATCTCGAAACGAAATGTATATTGTTTATCGAAGATCTCGATGTTCCTGAATGATCCTTTTTTAGCTCACCTGAGCCTAAGGCTCGAGTGAGCTATTGCGATGGAAATTTGTCCGTCGTCCGTCGTGCGTCGTGCGTCGTGCGTCGTCCGTCGTCCGTTAACTTTTTACATTTTCATCTTCTTCTCCAAAACCCATGATCGGAATTCAACCAAACTTGGTAGGAATCATCCTTAGGGGTAGGGGACCCAAAGTTGCTAAAATGGTACATGTGGCCCCCATTTTGCCTGGCGCTGCCAGGCAAAATGTACATTCTGATCTTCTCCAAAACACATGATCGGAATTCAACCAAACTTGGTAGGAATCATCCTTAGGGATAGGGTATCCAAAGTAGACCATGGGGTGGGGGGGGGAGGAATTATGTTAATTATACCCCCGCCAAACGAAGTTTGAAGGGGGTATACTGGAATCAGTCGATGGTTGGGCGGTCGGTCGGGCGGTCGGGCGGGCGGTCGGGCGGGCGGTCGGGCGGTCGGTCGGTCCGTTGCACCGAAAGTCATGAAATTTGGTACACACATTGGTCTTGGTGGGAAGATGTGCAAGACATATTTTTCGGATGAGTCGGAATCTGCGTTGCCATGGTAACGGCATATTTATGGCAGAAAATCAAGGAAACGCCTTGCGGATCGAACTACTTCCTCAGTTTTTTACCGAAAGTCATAAAATTTGGTACACACATTGGTCTTACTGGGAAGATGTGTACAACATATTTTTTTGATGTGTCGGAAGCTGCGTTGCCATGGAAACGGCATATCTATGGCAGTAAATCAGGGAAAAATCTTGCGGATCGAACTACTTCCTCAGTTTTCGACCAAAAGTCAAGAAGGGCTGTTCTCACGGGGCGGGGGTATTAATCATCATCTTCAGTGATATTTCTAGTTTCTAACATCATCTCATGTACATCCTCCTAGTTGTTTCAATTTCTAACATATCTTCTGGTGGTGCTAGAGAGAACATGCACCAGATGTGAATTGATCCACATCAGGTGAGCGTCGTGCCCCCTGGGGCTCTTGTTTAATATGGGTAGGTTCTTATAAGTTTATAAAAATTAGAAAACTTGTGATAATGTTTTTGTTTCTCTTGAAACGTGGACATCGCAAGCACATTTTTGATAAGAGATTTCGAAAAGAATGAAATAAAAAATGCAGCAGCGAACATTCCAACAAATAAATATGAGTAGTGTAATTTACACCCTCATCATCACGTAATGTATTTGTGTTGTACTTGTTTGGTTTTTTTTGGGGGGGGGGTGTCTCTTCCTCCCCTTCCTTATACATGCATGTTAGTGTCGATCTGTTTATATAATCACATTGTTCATGTTTTGAAACCATTTTTTTTTAAATAATGGCATGTATAAACGCTGAGGCCTAGAATACTGCAAAAAAAAACGGACAGTTGACATACATGTACATAATAAAGTATGTGCAGACAGTGGAAAACAGTGAGCAAAAACTGCGTATTATGTGATTTTGTTATTTTCCAAAGTTTTGTTTCCAGGCAGTCGAAGATTGGACATCTCGCATCTCCAGACCACAGTTCTGTCTCAGGAAATCTATGGAATACGGGAAACAACGTGCTCGAGTGGATACCTTGGCCAATACGAGTCTAGAAGAACGGGCGTCTCTGGGTCATTCTCTGGATGACATGCTACTCGATTGTAGATGGAGAGGCACGCCTTGTGCTCCAGAGTGAGATAACGAACAAAAATCATATTCATGAATTTTTTTATTTAACTAACTAAAATGACGATAATGATGATGATGATGATGATGATGATGATGATGATGGGGATGGTGATGATGATTTTATGATTTGTGCTTTCAAGAGAATAAAGTTATTTCTTTTTGTCTTTTAAAGAAATTTTACGACGTTTTATGACTCGCAACTAGGAAATTGTTACACGTTTAATTCTGGACGAAATGGCGAACAAATAGTAACTCATCGACCAGGCGCTAATTACGGTAAGTTGAGCCTACGTGGTATGTCCAAGGCCCCGTTGCATAAAACTTACCATTAACGGTAACTTTGTCATCAGTGGTAACTCCCATGGAATCCTTGATTTTGATTGGCTGTTGAGTGATTTTACCATAGTAGTTACCATTGATGTCAAAGTTACCGCTAATGGTAACTTTTATGCAACGGGGTCCGGATGAAGGAGGCTTAACCCTAATAGAGCCGGGTTATTTAGACCCATCTCACAGCCGGGGGGGGGCTGATTCCGCCCCCCCCTAAGATCTCGGCCGTCCACCGCGCATTCGCAACGAAAATCGACACACACGTCGCTGACCACGTAATCTACAAAACTGTATAGTCAATTTCTCCGAAAAATGTCACAACTAATTAATTATGCTGATTTATGCATAAAATTAATGGTTTGCTCTAATTAATTAAATAAAGCCCCAAAACTGCTAATTTTTTGCATAGAGACTCTTTATCAGATTCTGATCAAATAAACCAAAAAAAAAATGAGGTGAAATCCTTTTTTTCTTATGTATTTTATTGTTTTTTTAATTTCTTATGTATTTCTTGGTTTTTCGACTTTTTGTTTTTTATTGTTTTTTCGATTGAATTCGTTGGCGACACTATTTTAATCATAAACAACATAAAATTAATTGTTTTTAAACAGTAAAAGTAAAAATAATGAAACATTTATGAATTTTAGCTGGAAACACAATTTGCATTGGATTTGTACACGAAATCACGTTTTTGAGCAATTTTGGGTCTGACATGCACTTACGAAATGTTGCGTAACTCTGGAACCGCACGCGCGGACATCACAAATTTAGTCTCAAAAGTTGCGCAAGACTTGAAAGAAAAAAGTAGTGAAGCGGCGTGGTGACTGCTTTTCGCGATGCGAACATATTACGCGAAACGTCGAGGGGGGGCGGAATCCGCCCCCCCCCCCCGGGCCTATTAGGGTTAAGCCAGGCTCACACGATGCGTTAGTTCAGTTGCGCCGATCACTCCAACTCTGAATCCATGCTGCAGTAAGCAGTGAAAATAGGCCCGACGGGCGCAATAGACCGCTTCGGTAATGTATGCAAATTTTATGCATACCTTTCAAACAAAGGTTGTTCTTGACAACCTAAAAAGCTTGCCGGAGGCTTGCCGGGCATAGCAACAAATAATGTATGCAAACTGGATTCCAAGCACTGAGGCTCATTTATAAAAAGCATGTTCATGGAATAGCTCGTCACTAGGTGCTCAGAGAATATGTGCATAAATTTGTAACATTACAGAAGCGGTCTATAGACCTGTTTACTAAGTGTGATTCAAATTTATGGATGTTTCTTTCCTGGGGACCTAGTAACGAGGTATTCCATTAACCTGTTATTAATGAATGAACTACAATACTTGGAATCCAGTTTGCATACATTACTTGTTGCTATGTCTGACAAGCCTCTGGCAAGCTTTCAAGTTGTCAAGAACAACCTTTGTTTCAAAAGTATGCATAAAATTTGTAATGTTGGAAGTTACTCAGCAACGTAGAAGTTGCTTGACAACGATGAATTTTGCAAAGCCACTTCCACCTTAACATTTCGATCGTAATATCAATGGGCTAAAATACCAACGAGACTGACACCAAATGACAATAGACCGAATTCAAAAATGTCATTCCCCACGAAAGTTTTAGAGTCGGTCGGTTTGGAGTTGGTTTGGCGGTGTGACTGAGGTACTATCACTATATTGTCACTCATTGTACCCTCCACAATTGCTCTGGTAGACAAAAGAACATCCCTTCATTGCTATTATGTAAAATAAGTAGAACAGGTGAATATGCATGTGACACCTGTTCTACATACTTTTACATAATAGAAAGCAAGGGATGTTCTTTTGTCTACCAGAGCAATTGTGGAAGGTACAATGAGGAGCTGTATATTTTGTCCGCTTCTTTGTTGGCCATGTTCATAGTGTATTCTCTTCTTCAAGCAGGTCTTTCTCTGGAGCTCTTTGTCGAACAGGATGAGTACGTGAAAGCCATGACCGAAGTAGCTGGTTTTAGGGTGAATGTTCACCGTCCTTCTACCATGCCGTTCCCAGCAGATGATGGTATCTTGGCCTCTCCAGGTTTCGTCACTACAATCGGACTTCGTGTGGTGAGACAAGTCGTTTTTGCTTTGCTTTGTTTTGTTTTGTTTTTAGAAAGTTTTTTTAATATATATAATTTAAAAGAAAAAACCTAATTCGGGGGGGGGGGGGGTTATAAAGAAATCAGAGTAACAGAATTTTCCAAATTTCGGAATGTACACGCAGGTGTCGTAGCCGAGTGGTAGAGGTGTCGCAGTCGAGTGGTTTAATCACCTGACTGGGGATGCAAAGGTCATAGGTTCGAACCCTGGCACGGCACTTAAATCCTTGAGCAAGGCATTTTATGTACATTGCTCCTCAGGTGTTAAGTGGATACCCGGGAGGATGCGAACGTCATTGCATTGTGGCTAATTTGATTGGAAATTGGAAATGCGCTACATCTTGTTCTGACTTTTGGTCCACATGATTTAATGCAACATAAATAGATTTACATTATTACGTTAACGATGAGTTGTTTTTTCTAGTCTTCTCGAGGAGTTCTGTGATAACTCCATGTTATAAATAGCATTTCTCGTTTGATTCAGCTTAAGGTCAATCGTCTTCCAAAACCTTATGGAGATTCCAAGGCGGACCTGACCAAAGATATTCAAGATGGCACTTACCATCAGCATTATGGTAACACATACAACAGAAAGGTAAGAATTTGGTGTATTTGAAGTTTGAACGGAACTTGGTCCTAATGCACAACTGTCCAAGTGGATAATAAAATCACTCTTTTAAAGATACAGGTGCGTTAAATCCATTCTTAATTTGTCAGTTGTAACAAAATTAATAAAGTACTAAAAAAAAATTGCAGAACTTTAGAACTGAATCTTGACTTGACTTTCCATACGTACAGTATATACACAATGCACTAATGCAGCAAACCACTTTACATTGCGTTGGAAACTGATCGTTCAAGTTGGAAATTTGTTTCTTATTGTCAATACAGAATATGAAATTGTATACAAAACTGTGTTTAGTAAGCTCGCCGCTAGCAAAAAATTAAACCATCGACATAATCATGCTTTACCCTAGAAGTAGGATAGCTGTTATATTCTTCCATGCAATGTATGTATATCACGTGGACGACAAATTAACTTTATACGAAAGTAATTTTGAAACGATTTACCTACTTACCTTGATTGTCATATTTCATAAATGAAACACTTCGACCAATCTAAATTGTACTGAAGGTGTATTGATAGTGGCTGTGAATTACCATATGTTTTTATATATTCTGAGTTATTGTCAAAAAGATATTTTAAAAGTCAGGAAAAATTATTACAGGTTACCATAAATTTGTAAGTAGTTGCCAGTAGAAACAAGCAAGTAATAAGATTAAATGAATAACCAAAAATAATAATAATAATAATAATACCTGGCATTTATAACGCGCTTTTCCCATAGTGGCCCACAGCGCTCACAAGTACAGATATATATTATTACCCCGGTCATTGGATTCTGCCATACCCGACACAATGTATGCACATTCTCCACTCCCTGGGGAGTATTCCAGCAATGGGTAGTACAGTGACGCTCACGCTGCTAAGCAAACGACATTAACTTTCGCATCCTACCGGGTACCCATTTAACACCTGGATGGAGAGTGGCAGATGTAGATTAACGTCTTGCCAAAGGACGTTAGTGCTGAGGTGGAATTCGAACCCCGGACCTCGTGGTTCGCAGTCCGGGGACTTATCCACAGATCCACAACACCAAATACCCGACAAGGTGGAAGAAAATAAAAGGACCTACCGACAAGGGGTGAGAATGGGTTTCCAACTATCAAATAGAATTTCATCATGCTTTTGGGAAATTTCTTTAGTATTTGACACTACATGTATAATTCAGTGTATCACTTTCTTATTATTTTTCTTAGAACAGACGTGTGAGGTGAGCTGCTATCAGAATGAGGTAATAAATAGGTGCGGTTGTTTCGATCCAACCTACCCAAACGCTCTCAACATCAAGACAACCGTGCCGTCTATCCGTGTGAATACAATAATCGCATAGGTAAGCCTTACAATGGGTTTTCATACCCAGTGGCGAAGCGTGGGTCTAGCCATTTAGGGAGGGAGGTGGTGGTACTCGTATTACTATTCTTACTTGGGTAGATGAAATGCAGTGACAAAAACCATCGTGTATGAGGGGCTTTGGGGGTTGGTCGTATCATCTTCTTTTCCTGCTGTCTTACCCCTCTTACTCTTCTTTTCTTCTTTTTTTCCCCTCTCTTCCTCACTTTCTCTCTCTCACACACTTTCTCTTTCTCTCTCTGCCTCTCTCACTTTCTCTCTCTCTCTCTATCTCTTTTTCTATCCCCCTCTCTCTCTCTCTCTCTCTCTCTCTCTCTCTATTTGCTATTCGACGGTCATGTCATTCATTATTAACCATATAACTAAAGCAGAAAATACAATAATCATTTATGTCACAGGGGGCTTCAGGATAATAAGGGTTTCCTTTCACAGAGTACACACATGCAGTTGCGTAGCTACGAAGGGGGCATGGAGGGCACGTGCCCGACCCAAAAAGAATGGCGAAAGAGGAAAAGATGTATATAGAAGATGAAGTAATGGGGAGGAGGAAGGTGAGAAAAGAATAATATGGAAAATATCCCAAACTCACTCCCACTCTGTCGCTCTGCTCCCTCGCATTCCAACCACCTGGTAAGACCTTCGCATGCACCCCTAATGACGACTAGTGCCCTTCCAATGACGACCAGTCCCCACCCATGACCGGACCTTCTACATCCCAGAAGCCATGTTGGCCTATGTTAAATGCGTAAAGGTATAGATTTCTAGGGTTAAACATGGACCTTCTACACTAGTATGTCCATGACTCAAACAATACTACCGTGCTGAGCCTGCAATATCGTGAAATATCGAAATTCGGTTCGGAATTTTGATGTGACCGGCCCACCCAACCTACATGTACATCAACCGACCCTCTAGCCAAAATATCGAGCGGCCCGTAGGGAAATCTCCCTAAATTCCCCATGACCAATCCGCCCCTGGTCACATACTTATTAGTAGGCCTCGCAAATAAATAATCTGAAGAAAAAATCATTTATTTCCAGAAACCCAATGTACGGCTGCTGTCGAAATGGAACATTTCCTCGGTAAACTACAGTGCAACTGTCCAATCGCCTGCTAGTGAGTATTTTCTTGTTATTCATTGTATTTTTATAGGCGTTCTTCAATCTATTGGGAACATCTCCTGTAGGTTAAATGCACATGCCACCATTTCTTCTTCCGTTTACAGTACAGTCCACCATCAGGTGTATTATCGTACTGTTGAGGTGCAGTGCACCAGATCGACGTTGCTCTATCCTTTCAATTGTTGAACGCCAAACAAGGTAGCAGCAACTCCCATCTTTTAACGTCTTTTGGTATGACGCGGCCGAGGTTCGAACCCACGACCTCCCGATTGTGAGGCGGACGCTCTACTGACTGAGCCAACACATCGGGGTTTTTTTTTTGTGGGATTGGGATGTACAGGACGTGTACCACTACACCGGGGTTTCCCCCTACTCTTATTCGAATAGTGCAGTGGGTTCTTAACGTGCAAAGGTGATGACTTTCCTCCACACGGGACCTCCAGTTAACGTCCTATCCGAGGGACGGAGTGTTTTCCACTGTAACATAGCCTGTGTCTATGAAACAAGGGAGGGGCACGTTAACACACAACGCAGGCTTCAGTCATCCGCCCGGGGTGGATTCGAACCCACGATCTTTGGTTCGACAGGCAGACACGTTACCGACTGAGCCAACTCGCCGCCTGAATATACTGTACTACTTTTGACATTGTAGGAGAGTAGGAAAATATTTTAAAACACAAACTCTATCAATTCTCATGTAATGAACGGTCGTGTTATTTTGCGGTTGTTAATGTTATCATTCTCTTTATTAACACAAAGTTTTAGGACACTTACAAACTAATGACTCAAGTGCCTAAGAATTTACGGTGATGGCTCTATGTTTCAGTACCCGAGTTTGCCGACACTTTGCACGTGTCTACACACGAGAATACTTGGGGAACATTTTTGCTGTCTGTGTCTCTTTCGGCACAGGCATTGCTTCCGTTGCAGACTAGGTCGGAATATCGGAACACAGAAGTGTCGAAACGGAGAATTTTGGGTGTCGAGACAAAAGAGTATTTGGAACATAAAGGGCACCTTCGAAAGAAAAGGATGTCGAAACATAGGAGCATCGGAACTCAGGGGTGTCGAAAAATAAGGGTATCGAATTAGCCAGTTAGGGTTTTCGAAAAATAGGAGTGTATAGAAAATAAATGTGTAGGGACATGGGTATGTCGCTGTCGAAACATACGGGTAAAGGGTGTCGAAACATAGGAGTGTTGGGATGTGCAGGTGTATCAATACACCGGGGTTTCCCCCTACTCTTCTTCGAATAGTGCAGTGGGTTCTTAACGTGCAAAGGTAGCGACTCTCTTCTACACCGGGCCTCCATTTAACGTCCTATCCAAGGGATGGAGTGTTTTCCACTGTAACATAGCCTGCGTCTCTGAAACAGGGGAGGGGCACGTGAACACACAACGCAGGCTTCAGTCATCCGCCCGGGGTGGATTCGAACCAACGATCTTTGGTTCGACAGGCAGACGCTTTACCGACTGAGCCAACCAAAATAAAGTTTATACGAAAAAAATCTTTCATCTAAGTAAGCTTATAGTGTTATACATTTAAGGGTATACCCAATTGTTCTTATGTACAAAGTGGTAGAATTAGCGCACCTGGATCGTCTTAAAACCGACCAAATGATTAATAGAGCTTCTTTTTTTTTTACAAACGATGTACAATTAATTTAAGGTCAAGTTTTTTCAACTGATTGTTTTTTTAATAGAGGTCACCACTCTGTCGCTGATTTAATTTTGATTTACAATCTTTCAAAACTGCATGCTATCAATCTCCGTGGGATAATTAGTTTTGATTTGATTTATATTTCAAAGTTCCCATATTCTCTTTACAGACAATACATGAATTTAAAGCAGATATAACATACCCGCTAATGGCCCACAATACTAAAAATGTGGGTTAGATTTCAGATTATTGTAGGAGGTTTTGCTGATTTTTATTTTGCGATTCCTCCATATTTGTCGAGAGTAAGTTCTTCCATCTGGCATTCAGATGCCTATGAGGTGAGAGAAAATTATATACTTCTGTTTTTGGTTTTGTTTTGTTTTGTGTAATCGTTGTTGAGGGTAGACTTAAGGGCTTCTTGTCACACAAGTTTAGGGAACAGGCAATCCTCACCCGTTTGTTGTTTATAAAGAGTGTATAGATTGACTGACTGACTGACTGATTAATTGATTGATAATAATAATAATAATAATAATATGTCTTGTTTACCCAGGGTAGCGTCATCAGTATACTGTTCTCCCTGAGGGCTCTGCAATCATACCATTACCCCGGCTTTAGCCGGGCGACCATGATAAGGTGCTCAAGATATATTGCCTTTTGTAAGTGATGACGAAAATACCTCTGTTTTTGCTGTAGGCCTACATGATGATGATAACAATAACTTTAGCCATGACTCTAGTACAAATCATACCGACTCTATAAATGACATAACCGATCCTTTTAACAGACAACAAGCTGTCTTTGAATATGATTTTGACTTAAATGATGAAGTGCCCAATAATGTTGCCCAATATTATAACGAAGAGCAGTTTGCAGCTGAATTCAATAAAACAGAAACCAAATTTTCCATGCTACATTTTAACATCAGAAGTTTAAACAGAAATTTTGAAAACCTCCGTATGACATTAGAAAATATCAAATATAATGCATCTGTCATAGGACTTACTGAAACCTGGTTAACCGACAATACATGTTCTCTTCTATCCCTACCTGGTTATACAATAATCACAAATAAGAGGCCAAGCAGAGGGGGAGGGGTTGCGGCATATATTTCTACAAGGTACCAATTTAAGATACACACTGACATTAATATAACTTCAGCTTTAGAAAGTCTTTTTATTGAAATCCTTAATCCTGGAAAGAAAGCTATTTTAATTGGTATCATCTATCGACCTCCTAGCACCAGTTGTAATGATTTTTTAGACGAATTTGAATCAATTTTATCCAACCCCCTTCTAACGAATAGACAGTGTTTCATAATGGGAGATCTTAATATTGACCTACTTAATCTTAACGATAATCTGACTCATAGCTATCTTGATCTCACTCTTTCACACTCTCTTGTCCCATTAATAGTTAGACCTACAAGAATAACTGAACACTCAGCAACACTTATAGATCACATATTATCAAATGTTCACCCATATCCTGAAGTTGGAATATTAATCACAGATATCACGGATCACTTCCCTATTTTTGCTAAATTTCCTGATCCTACTAAATATACACAACTTCCATCTCTAAGACCACGTAGCCTGACCCATGATAGTATTGTTCGTCTTAAGGAAAGATTACGTTCTCTTGACTGGACCGAAACAGAAACAGAAAATTTTAATGAATCATTTGACAAATTTATGGAGACGTTAACACTTGTATATAATGAAATCATTCCAGAAACTACAAATACAAAATCAAATTACAAAAAAAATCCTCGATCACCATGGATTACTAAAGCCCTGTTAAGATCTATAAATAAGAAAAATAAATTGTATTACAAATACAAGCGCGACAATACTCATCAAACACGAATAAAATATACAAAATACAAAAATGTTTTAACTAGTCTTCTAAGAAGTGCTAAAAAGATATATGCCGCCAAAATACTTTCTAGCAAAAACGATATGAAAGGTACCTGGAAAATTATAAACGGTGTCCTCAAGAAGAATGACCAAAAAAGGCTAATTAACACTGTCAAAGTTAATGGTAACTTAATTGATGACTCAAAAGTAATTGTAGAAAGTTTTAATAATTACTTCGTAAACATCGGAAAAAACCTAGCCGAAAACATACCTAGTACCAATAAACATTTTATGGACTACATGAACCAACCTAGCCCTAATACATTATTGTTGTACCCAACAGACTCTGCTGAAATTACTGGAATTGCACTAAAACTTAAAAACCACAAGACACCCTGGATTCGATAATATAACTAATACTTTGCTAAAGCATATCTTGCCAGACATCATTGTTCCTCTGTCACATATTTATAACATATCTTTATCCTCGGGTATATTACCAAACCAAATGAAAATTGCAAAAGTCGTCCCAATATTTAAAAAGGGTGATACCCATCAGATCACTAACTATCGTCCTATCTCGTTACTAACAACTTTTTCCAAGATCCTGGAAAAGATCATGTATAACAGAACAATTAGTTTTCTTGATGAATATAACATACTGAGTAATGTTCAATTTGGCTTTCGTGAACAGCATAATACCACACATGCGTTCCTGACTCTTATCGACAAGGTCACGAACGCACTTGACCATCATTCCCACACTATCGGCATATTCCTGGACTTCTCCAAGGCCTTTGACACAGTGAATCATGATATACTTTTACATAAATTGAATCACTATGGAATTAGAGGAAAGGCCTTGGAGTGGTTCAGGAATTACCTTACAAACAGGAAACAATTTGTAGTTATTAATAACTGTTCATCCACTTTAGGAGACATAACGTGCGGAGTACCACAAGGCTCCATATTAGGCCCGCTACTATTCATATTGTATATTAATGATTTTTATATTTCATCCAGACTATTATCCTTTATACTCTTTGCTGATGATTCTAACATATTTTTTACCAATCATGATCCACACCTGCTCACAGAAATCGTCAACATTGAGTTAAAAAACGTAGCAATTTGGATAACAGCAAATAAACTTTCCTTTAACCTTGATAAAACCCATTTCATGATATTTAGTAAAAGTATTACTGCACTTCCAGAACCTATAATTCTCAACAACCATGTACTTACCCAGGTAACCAATACCAAATTTCTTGGTATTACAATTGATGACCGTCTTTCCTGGAAATCTCATGTTATTCAATTATGTAAGAAGGTATCACGCAACACCGGTGTCATTAACAAAATTAAACATTTTTTTTCCACAGCCCACCTTGCATGTATTATACTGCACTCTTGTCTTATCCCTTTTGAATTATGGTATACTCGCATGGGGCTACTCTATTAAACAAAATCTCAATAAAGTTATGTTACTGCAAAAGAGGCTAATGAGAATCATTTGCAATAAAAGCTATCGTTCTCAAACTAACATTCTCTTTTATAATAACAAGGTCCTAAAAATTGATGAATTATACTTGTACAATCTCGGTTGTCTTATGTACCAATTGGAAAACAATCAGTTACCAGAAAATTTATTGCAAATATTTTTGAAAAATAATGAAGTACACAAATACCCCACGAGACAATCAAATATGCTACATCTACCAATGACCAGGACAGCTACTGCACAAAAGACTTTTATATATACCGGACCACAGTTCTGGAACTCCTTAAATAATACTATTAAATCAGCTCCCACCATTTTTTCATTTAAACGTAGACTAAAAAAATTGCTGCTGAATAGATATACATGTAACTGCTAAATGGTAAAAAATAACAGGGAAAATATCATTTCGAACCAAAAATTGAGCTGGAATGAAAAGAACATCATTGCAGAAAGGATTAAAATGTATAACGTCCCCATCCTTCATCTTCCTTCTCTATCTGTCTGTCTCTCTCTCTCTCTTTCTTCTCTCCTACTGAAGTCATCGCCTGTTATCATTTCCAATATATTTATTTGTACACATACCACTGTCACAATTATTCTGTTTTGTAGTGTAGGGGGGGGGGGGATAGTGCAAAGTATATATATTTCGTAATTATTTCCATAAACTTAGAGCATTTGTAAGTATATTTTTTCTCACAAAGGGGTCTATAAAATTCAAGCTGTGCTTTTTAATAGACTCCTCCACTTTTGTTTCTTTACTATGCCTGATATCACCGAAATTATGATAGTATAATTGTTTTAAAAATTTTCCATTCATGTAAACACTTCTTATCGTAATTTTGTTTGATATTATGTAATATAAATTTGTATATGTAAAACACTGAAAAACATGTGGAAAAAATAAAGAAACCTTGAAACCCTTGAAACCAAAGCTATTTGATCATATCATGGAGCCTACCACAAACGACAGCATCATTTTTCAAGACGGTGTTTCCGTCCAACAAGTGGTAAATAAATGAATAAATAAATAAAATAAATACAAAAAGTATGATTACACAAAGCAGAGGCGAGTGGGACGAAGAAGTCGTGCAACCCCCCCCCCCCCCCCCCTTCTTCGCTGAGGGGTCTTAGAGAATTGGAGATTTTTTTGGGGGTCCAATTTACACTCACATGAAAAGTATTTCTGAGAGAGAAACAAATTCGCACCCCCCCCCCCTTCTGACAATCCTGAGTCCGACCTTGTGTGTTTTACTGAAAAATATATAAAAGTAGGTAGTGTGAAGCACGTGGATTCTGATATGACGCTGCAAAGGTCCGGATTTTTTCAATCGCTATTAACATGATCGATATTGCTACACTTTTTTTTCCTCCTTTTTATCTTTTTCTTTTTATATATATATGATCGATATTGCTACACTCTGCCTATTTATCACTTCATAACTATATATAAAGAATATGAAGAAAATGCACAAAATAGACCTATTTGTGAAGAATTACATCGATTATAAATACACCGATGATAGTAGAAGTTGTCAAACTAAGTCCCTTATTAATCTATAATTTCAGATTCCCGATCTTCTGAGCGATATTGGAGTTCAGCTTGGTCTCTGGCTGGGCCTCTCGGTCATAACCGTCTTCGAGTTCTTGGAAAGCGCTTGGCTCCTTCTCGATTTTTTCTTTGGCCGATGCGGGAACATGTCCAAATCTGATGCCTCTCCTAGGACCAAGAAAACATGATAGCTCCCTGTTCCATCTCTAGATGGGATGACCACTATTGACATGATCCATCGAGTTATGATGACGGAGCAATCGCGATCCAGTGTACAAACAAAATATACTGTACTATGTACTTTATTTGACGAGATGATTGGTACCACAGAATCGAAGAATGGAGTTGAAAAGAGACTTTACTGACGGGTCCTACTAATAGCCGCCAACAGCAGCCAAGAGCAGCCAAGAGGATGCCAAGATACGGTATTCAATTTACCAAAAGCCGCCAAGAGCCGTCAAGAGTGTGCGATCTTCTAAAAGCCGCCAACAACTGTATCGATCATCCATTTTTTATCATGTTATTCTTTTGCTGATTTAAAGCCATAAAATAATTTATTTTTGTTGATTTCGTACCAAAATATTAAGAATAGCATTAGCAAAAGAGCCTTTTGGTTGTCTTTTGGCTGTTCCAGGATTTGTTTTTGGCTTGTTTTCAACTCTGCTGTTGTGGCTGTTGGCTGCTGTTGACTGCTGTTGGCTGCTTTTAGTAGGACCGTTACTGGACAGAAGTTTTTCGTCTTGCACTCATTTTTTTTTCTTTGCCTGGTTTGCTGGAAGAGTAAAAAAAGAAGCATGTTTAAACTTTCATTATGAGTGTTCTCTCTCACGCAAACCATTTATGAACAAATAAGCATACGGGGATAATGGGGTAATTCTTGAGGAGTTGTCCGGTGTGCTAGCGGGGGAGGGGGGGGGGGTAATCATCCCAATTGATTCCAAACTGCTTTCATACCATTTTATATTGCGAGTTGCCAGGACAACATTATTCATATTTAAGCTGTACGTAAATGATACCTCGCCATTGTGATAGGTAAGTGCCACGGGATTTGCAAATCAAGTTATCATTCCTTAATGAATGCATCAGTCATTAATTACTCTACTTGTCACTTAGGTGAACAATGCAAGGCGCGGCATCCGATGTCTGAACAAATAATAGTCGGAAATATTGAACGACGAATTGACCGATTGAAACTCGTCACTCTCGTAATCAATACTCGAGCGATGTATTTGCACAGTTAGCTTGAATAGAGGTATATTAGGAGATACTAGTCGTAACATACCAAATACATGCAAAAGAGAGTATATAGTCCATAATGTATTCCCAGTATTTTTCTATAACATATTCCTAATAATATGTGATATAAACTCAACTTTTAAATCTCTAGACTCTCTAGATTGAATTCATTATTTTTCTTATCATCTATCATTATTCTTGGCGTACATATCATCTAATTTGATACTTAATCGGATATGAGTACAAGGATTTCAAAAAACATAATATAACGTATAAATACAAATGAAAGGAGAAACGAGATGGAAAATGATGCTGTACGGCATGGCCTGTTACTCGAAAACACTTAATCCTACATAATAAAGCATCAGTGTTACCATAGAAACAAGCAAAAGTTCTAAATAACAAAATGAATTAACGAATTTTTGTAGATCGGCTGATGCAGAACAAATTTAAAATTGTGATATGATGATGTCATATTATGAAATAAAGGTTCACAATTACTGGAAAATCAGTCGTTGGACTACCACATAGAATTATAAATTGTGGAAGTATTCGTATTTATCGATAGCATCGGTAATGCCTACAGCATTATAAAACGTGACCATTTTATCTCGAGTATATTAATTAAATTGACGTGCAGTGCAGCCCTCGGGACAATTTTTTTTTGTCATTTCAGCCCTGAAATTAAGTGGCAGTTATTATCAATAATGTACAAGAAAGTAGCGAGTTCGTTAATGGACGTGATGAGCCACCGAGCCATGAATTCTCCCTTCAAATGGATTCATTGTGTGCTTCTTGTATCATTATAATGGGATGCGATTTGATGCTTCGTTAATTTGTACTTTGTTTACTCTGTGGACAGTAGCTACTACTGTATGAGAGGCGAAGATGATTAAATATAGCGCTCAAATTATATTCATTTTATTTGATATGGTTATTCAATCACGGTTTTTAACATGCCTAATTGTCAGGTCACAATTTTAGGTGCTTTATATCGGGTAACCTTCAAAGTTAATGATGTTGACACATAGATTTGTGGTGTTTGTATCAAGACCCCAATTGCAGAGCTCATGACACAACTGGATACTCTTCCCAGTAATCCTAATCAATGTCATATATCAACACTTTGTAAACTGTTCCTTTATATCCGAAGTGATATTTTATGTAGAGAGTATTCTATTGTGCGTGTTATCTATTTGTATATTTTGGGGTATTTTGTTTTTATTGCCATAAGAATTTCGAAAAATATAGGTTTAGATGAAGAAAAAAAAAACATGATAAACACGATGCAATTATCAATAATTCTTAAAAGGAAGATTAATAACTTAGTCAGCAATCTTGTATTGACAGAGCTACCATGTATATATTTGCGGATCATTATGTATCAAGCATATGACAAGAGTGAAAAAAAGAAGTTCTTAAACTTTATGGGGGACCGTTTGCATTTTTGTTTTGTTTTTACCAGGGTACGTACCCCTGATGCCAAATGATACATCCAAAATATATGCTTTATAGGTATATTTTCAAATCAATATTCCATTTGAGAAACATGCACCCCAAATGGGTTTGCTCACATCGTCACATGCATGATTCTATATCTATCTTCATAATCTGCGAGTAATTTATTCAAATTGCTAAAACTCCAATCTGCTCCCAATTGATTCCAAATGTATGCAACCATGACCATTCAGAAACCAATAAGACCGCACCTTTGTGCTGTATTTCGATTCATCACATCAATTACAGGGCAAATCCACCCTGATATCACATTGGTTTAACAAATACAAATAAGGAAACAGATCAATGAAAGTTTGAGCAAAATCCGATAAAAATAAGAAAGTAATGAATTTTTGAAGTTGTAATTAATCAAACACCAATTGGCAACTCCGTGACGTATCTTGGGAGCTCCTATCACTGATCTATAGAGATCAGTGGCTCCTATCCTATTTGTCCTGGACTAACAAATCATAAATTTCCATTTTTTGAAGGAAAGTGTTTAATTATAAATGCACCCTAGATATAAATATTTCACTCATGCTTTTACACACAACCTATATGAAACAAATCTATTTCTTTATCGATAACTGAGAAAATGACAAATCTACGAAATTTGCTGTACAGAGCAAGTGGGAGAGGAGCTCGCAAGATGCGTTACGGAGTTGCCAATTTGTATTTGATTGATTACAGTTTCAAAAATTCATAACTTTTTTTTTAATCCCTTATCGGATTTTGCTCAAACTTTCAATAATCTGTTTCTCTCATTTTCTGCTTTTATCAAAATCAACTAAATTCCAGAGTGGACTTCCCATTTAAACAAAATCCTTACTATCAATCATGAATCTAGTCCGCGCTTCATTTATCAGTGCTTATCGGTTTTATCGACCGAAATCTATTATAGGATTTACAAAAGCCAGGAAATTTCTAAAAGCGTAGATTTTGTTTTTTGTATAAAAAAATTATAATTGTATTCGGTCTCTGCCTGTGAGGAGCTTTAATACAGATTTATTAATAATAGATTTGAATTCTAGCACACTTTTTGTATATAGGCCTAATGCAGTGACGTATCCAGGATTTCCCAATAGGGGGGGGGGGGGGCGCCAGGAATTATTGATCGCCGTCATGGGGGAGGGGTCTTTGGAAAATTTTTGCTTCTGAAGAAGGGCTGAGATGCAAAATAGTGCTATATGTGACCAATTTTGAAGCCTATTTAATGAACAATATTTTCAATTGGTATGAGGATTTTTTTTTTTTTACGACGGCCAATAGGGGGGCGCGCGCCTGTTGCGCCCCCCCCCCCCTGAATACGCCCCTGGCCTAATGGGTCAAATATGGAAGGTAGGGAAAAAACGCAACATCAAATATTGATGTTACTCCAAGTTTGAAGCGCGCAGAACTGAAAAAATAAAGACAAGTAAGATGGAACGGACGAGGTTTTTTCAGATTTATTATTTGATTCGACTTCATCTCTACTGTGAGTGAGTAGCGAATTATTTTCGAATGATATTGCCAAAACATGAATATTCGATACAAATGAAACTATTTGAGTGTGTACATAAATCGATGGATAATTAAAGTGTGATGTTACTTACTGGTGATGGGACGGTTGGTTGTCATTGGCTACCAGATGCACGCAGAAAGGATAAGTGACTCCTCGGCGGAGAGAACTGAATGAGTTGATCATACGTCTGCCTGCCAAGAGGACCGTAGCTAGGAGATTGATCAACTGCAATGTTTGATCAGTTGATAACTTATTCTGAAGCTGTGCGGAAGCAGAACACTGGAAATCATAATCTCAACTGATATCCTTCATATTATTGTGAGGACATAGAAAAGGGTGTCATCAGATTTTTCTTTCCATTTCTTTTTTACTGCCGAGATTCCTCTGACGATTCTTTTTGACTAGCTAGGCTGGGGTCATCAAAGTTGTAATTGACGTTATTTTTATGATTGTCATTACCAATAATAGCCTTTACAATATTTCAGCCTCTGCTCATTCGCAGAAATATTGATCACAGGTCCGTGGCTTGGATCACCGCTGGGTAAACGCAGTTATGGTGAGTGGATTTCGCAATCCTTTAATTCGTGGTATTTATTATTCCTTGTTAGCTTAAAATGTTGGTATAATTCGAATGCGTCAAAATCAGATTTCCTTAATCTTATGATTTTTCGATACATGATGGCATAGAACACGACGCATAGGGACGTTATATCATAATGTGATATGCGCTATACAAGAACGGTTTTTTAAATTATTACTATTAAACATGCACTGACAAATTTCCTCTGCAATGGTTGTGATTTTCGAAACATTTCATACATGGTATTGATTTTTATTACGTATCAGTCACCGATAAATATCTCATATTATGGTAGATTTCTTTTATTGGTAATAAAAACCAGTACATTCCAGCGGAAACTTGATACTCTTAATTCTATTACATTTCCATTTTTATATCAATTTGAGATTTATTGATTGTGAGTATCTCAATAATTAAATTTTAGTTTTTTATTTTTCCATTTTTATATCAATTTGAGATTTATCGATTGTATTCTCAGTAATTGAATTTTAGTTTTTTATTTTTCCATTCTTATATCAATTTGAGATTTATCGATTGTGAGTATCTAAAAAATGGAATTGTTTTTTAGTTTACAGTAAACAGGTAATGTTTTGGTTTTAAAGAAATCACACAAAGTAGAATTCAAAAAGGAAACCAGTGTAGTACCAGAAAAAAATCAATTTTGTCCTTCCAGTTAGACAATCCCGACCTATATTTTCCTCTTTGAACTTTCAAAATTATTATGTGATATAAGGAGTGTCGATCTTTGTTTGGGGAGGGGGGTGACCGGCGAGGGAGCGAAGCCAGTGGCCAAACTTATCTACGTTATTGTACAACCGAGGAAGCAAAACGACTGAGCGGCAAATTTGTCAATTTTCAACCTTAAGAAAACCCGCAATTTCTTGTGCATTTTACCCATGAAATTTACCAATTGACCACCGCACTTGAGTGGTGTAGAGAAACTCGAATTTTATACATTGATAAACGGTTTTCTATTCACTCACTTCTACAATCGGGAGCAGAACTAACGAAAACCCTATAGGCTTGAGAAAGAATCGAGAAATTCAGCAAAGCTACCTGAAACTGAGATTTCTTTCAAAAGTTGAACCTTTGCAAATGCTGTTTTATACACTTTATCCTATATTGGGGACGTAATATCCAGCAGGAATCATGTGAAACTTACATAAAATAGCGAGCAAAGCAGTTACATCTTTATTTTTTTCAAACTTTGAGCCCTTTAAGCTATATAAGAACTAACAATTCCAAATTATTTGGAAAAGAAATTTGTATTTAAGCCTCTGAAATACTGCCTGAGAAATGGTCACCAGGTAATTTTGCTTAAGCCGAACACAGAAAATTGCAAACGTACATTTCTTTATCGTGGTGGTAAATTGTACAATGACTTACCTATTTGTACTCGACAACTAAATAATTTTACCTCGTTTAAGAAGGAAATACATAGTATAAGTAAAATTATAGTAATATATTTCACTGATGATATTAAACATATGGTCCAGGCAGGAGAGAGGGGGGGGGGGCACATGTGTACTTTCACAGCAAGCTCGTGGATTTCAATTCATGATTTTTTTTTTCTATAAAGTTATTTTGATGTAGCAACTCTTATGTTCATATAATCATTTATTTACGGAACCCCGAGGAAGAACAGGTTAGCTATGTTAATTAATCTGAAGCGGGTCATCCCTCGATCTTAATCTATTTTCTTTTGTATTGTATGTTAATATCGATGTTATATAAGGTTATATAATTTCTTGTTTATATTTTTAATCTGTATCATTTTTTATGATCGTGAATATAACCAAACCAAACAATATACTGGGGGCGCGAAGTTACGAGATCCTGAAAGAAAATAATCATGCGAGGGAGCAAAGCGACCGAGCTTTGGAAAATGTTTGCATTTCAAACCTTTAAAAACTAAATTTCTAGTGCATTTACCCATTTACCGCATAATCCGTAAGGATTGTGATTTTTCTTCATTTCCACTCTTTTTTTATTTCTCCCCTTTGCGTTTTTTGCGCCCCCTCCAAGTGCCGCCCGGGGCACGTGCCACCCCCTTCCCCCTAGATACGCCACTGAGCGAAGCGACCGAGCGGGGGAGGGTGTGGGAGGGGGTACCCCTCCAACACCAGGAACTTTTTTTTAAATCTGTTTATAAAAGTTGTATTTTAGAGCATTCCAAAATGGTTTTTAATGAAAAGAAGGAATGCACGGATCTACGCCAATGGACAGAACCCCTTTATTGAGAATACCAATTTGAGCGAACGAATTTTCTTCGATGTTTTCGCATTGAAATTATGGCATTTCTTATTTCCTTACTTCTAATGTGATGGTATTTCAAGATCAAACATAATGAGTTTGTATAATTAGTTTTAAGTTAATGTATCATAATTCTTATTTATTTTATTCAAAAATATTGGGGATGATAATACAGGCCATCCCCACCTCATGTTTTGGATGGTTTATATATACCCCCCCCCCCCCCCCCCCCCCCCCCTGTTAGGGATCGACACCCATGTGTGGTGTCGACAATACATCATTATTTTTCTGTGGACAAAATGCACACACGTGTACATTTTTTTTTACCCTGGGGCTTGTATCACCTCTGCCACCCCCTCCCCGAATAACAGATGTGAATAAAGGATGATACATCAATCGGTTGGATACTTCGATTAGGGGCATTGTAACTCCTACTGAATAAGTAAAGGAATAAAATATGTATTTGGTTTTTGATCGATATACATCATTCAGTGGAGAATGTGTTTACGTCTTGTCTCCCGCTTGTCTCCTTTTAAAATATATTTAAGAGGTATGTGTTTAAACTGATATGAGAGTAAATAGGATCTGTCGGGTCGCCGATCCTGACAATTTTTCGATAATAGTTTCATTTCAGGGGATCCTTTTCAAATTCGTTTTTAATGCAATTTTAATAAACAAATTATAGAATTTGCATGCTTACTTGCTTTTTCATGATAAACGAGGGAATCTGAGCTTAAGCTTTTTTTGTGGTCGCTCTCCACTTTTTTCTCTCAGATTAATCTTTAATGGGCGTTATTGATAATCGTTTATCGATCGGCTCAACTTGTTCTTGAGACAAGTTCCACGGGAGATACTGAGCGAGCCGACAAAGATGGATGCGTGGAAGGCGAACGCGGAGAAGGAAGAAGAAAGTTTTCTCAAGATTCTCCACAGTCGCATGGAGAACTCTTCTGCGCACGGGTTACCAAACATTCATCGTTCATCAAGACCAGTTACAAAACTCTTTTGGTTATTCCTCTTTCTTGCTGGTATTGGCGTCATCACTTGGCAAGTTGTAACTCTCTTTCAGACCTATTTGGGTTATCCATACACGGTTAGTCTTGAGGTAAGTAAACTCCCAACACCGCTTTTTTCTTTAATCTTTGATCTTAGAAATTATTATTGTCAATATTAACCTATGCAGAGAGTTTCAATAAAAAGGTAACCCAACTTTTAAAACTCAGTATGGAGAGATGACATGTATATATAGTTGTGATAAAATTAATACGATTTTAAAATATAATTTCTATGTATTTATTGATTATTATTGATGATTATCATGAAAATAATGGTTTATTATTATTATTATTATTATTATTATTATTATTATTATTATTATTATTACTCTTATTACTATTTTTATTATTATTATAATAATTATAATTATTATTATAATTATTATAATTATTATTATAATTATTATTATTATTGTATTATTATCATCACTTTGTCTACAACACAATTTTCAGTTATCGAAATAGGATGGTAATGATCATGACAACAATCAACACCATCATCATCATTTTTATCATTATCTTTACTGTCACCATCACCATCACCATCACCATCATCACCATCATCACCATTATTTGTTTCAGATCAAGTTTAACCGTTCTCAGTCGTTTCCTGCCATCACCATCTGCAACATGAATCCGGTGATGAAATCCAAACTAGAGAAGGCGGACGATTCGTTCCGAGAGCTTTTCGATGTCAATTTCAAGCCGCCACAAGGTGACATGGATGTGGCCGATATGGGTGTCCAGATGGCTGGTCAATTTGGAGGATTCTACTCTGGTCAGATGGGGGCCGGGGGAGGTGGAGACACTAGTGGTGGTGGCGATGGTGGAGCGGCTAACGGAGACACTACTCAGCAGCCAGAATCATCCACGGCTGGTAAGCGAAGCATATAATGTACTTGGTCTGTTGGTCCAGTCTGTATTTCAACAGAAAATCCAAAGCTGGGTTGATTTTCGGATTGAAACTGATGCTGATGTAGCCTGTTGTATCATGCATCACCATAGGAAAACGATCGGATTAGAGTTTGGGGTAAGTAGGTCAAAGGTCAAATGTCATAGAGGTTAATATGCATGAAAATTAAGATTTTTTAGTTTTGTTATCACCATATCCCATCTATTTTGTATGCATGACTATGAGGAGACAAAGTGATCAGACTTTTGGGTTGTTAAATCAAAGGTCGAAGAGGTCAATTAACATGTAATTATACGGTGTTTATTCTGGTTATCACATCACAATATTTCGAGAACAATTTGAACCATGAACTTAACTGAAATTTGGCGGAGGTATATAGGAATATATGAATTATAGAAATCTTTTCTAGATTTAGGATATATTTATACATTATTGATGCGCTTAAAGTGATTTCACAAAAATACTCAAAATTACATTATGTATTTACTTGTCTTACAATTATGTACGATATTATTACAAGAATAAAAATATGAAAATAAATGAAATATTTATAACAATTCTCTATAGAGTCAACATACCTTACGGTATAACAAACATGAATCATTGTAATATTGATATAATACTTAATATAGTTCATATATTGAATATAAATGTAATATTACATTATAATACTCCGATGATGAAATAATATACAAAAAGGCAGGCAAAATACTTTGAGATGCTATCCGCACTTAAGTGAAAAATATTCAAATCACCAAATACCAATGACTTCCCATGTCATGCTGACGAGTAAATATAATAATATTACATTATAATACTCCGATGATGAAATAATATACAAAAAGGCAGGCAAAATACTTTGAGATGCTATCCGCACTTAAGTGAAAAATATTCAAATCACCAAATACCAATGACTTCCCATGTCATGCTGACGAGTAAAATCTAATCGATAACTGAATATATTTCGTAGGGGTATGTGCGTATGATACGTACGTAGATGATCTTTGAAGGTAGAGGTTTGCATGGTGGTACTGGTAACGTGGAGAAGGTTTACGGTTCACCATGTGGTTATTCCTGAAATGGACTATTGAGTAAGAAGAAGAAAGTGCAGAAGAGTTGAGAGGAGAAGAAAAGGAAAGACGAGATCTTTCTTGAAAGTGTGAAGTCCTGAAAAGGACTGTAAACCAGATGAGAAGGCTCAGAGTGGGGAAGACTCGACGTTTCGGACAGGATGACTGTCCGTCGTCAGGAGTGTACGTAGCTGTACCTAACGCAATAGTTATCATAGTTAATATCATAGTTATCATAGTTAATATCATAGTTATCATCATGATTGATATTATATTATCAATACCATTATTTACATCTATTATATGAATACAGATAAGATTCAAATTATTATCAATTGAATCCTGTAATCAAGGTGTTACCTCTTGACTAAAATAAATCATCATATGTTTTGACATCCCTGTGATCGACACCCCTATGTTTCTACACCCCTATGTTTCGAAATTCCTATATTTTGGCATTCCTATATTTTGATACCCCTATGTTTCGGCATTCCTATATTTCGATACCCCTATATTTCGATACCCTTATGTTTCTACACCCCTATGTTTCGGCATTCCTATATTTCGACACCCCTATATTTCGATACCCCTATGTTTCTACACCCCTATGTTTCGGAATTCCTATGTTTCGACATCACTAAGTTCAGACATTCTTATGTTCTGACACCTTCATGTTTCGACAATCCTATGTTTCGACGCTCTTATTTTTCGACACCCCTATGTTTCCACACCACCTTGGTTAGACGTCGTGCATAAAACGCAGAAGCGTAACGAAATATCTCCAAAGTTTTCGAAAACTTTGGGGAAATAGGGCCGTCGCCGCAAAAAGGACATTCTTTTACTTTGTTTGAATATTTTTTGCTCATATGTTTGATTCCCTAGCAAGAAGTGGTACATATGGAAACTCAGAAGCTCCAGGTACCGATGGACCACCTATGGGGCCAGGTGAACAGCCCTCTGGTCAGGGCCAACCTGGTGCCTCTGCAACAACAATTGCTTCAGTCCCCAGCACCACCAAAGCTTCTTCAACTAGCTCTTCAGAGTCTACCACTGAGGCGACGGAGAATACGACTGAGGTATGTGTTGTAACTGTGCTATATCCCGCAGATACGGCATATGGTGGGCATTGTAAAGATTGCACTTAATGAACAGTAGGCTCTGTCCTTCTTCACCACTTCCAACTCCTGATAGGTTATACTTTTCCATCAAACTTCATATTATTCGATCCACTGATGTCAATTTCTGTCTATTTGTCTCAAGGCCATCGAAGCCTGGGAAGACCGTCAAAAAGGCGACTTCTTTCGCAAACAGTCCGATAACTACAAGAAACAGCAACGATTGGTGGTCAAACTGGCCAATAAGACGATAGAGGAGCGGAAATCTTTGGGGCACTCTTTCCAAGACATGCTACTGGACTGTTCCTGGAGAGGCTACCCGTGTTCCCCGGCGTAAGATGATGTCATGCATCCTCAAACTATATCTAAAATATAAACAGATAGAGATAATGTAACACCACCAATATTTTGCACGTGTTCAGGCTGATGAAATAACTAGCGTTCACAAACATTTGGTAAAACCCTTTTGCGATAGTCTTCATTACAGTAATGGTGGAATGACCGAAACAAAATTTAGATCAGACCTCTAGTACTGTACCAAGAAAGGGGTTCTAGTTGACATTCATATCTCCGTTAAATTTTGTTTTATGGTATTGTTCTTTCCCATATTGCCGACGAAGCAAGTACAGATCCTATAAAATTGACAACTTTGTCTGCAACAATTGTAGATTTGCTGACAAAATTGTTGAAAGGGGTTGTCAAGCCCCCTCCTAGCAAAGTCCCGTGTTGTAAGTTTATTTTAAAAATGCAACAATGCGGATAATCCATTTAACTGTGTAAATGCAGTGTTCAAAGTGAAAGAGATCGATCTTTGACAAGTTATAAATTGTACGTGTCGTTATCCACAGGAATTTCACCAACATTTTCGACCCTCAATACGGAAACTGTTATATTTTCAATTCTGGACAAGACGGAAATACATTGTCCACCAACCGACCAGGCCCTGCCTACGGTATGTTTGATTTAAATGAAACGGTAACCGCAGTTATTGTTCCTGATGATACATATAATGATATGTAATGCTTACCGTAGGCAATGTTGAGTACATTGGATATTATAAATAAATTTAGATTTGGAATCCTTTTTTAATGATGATTATCTATTGGGCGATCTGAACCATGGGGTAAAGCCCATTTATCAGCTTGTGAAAAAATGGGAGATATTTTAATTTTAGAATGTGTTAAAAACGGAAGGATGTAAGCCTCGTCAGACTCAGATACTCGAATTTATGAATGTGAATTATTTTTGCCAAGAGATATTAGACATGTATATTTACATTACTTTTCTCACTTATTACTTTGTGCAATTATATTGAAAAGTTGTTGGAAATAAATGTCATTAGATTGAAATTGAAATTGAAATGATATAGGAAGACGTGTTTCTTAGATGTTGTGATACCTGGGGGTGTTTCATAAAGCTGTTCGTAAAGTTACGAATGACTTTACGAACGACTGGAACATGTTCTTGGGTGCTGTACTAATCAGATTCTCAATCATTTAGCACAAGAACTGATCACCAGTCGTGCGTAAAGTCGTGCGTAACTTACAAACAGCTTTATGAAACACCCCCCTGGTAAGCCGAAAGACAGTGGAGGAAAACACACGATTGGTTCGGTGATTAATATAAGTATTGTTCTCTCCACACCAGGGCTTTCCCTACAGCTGTTTGTCCAGCAGGATGAATACATGGAGGACTTAACCGATGTCGCTGGTTTCAGGGTGATCATCCACCACCCTTCCAACATGCCATTCCCTGCAGACGACGGCATCTTCGTATCTCCCGGGCTCGTCACTGGCATTGGAGTGCGTGTGGTAAGCAATTGCGCAGCCAGTGTTTTCTTGGGGAGGGGCGAGGTAATTTCGACTTTATCACCCAGGACGTGGTTCATGGTGAAGTAGGTCTTTATACACACGTATAATCAACGAGAAAAGGTTTTTTTATTCACATTTTAGCTTTTTCATCGCACAAGTCCCTCAACATTTTTACAAGCAAACCTATTTGAAGGATCGCTATAGAAGATAGTTAATTCTTACATTATAGTGGGGCACCCCCCCCCCCCCCCCCCCGTCGATGCCCCTGAAAATTAGGAAACATTGTCTTGATTTTTTTTCAGCTTGAGGTCCAGAGGTTACCTAAACCATACGGATCATGCAAGGCCGATATCGACAAAGACATTGAGGATAACATTTACTACCAAAACTACAACATTAGCTACAGCATACAGGTATGACCTTTATATTTTAGAATGCATTATTTACTTTCAAGATTATTACAGGAGCTAAACACATTTACAAAAAGTCATTCTCAAGAATAAAAAAAAATGTGAATGAAATTTAGTTGCTGCTGTGTTTGGAGCGTAAGAAGTAAATAAAAAAGAGAGAAATGTCATATTGTGTATAGAATTGGATTTAATCATTGATTAAACATCAGGACTAACGAATGCAATTATCGTAAAAGTAAACCGGGGAAAATGTCCAAATAAACAAACAGACCTAAATTATAAGGGGAAATGTATATTATGAAACATTTATTAATTAAGGAAGAATTAAATTTTATTTTTTTTACTTGCAGAACCCTTTCAAATGAAATATGAAAATTCAGAAGAGTGTTATGAAATATATTTTATTTCCCAAATTTCTTTGCAAAATATTGCCTAATGTTCACTTCACTATAATATTGTAATGTACTGGACAGAAAATAGTTGATTTTTTTTCAGTCATTAAGTTTCTGGAATAAAGTTTGTCATTCGTAACAAAAATACATTTTCATTTCAATAATCAAAACTCATCATTTGATAATATTTCTCATTCAACAGACGTGCGAACAGAGTTGTTACCAACGCGCCGTGATAGGGGATTGTGGATGCAGTGATCCCTCCTATCCAAGCCCACTGTACAACAACGATACTTTCTTCCCCTGTAATATTGACAGTGATATTGGTAAGCCCAAGTCACGTGAGTTGCTCCTTTCATAAGATACTCATACCCCAGTCACACCAACGATACAGACTGAACAAACAATTACATTGCCTCGAATGAACAAGAATCTTTCGGTTTAGAGTCGGTGAGGAGTCCGTTGTGACTAAGGTATTATGAGGAAACTATAAAAGCAGTGATGTGTGGGTTTAGCCATTGAAAGGGCACTATCCTAATCTTTTGGAGGGGGAGGGCATCAGTATCGCCGGTTGAATTAAACTACAAACTAAAAAGGCCATTGATTAGAAGGATGATGTGGGAGGGGTCATATCACCTTATTTTCACGTTCCCTTTCCCCCTCTCCCTTTATTTCATTTCCCCATTCTATTGAGGGGGGGGGGGGTTGCTCGTGTCCGCCTTCCCTCCCTTAGACCCTATATATGCCAGTAGATAAGTAAGCACACATATGCCTTCCATTAACACTTCTGAATGTTTTATTTTTGTGTTGATTAAGATCTTGAGCTTGAATGAGTTGAATATGTTTTAGAGGAGAGTACGCAGTGCTAATTTTATAGTATAATTATATCATAATTACCGCATTATTTATCTTTGTCTATTTTCAGAGACTGAATGCCTTGCTGAAATCGAACGCAAATATTATAATGGGAGACTAGGCTGTGAATGCGAAACCGCTTGCCAGTGAGTCCTTATTTAGAAATAAAATGATTAAGATGATAAATTTAGAAAAAATGATTAAGATGATAAATCTCAACTATCTAAAATTTCGTGACCTCATCATTAGACTTTTCCCATTATTCGTTCAGTGAAATTGCCCACAGAAAATATAGTCCTAGAGCAAAATGAATTATATTTATGATTCATTTTGATATTCATAATAACATTCACAAACATAAAGAAGACGTTGATGTCACTTTTTAAGATGTTTTTCTTGACTATTTTAAGAACTATTATTAAAAGAGATCAATCACTACCACATAGTTATATGTCTGATTATTACAACGTCTCTATATAATTAATTTGCTAAATAAAATTGCCCACACAAATGTCATTCTTAGACCAAGAATGATTCCTTTCTACGATTTCCTTTATCATTCATGCAAATATATCATGAGATAAAATTTTTGTTTTCTTATAGATATTTGTCTTGGCTACTTTTAAATATAAACATTTCGTCTAGTTTGAAACAGATCTCATATTATATGATGTGACAATTAACGCATGCAACATTTGATTAGGTTAAATAATTATGAATTAAGAATTTAGTTTTAAAATAATTATCAAGAATTTAGTAGTCAAACTTGTCCTTTTGCCCCACTTTCAGTGATATTAGCTACTTGCCAACAATAAGCTCTGCAATTTGGCCCTCAGACAATTATGAGGTAAGACGGAGACATGATTGTATTCTTTCTCTGCTTCTATATATTGTTCATTCTGTCGCAAGATATATTGCACTCGATGTTTGTTATTTCTATCTTGCTGTTCACAACTTTTGGGATTGATTTTGCTTAATAACCCCAAATATTCAATTATATACTTCACATAATGAAAGATACTTATATTATCTACTCACGTGAATTACCTTTTTCTTACAATTCTTTGTTTGTTAAAGTCGTTCAGGCTCAACGTAGATGATGGGAATCCCCATGCCTAATATCAATCTTTCTGTTTCTCATCTTTAACAGAAAAAGCTCTTTGACAAGATGGTTAGATCTAATGAGGAGATGAGGAGACAGGTCCAAGGTCAAAGTCCCGCAGACTGGACCAGGTGAGTTAAAAGAAGAAGAAACAACAAATTAGACAAGATATATTCTTATGGAGCTGGCATCATATTATTAAGAAACATGCGCGTGTTCCGTATACGGCACTGTAGTGGGGATACAGGTACTCTATAGTGGGGGTGACAATAGCGCCCTCTTGTTCTTTATTGTAGGTGAATATGGTGAGAATGACCTTTCAAAGCTCTTTTCAAGCACGTAGGGAAGACTGAATATTATATACCATTTTTATTTGAATAAAAAATACTGCAGTTAATATCACTTTCTTAATTTTAAGAAGACGCGCGGAGGGGGGGGGGGGGGGAGCTAACGACAACAGTAAGGCCCTCGTCAGAAGTAAAGGTAAAGGCAATGTGGATTGTGGAAGAAACTTTAAAAAGGAACATTCTATAAAATGAATATCACTTCTTATTTACAACTGTGGCAAAAATTCAAATGCCTTCGTTGAAGGGGGTACACATGTTGAAAAAATTGCACTTTCCAGTCGCTGGAGCGGCATCTTTGTTGGCTTTAGAAAATGTTTAGGCATTCGGCACAATGATATTGAAAGCTATTCAGACTAGAGCCTATCTAAATATAGTATTCACATTTATATATCCGCATTCCCAGGAGTAACATGGCAAAATTGGAGATCTACTTTGACGAATTCAACTACGAATACATTCGCCAAGACCCGGCATACACGGTAGGTTATTACTTTTTAAGTTTTGTTTGAAGTCTATTTGCGTTTGACACATGTATAAGTTTGATAATCTACGAAAATCAGGTGTTTCTTGGAGACTACACTATAAATCTACACTGAATATTAATAGATTTAGGAGATTTCTGTCGTATTTTAAGGGTTCCTATGAGACATCAAAAACATTGTTATATAGAACTTGCCCGAAGCCCCATGACCTTGCATGCTCTCCAAATGTTAGCTGCAGCAGGGGCGTATCCAGGGGGGGGGGCGCAACAGGCGCGCCCCCCCCCCCCCATTGGCCGTCGTTAAAAAAAAAACTAGCAAAAAAAAAAAATCCTCATACCAATTGAAAATATTGTTCATTAAATAGGCTTCAAAATTGGTCACATATAGCACTATTTTGCATCTCAGCCCTTCTTCAGAAGCAGAAATTTTCCAAAGACCCCTCCCCCATGACGGCGATCAATAATTCCTGGCGCCCCCCCCCCCCCCCCCCCCTATTGGGAAATCCTGGATACGCCACTGCTGCAACACATCAAACGGTAGAAGAGGAAAAAAGCTTGGGCCACCCTGATAATCATGTGATACAAATACTTTTTAATAATGGAGTTTTCTACTCTCTAAATGCACATGGGTGGAAATCTACTTTTTGGGGAGTCGTATTAGGGATCAATTCATTTGGAGTGGAATTCACTCTCAAATATAATGGAATCCACTCTCAAAAGAGTGATTTAATAACTACTTCGGAGTAATTCAACTCTAAAGAAAGTGATCTTTATTAAATATTACTTTAAAAAATATAGTAGATTTCCGCTCCACTGTATTAAGAGTGTATGATTTTTTTTTTAAAGGAATCATTCTTTTTTTTTTTTTTGACAATCTTGTGTCGTTTTCTACAGATCCCCGATCTTCTGAGCGATATTGGAGGTCAGCTTGGTCTTTGGCTCGGCCTCTCGGTGATCACCATCTTCGAGATCTTCGAGGGCGTTTGGGTGGTGATCTCTTTCTTCTGTTCTCGACATCGGAACAAGACCCGCCCCATGCATTCCATTCCGACATCGAAGATACCGAGGGAGTCCCCTCCGCCATCATACCATGCACATTTTCCCGACAAGAAGTAGCGTTATGAAACGAGAACGATGTGTTATTAAATTTCAAGTGACATACCAAAAGTGTGAAATAATTTCGACGTAAAGTGTTTTTTATGTTTTTCCAAAACATTAATCAAAGCAGCTAGATATGGCTCGAAATTTTGACATTGTCTGCCTTAAATTAATTTTGGATTCACTGTTATGATTCTGACTCTTCAAAATGCTTTCATTGCTTTTTTAGAGAGCTCGAGAGTATAAAAGAGTAAAAATGTAGAGGGAAGACCTGTCTCATTTGTAGGCCATTATAATAGCGTACGCATGGAATTGGTATGCATGTACCCCCTACGCTCGATGGAAAGAGAGGGGCTATATGTGAGATTGTTACTTTGCTTCGACGGGAGCCCGGATAGCTCAGTTGGTAGAGCACTGGTCATATCCAGGGTCCCGGGTTCGAATCCCGATCGGGGCATTGTAATTTTCTCACATTTACTTTCTTTGTGATATATTCAATTTACTTCAATCCTATCAATTATGATATTTATTATGATATTTAATTAAGTAAAAATGTAAAAAAAAATCACCTTTGATAAATAAACGTAGGGGTATAGTTTTAGACAATCGGAAAGCGGGAGCAAATGAATTGCACTATGAATGAATAATCCAGATAAAATGATTATTAATAATTGAATGAATATAAGTCTTTACTAAGACACGAAAAGTGAGCTGATTCGTTTCCATGGTCACATTATCAAGGATGGTTTAGAAAAATAAGTCCTCGTCATGATTTGGTTAATGTTGTAAAGTGTTATTAATAATTGAATGAATAAAATTCTTTAACAGGAAAGGTGAGCTGATTCGTTTCCATTGTCACATTATCACCGATGGTTTGGGAGAATAAGTTCTTGTTATGATTTTGGTTAATGTTGTAAATATGCTCAGTATACGTCGTGTAAATAATCGCGGGTTGTAAGCGCAAGTCCAATTAAGGTATTTGGCCATTTGGATCTCCCATATGTTATCAAGTATTATGGATTTATGAACATATATATACTGACGTAAAACTTATCGTATTACTTCCTATTTCATAGAGATACCAGCTCTATAGTAGGGCTATTTGTCTTAATACAATCATCAAAAATACTAATTACCTACCTCATCTTATAAATGCGGTCGGTGACAGTTCACGTATGGGACAAAACAGCTTGGACTTGCCGATGCAATAACCCTATATCCCAGGGGGTTATGTCTCATTGAGGCCTCTACGGCATCCGCGTCCATGACTTTCTGAAAAGCACCCTAAACGAGGATTTCGGTCGAGAGGTTTCTGAATTTTATATCCTTAACAGGGATTTTTTTTAGATTTTGCATCATCACCCGATTCGAGGATTGGTTCTTCTTGGCCCTTTTTGGCCAAAAGGAAGAGTTAAAGACAAATATTTACTTTGGAACACATTACAGAATTACGTTTTCTTTGAAAGAATAGGAAAGAACCTCTTTGGATTCATGAAAAAATATCCACAGGAAGATTTTCAGATGAGCTGCTCCTGACCGGCTCCTGACTGCAACTGTCAAATGGCGCTATAGAAATCTTATGTATTATTATTATTATTATTATTTTCGAGGAACTTTTATCACCATTTCTAGTGAATTTGATACCCTTTTTTCAGAATTTTGCTGTTTTTGATACCCTAAAAGAGATCCCCGGGTTACCCGTCTGGTGGTGAAAAACAACCATTTTTACTCGTTTTCATGGACGCGGATGCCGTACAGGCCTCAATGTGACATACCCACCCCCCCCCCCCCCCCCCCGGGCCCTATATCTGTACAAAATAATTTGTGGGTATTCACCTCTCGTGAAAGAATTTGTGTTTCTGTTACATAGGGATAGTATACAATACATATTCTAAATGTAACCATTTGCATAGATAAATACAAGGTCGTTGCCTTTGAGGAATACCTCGTGGTTATGATTGGTTGAGTTGTAAATGAGCGATGTATACATTAGATATCAGTTGTGTAAATAATTGCGATCAGCAACCTGATATATCCTGTCTATACCAAGAATTTGGGGGCCGGGGTATTCATCGCTATAATTTGTGTTTGTGTTACATAGAGATGATATTATATATCTGTGAATATTCTCTTGCAAAAATATCTAGGACTATCTTTTGTTTGCTTTTATGACCAGATTTGTAAATAAATTATGTGGCAAATATGACCACGGCAGTAGCAATAAACCATAAATCATATGATGTCCTCTATTTTGTTACTTTCCTTTATATTTTTCGACCCAATAAATATGTATTGATTAAAAAGAAATTAATATAGAACAGAAAATTCCAGACATATTGGGCCGTATATAGGGGATCAAGAAATGACCATCTGTTCAGGAACAGTAATTAAGTATTCGTCATATCCCTTCGACATCCATCTCTGAAATTTCGAAATGCCCGCTTCACTAAATATGCAACGGACTGAAGCTTAGGTGATCGGACAAGGTTGTGGTATGAGTGGCATAGGGGGCACAAGGTGCACTTGGATATTCTGTAGTTTTCTTCGGCCTCCTTTTTAATTCGGAATGGGTTGGGTTTTTTGATTACCATAATGATTTTCTGTAGACTACAAGTCTTTATAAAACATTACGGGGTGAAAGAATGACTTAATTTTAGCATTTTACTTTCTAGAAGATTCAAAGGATGGGGCTTAGGATCAGATCAGATAGGGCGTATCCATCGCTTGTAAAGGTACTATATAGTAGAGCATGTTCAGAACTTTAACATTACTATCACTGAATCTAAATTGACGGTTTTGATCCCTCCTCTCGGGCTGTGATCCATGTTCTGGATCAAGGGGTTGAGAAAACTCTTAATTGTATTTTAATCACTCGATCCATATCATACAACGTCAAGCCCAAATTAGTGATGGGGACTGTGCATCCACCCAACCCCCCCCCCCCCCCCCCCTCCCCCTTCCATCGACCACGCGCCCATGCAGTCCCTTCTTTTTCACTTGTGTCATGATGATGGAGAGGAAACCGCATCATCACATTGCAACACCAACATTGCCGCTCCTTGAATCTGGCGACCACAAGTTCAGCGACCAATTAGGGTGTCGCCGAAACGTCCAACAGAAAACAGAAAAATATTTCTAAATTAAAAAGATCATGTAATACCATTCATTTACTAAATTTGGAATCTGTAGAGGGTGAAAATTGGTCTAAAAATAGTCTTCGTTGCATCTTAAATAGCATGGGCCAAACTATTAAAATTTCAGACCAATAATTCGGAATTTATTGCTTTCATGAGAGAATTCGAATACCGTTCTTCAGGCGAAGAACATCGCTCAATTCAAAATGAATCAAGCTAGTATTACAAGTGTTACAGATGTTCGCAAGACATTTCATATTCTTAGCTGTTTATACCATGAAATAGAAGAGATATTTAGCTTTATTATGGTATAGGTCGCTATGCTTAGCAAGTTGTCTGGATCTTACTGTTTAAACCTCAACACGGCATATATTCTCGACATATTACACTTCGTATGAACATTAGCGCCAGTGAGGAATTCACGTAACTCGATAATGAAGTACTGCAGAAAAAGTGTTATAAATATTCGCAAGACATTTCATATTCTTAGCTCTTTACACCAAGAAAAAGAGGAGATATTCAGCTTTCTCATGGTATAGGTCACTATGCTTAGCAAGTTGTCTGGATCTTACTGTTTAAACTTCAACACGGCATATATTCTCGACATTATTACACTTCGCATGAACAATATAGCGCCGGTGCGATATTCTATGCAGCTTCACGTAACTCAATAATGGAGTTCTGGAGAAAAGGTATTATAAATGTTCGCAAGACATTTCATATTCTTAGCTGTTTATACCATGAAAAAGAGGAAATATTCAGCTTTCTCATGGTATAGGTCACTATGCTTAGCAAGTTGTCTGGATCTTACTGTTTAAACTTCAACACGGCATATATTCTCGACATTATTACACTTCGCATGAACAATATAGCGCCGGTGCGATATTCTATGCAGCTTCACGTAACTCAATAATGGAGTTCTGGAGAAAAAGTATTATAAATGTTCGCAAGACATTTCATATTCTTAGCTGTTTATACCATGAAAAAGAGGAGATATTTAGCTTTATTATGGTATAGGTCGCTATGCTTAGCAAGTTGTCTGGATCTTACTGTTTAAACCTCAACACGGCATATATTCTCGACATATTACACTTCGTGTGAACATTAGCGCCAGTGAGGAATTCACGTAACTCGATAATGAAGTACTGCAGAAAAGTGTTATAAATATTCGCAAGACATTTCATATTCTTAGCTCTTCACACCATGAAAAAGAGGAGATATTCAGCTTTCTCATGGTATAGGTCACTATGCTTAGCAAATTGTCTGGATCTTACTGTTTAAACTTCAACACGGCATATATTCTCGAAATATTACGCTCCGCATTAGAGCGCTCGTATTGTATTATGGAGCTTCGTAACTCAATAATGAAGTTCTGCAGAAAAAGTGTTATAAATGTTCGCAAGACATTTCATATTCTTAGCTCTTTACACCAAGAAAAAGAGGAGATATTCAGCTTTCTCATGGTATAGGTCACTATGCTTAGCAAGTTGTCTGGATCTTACTGTTTAAACTTCAACACGGCATATATTCTCGATATTATTACACTTCGCATGAACAATAGCGCCAGCGCAATATTCTATGCAGCTTCACGTAACTCAATAATGGAGTTCTGCAGAAAAAGTGTTATAAATATTCGCAAGACATTTCATATTCTTAGCTCTTTACACCATGAAAAAGAGGAGATATTCAGCTTTATCATGGTATAGGTCACTATGCTTAGCAAGTTGTCTGGATCTTACTGTTTAAACTTCAACACGGCATATATTCTCGATATTATTACGCTTCGCATGAACAATATAGCGCCAGTGCAATATTCTATGCAGGTTCACGTAACTCAATAATGGAGTTCTGGAGAAAAGGTGTTATAAATATTCGCAAGACACTTTATATTCTTAGGTCTTTACACCATGAAAAAGAGGGGATATTCAGCTTTCTCATGGTATAGGTCACTATGCTTAGCAAGTTGTCTGGATCTTACTGTTTAAACTTCAACACGGCATATATTCTCGAAATATTACGCTCCGCATTAGAGCGCTCGTATTGTATTATGGAGCTTCGTAACTCAATAATGAAGTTCTGCAGAAAAAGTGTTATAAATGTTCGCAAGACATTTCATATTCTTAGCTCTTTACACCAAGAAAAAGAGGAGATATTCAGCTTTCTCATGGTATAGGTCACTATGCTTAGCAAGTTGTCTAGATCTTACTGTTTAAACTTCAACACGGCATATATTCTCGATATTATTACACTTCGCATGAACAATAGCGCCAGCGCAATATTCTATGCAGCTTCACGTAACTCAATAATGGAGTTCTGCAGAAAAAGTGTTATAAATATTCGCAAGACATTTCATATTCTTAGCTCTTTACACCATGAAAAAGAGGAGATATTCAGCTTTATCATGGTATAGGTCACTATGCTTAGCAAGTTGTCTGGATCTTACTGTTTAAACTTCAACACGGCATATATTCTCGATATTATTACGCTTCGCATGAACAATATAGCGCCAGTGCAATATTCTATGCAGCTTCACGTAACTCAATAATGGAGTTCTGGAGAAAAGGTGTTATAAATGTTCGCAAGACATTTCATATTCTTAGCTGTTTATACCATGAAAAAGAGGAGATATTCAGCTTTATCATGGTATAGGTCACTATGCTTAACAAGTTGTCTGTATCTTACTGTTTAAACTTCAACACGGCATATATTCTCGATATTATTACGTTTCGCATGAACAATATAGCGCCAGCGCAATATTCTATGCAGCTTCACGTAACTCAATAATGGAGTTCTGCAGAAAAGGTGTTATAAATGTTCGCAAGACATTTCATATTCTTAGCTGTTTATACCATGAAAAAGAGGGGATATTCAGCTTTATCATGGTATAGGTCACTATGCTTAGCAAGTTGTCTGGATCTTACTGTTTAAACTTCAACACGGCATATATTCTCGACATTATTACACTTCGCATGAACAATATAGCGCCGGTGCGATATTCTATGCAGCTTCACGTAACTCAATAATGGAGTTCTGGAGAAAAAGTATTATAAATGTTCGCAAGACATTTCATATTCTTAGCTGTTTATACCATGAAAAAGAGGAGATATTTAGCTTTATTATGGTATAGGTCGCTATGCTTAGCAAGTTGTCTGGATCTTACTGTTTAAACCTCAACACGGCATATATTCTCGACATATTACACTTCGTATGAACATTAGCGCCAGTGAGGAATTCACGTAACTCGATAATGAAGTACTGCAGAAAAAGTGTTATAAATATTCGCAAGACATTTCATATTCTTAGCTCTTTACACCATGAAAAAGAGGAGATATTCAGCTTTCTCATGGTATAGGTCACTATGCTTAGCAAATTGTCTAGATCTTACTGTTTAAACTTCAACACGGCATATATTCTCGAAATATTACGCTCCGCATTAGAGCGCTCGTATTGTATTATGGAGCTTCGTAACTCAATAATGAAGTTCTGCAGAAAAAGTGTTATAAATGTTCGCAAGACATTTCATATTCTTAGCTCTTTACACCAAGAAAAAGAGGAGATATTCAGCTTTCTCATGGTATAGGTCACTATGCTTAGCAAGTTGTCTAGATCTTACTGTTTAAACTTCAACACGGCATATATTCTCGATATTATTACACTTCGCATGAACAATAGCGCCAGCGCAATATTCTATGCAGCTTCACGTAACTCAATAATGGAGTTCTGCAGAAAAAGTGTTATAAATATTCGCAAGACATTTCATATTCTTAGCTCTTTACACCATGAAAAAGAGGAGATATTCAGCTTTATCATGGTATAGGTCACTATGCTTAGCAAGTTGTCTGGATCTTACTGTTTAAACTTCAACACGGCATATATTCTCGATATTATTACGCTTCGCATGAACAATATAGCGCCAGTGCAATATTCTATGCAGGTTCACGTAACTCAATAATGGAGTTCTGGAGAAAAGGTGTTATAAATATTCGCAAGACACTTTATATTCTTAGGTCTTTACACCATGAAAAAGAGGGGATATTCAGCTTTCTCATGGTATAGGTCACTATGCTTAGCAAATTGTCTGGATCTTACTGTTTAAACTTCAACACGGCATATATTCTCGAAATATTACGCTCCGCATTAGAGCGCTCGTATTGTATTATGGAGCTTCGTAACTCAATAATGAAGTTCTGCAGAAAAAGTGTTATAAATGTTCGCAAGACATTTCATATTCTTAGCTCTTTACACCAAGAAAAAGAGGAGATATTCAGCTTTCTCATGGTATAGGTCACTATGCTTAGCAAGTTGTCTAGATCTTACTGTTTAAACTTCAACACGGCATATATTCTCGATATTATTACACTTCGCATGAACAATAGCGCCAGCGCAATATTCTATGCAGCTTCACGTAACTCAATAATGGAGTTCTGCAGAAAAAGTGTTATAAATATTCGCAAGACATTTCATATTCTTAGCTCTTTACACCATGAAAAAGAGGAGATATTCAGCTTTATCATGGTATAGGTCACTATGCTTAGCAAGTTGTCTGGATCTTACTGTTTAAACTTCAACACGGCATATATTCTCGATATTATTACGCTTCGCATGAACAATATAGCGCCAGTGCAATATTCTATGCAGCTTCACGTAACTCAATAATGGAGTTCTGGAGAAAAGGTGTTATAAATGTTCGCAAGACATTTCATATTCTTAGCTGTTTATACCATGAAAAAGAGGGGATATTCAGCTTTATCATGGTATAGGTCACTATGCTTAGCAAGTTGTCTGGATCTTACTGTTTAAACTTCAACACGGCATATATTCTCGATATTATTACGTTTCGCATGAACAATATAGCGCCAGCGCAATATTCTATGCAGCTTCACGTAACTCAATAATGAAGTTCTGCAGAAAAAGTGTTATAAATGTTCGCAAGACATTTCATATTCTTAGCTGTTTATACCATGAAAAAGAGGGGATATTCAGCTTTATCATGGTATAGGTCACTATGCTTAGCAAGTTGTCTGGATCTTACTGTTTAAACTTCAACACGGCATATATTCTCGATATTATTACGCTTCGCATGAACAATATAGCGCCAGTGCAATATTCTATGCAGCTTCACGTAACTCAATAATGAAGTTCTGCAGAAAAAGTGTTATAAATGTTCGCAAGACATTTCATATTCTTAGCTGTTTATACCATGAAAAAGAGGAGATATTCAGCTTTCTCATGGTATAGGTCACTATGCTTAGCAAGTTGTCTGGATCTTACTGTTTAAACTTCAACACGGCATATATTCTCGAAATATTACGCTCCGCATTAGAGCGCTCGTATTGTATTATGGAGCTTCGTAACTCAATAATGAAGTTCTGCAGAAAAAGTGTTATAAATGTTCGCAAGACATTTCATATTCTTAGCTGTTTATACCATGAAAAAGAGGGGATATTCAGCTTTATCATGGTATAGGTCACTATGCTTAGCAAGTTGTCTGGATCTTACTGTTTAAACTTCAACACGGCATATATTCTCGATATTATTACGCTTCGCATGAACAATATAGCGCCAGTGCAATATTCTATGCAGCTTCACGTAACTCAATAATGGAGTTCTGGAGAAAAGGTGTTATAAATGTTCGCAAGACATTTCATATTCTTAGCTGTTTATACCATGAAAAAGAGGGGATATTCAGCTTTATCATGGTATAGGTCACTATGCTTAGCAAGTTGTCTGTATCTTACTGTTTAAACTTCAACACGGCATATATTCTCGATATTATTACGTTTCGCATGAACAATATAGCGCCAGCGCAATATTCTATGCAGCTTCACGTAACTCAATAATGGAGTTCTGCAGAAAAGGTGTTATAAATGTTCGCAAGACATTTCATATTCTTAGCTGTTTATACCATGAAAAAGAGGGGATATTCAGCTTTATCATGGTATAGGTCACTATGCTTAGCAAGTTGTCTGGATCTTACTGTTTAAACTTCAACACGGCATATATTCTCGATATTATTACGCTTCGCATGAACAATATAGCGCCAGTGCAATATTCTATGCAGGTTCACGTAACTCAATAATGAAGTTCTGCAGAAAAGGTGTTATAAATGTTCGCAAGACATTTCATATTCTTAGCTGTTTATACCATGAAAAAGAGGAAATATTCAGCTTTCTCATGGTATAGGTCACTATGCTTAGCAAGTTGTCTGGATCTTACTGTTTAAACTTCAACACGGCATATATTCTCGAAATATTACGCTCCGCATTAGAGCGCTCGTATTGTATTATGGAGCTTCGTAACTCAATAATGAAGTTCTGCAGAAAAAGTGTTATAAATGTTCGCAAGACATTTCATATTCTTAGCTCTTTACACCATTAAAAAGAGGAGATATTCAGCTTTCTCATGGTATAGGTCACTATGCTTAGCAAGTTGTCTAGATCTTACTGTTTAAACTTCAACACGGCATATATTCTCGATATTATTACACTTCGCATGAACAATAGCGCCAGCCAGCGCAATATTCTATGCAGCTTCACGTAACTCAATAATGGAGTTCTGCAGAAAAAGTGTTATAAATATTCGCAAGACATTTCATATTCTTAGCTCTTTACACCATGAAAAAGAGGAGATATTCAGCTTTATCATGGTATAGGTCACTATGCTTAGCAAGTTGTCTGGATCTTACTGTTTAAACTTCAACACGGCATATATTCTCGATATTATTACGCTTCGCATGAACAATATAGCGCCAGTGCAATATTCTATGCAGCTTCACGTAACTCAATAATGGAGTTCTGCAGAAAAGGTGTTATAAATGTTCGCAAGACATTTCATATTCTTAGCTGTTTATACCATGAAAAAGAGGAGATATTCAGCTTTATCATGGTATAGGTCACTATGCTTAGCAAGTTGTCTGGATCTTACTGTTTAAACTTCAACACGGCATATATTCTCGATATTATTACGCTTCGCATGAACAATATAGCGCCAGTGCAATATTCTATGCAGCTTCACGTAACTCAATAATGGAGTTCTGGAGAAAAGGTGTTATAAATGTTCGCAAGACATTTCATATTCTTAGCTGATTACACCATGAAATAGAGGAGATATTCAGCTTTATTATGGTATAGGTCACTATGCTTAGCAAGTTGTGTGGATCTTACTGTTTAAACTTCAACACGGTACATATTCTCGACATATTACACTCCGCATTAAAGCGCTCGTATTGTATTATGGAGCTTCGTAACTCAATAATGAAGTTCTGCAGAAAAAGTGTTATAAATATTCGCAAGACATTTCATATTCTTAGCTTCTTACACCAAGAAAAAGAGGAGATATTCAGCTTTCTCATGGTATAGGTCACTATGCTTAGCAAGTTGTCTGGATCTTACTGTTTAAACTTCAACACGGCATATATTCTCGACATTATTACACTTCGCATGAACAATATAGCGCCGGTGCGATATTCTATGCAGCTTCACGTAACTCAATAATGGAGTTCTGGAGAAAAGGTATTATAAATGTTCGCAAGACATTTCATATTCTTAGCTGTTTATACCATGAAAAAGAGGAAATATTCAGCTTTCTCATGGTATAGGTCACTATGCTTAGCAAGTTGTCTGGATCTTACTGTTTAAACTTCAACACGGCATATATTCTCGAAATATTACGCTCCGCATTAGAGCGCTCGTATTGTATTATGGAGCTTCGTAACTCAATAATGAAGTTCTGCAGAAAAAGTGTTATAAATGTTCGCAAGACATTTCATATTCTTAGCTCTTTACACCAAGAAAAAGAGGAGATATTCAGCTTTCTCATGGTATAGGTCACTATGCTTAGCAAGCTGTCTAGATCTTACTGTTTAAACTTCAACACGGCATATATTCTCGATATTATTACACTTCGCATGAACAATATAGCGCCGGTGCGATATTCTATGCAGCTTCACGTAACTCAATAATGGAGTTCTGCAGAAAAAGTGTTATAAATATTCGCAAGACATTTCATATTCTTAGCTGTTTATACCATGAAAAAGAGGAAACATTCAGCTTTCTCATGGTATAGGTCACTATGCTTAGCAAATTGTCTGGGTCTTACTGTTTAAAACTTCAACACGGCATATATTCTCGATATTATTACGCTTCGCATGAACAATATAGCGCTAGTGCAATATTCTATGCAGCTTCACGTAACTCAATAATGAAGTTCTGCAGAAAAAGTGTTATAAATATTCGCAAGACATTTCATATTCTTAGCTGTTTACAGCATGAAAAAGAGGAGATATTCAGCTTTATCATGGTATAGGTCACTATGCTTAGCAAGTTATCTGGATCTTACTGTTTAAATTTCAAGACGGAAAACATCCTCGAAATATATTACACTTCGCATGAACAATAGCACCCATATGGTCCTGAATGAAAAAAAGAAGTGCGGAGTCAGGCGCGCTTAAAGTGTTCATTTTTTATTATTTTTTTATTTCTTAATTAAGTAATTTATTTATTATTATTATTTTACTTATTTATTTTGTTTTTAGGGGGACGCTGATGAGGGCCCCCTCCTCAAACAGATAGCCTACTCTCTACTATTGCAAAGAAGAAAAAATATCATTGCGTTTTGCATTTTTAAAATTTGCATTTTACGTCACGAGAAAGCTGTTAGTTATTTTTTTGCAAAGGTGTTGTTGGGGGGGGGGGAACAACCCCCTCTCCGTTGATAAAGGGAAAAATCTACCTAGTACACGCTTTCAACCCCACAGGTAGATATGATCTGTACAATCCTGAGATACGTAGCGCCTAACTGCCACTGGCGTAGCCAGGCTTGTTCAAAAAGGGGGCACAGGGAGGATGACACACAAAATCACAGGATCACATAGTCTAGTTACACCCCCGCACACACAGATACAGACACACAGTGATTTATTTTGACCTTTGCTTGGGGGGGGGGCAAACCAATGGTGATATTGGTGATATCCAGAAAAAAAAATCGTTTTGCAGGTCCCACTTCGCGTCGGAAGTGTTTTCCCTCTTTGCATTTTGATTGAAAGTGGTTAGACAGGTTAATGCTCCATAGTTCATGCATAAATTATATTGATTTGTATATTTGAAGATATTTCAGATTTTATTTTCATGCATACAAATGCGGCGCAGGGGCGTATCCAGGATTTCCCAATAGGGGGCACCAGGCATTATTCTCGCCGTCCTGGGGGAGGGGTCTAAGGGGAGGGGTGCCCCCTTCCCTTTGGATTTTTTTTTGCTTCTGAAGAAGGGCTTGAGCCCGAAAGAGATGCAAAATAATCCTATATGTGACCAATTTTGAAGCCTATTTAATGAACAACGTTTTTTTTTGATAGTTTTTTTTTTACGACGGCCAATAGGGGCGCGCGCCTGTTGCGCCACCCAGTGCCGTATATACGGCACTGGCGCCACTCCCTGCATACGCCACTGCGGCGGAACGTCGGGCTCGGACACCTGATCTACATGGAAGTGGGGAGGGGCACCTTTTGTTACAAGAAAATTATACGTGCCAATGGTAATGACGCACCCTATACCCCCACATAATGTGTGTCATTTGTCGAATTGAAATCGAACTTAAGGCACTCTTCTGTCACTTTTGTGACTGATAAAACCGCTAAAATTGACCCACACCACCGTCACAAAAAATGACGAACATTGTTCATTTTGTTCTGGGTCATTTTTAGAAAGTGTTTTAAAATTAATTTTGTTTGTTTGTTCTGCTGAAAATATATTTACAATCCACAATTTCGGATGTTACTTTATTTTATTTTATATCGTTTCATTTCATTTTATATTTTTATTCCATTTTAATTTCTTTTATTATTTTATACTTGCACCGTATATAGTGTAGTTATGTGTTTTCTTTGATTACCACTAATTGAAACGATAACACGCAGGTTTCAGGCATGTAATTTTACTGCAACCATTAAATATTTAATCATTAAAAGTCGCGTAAATAAATACCCCGGGACAATTCCCCCCTCAGGACAATTACCCCAGGACAATTAACCCCGGATTCTGGGGATGTCCGGGGGAATAATTGTCCAGGTTGTAGTTGTCCGGGGGATAATTGTCCGGGGGGTGGGACTAAAGTATTGTTCGGGGGGGGGGGTATCGGTGTAATTGTCATTTTATGGGGTGTAATTTTTCCTGGGGGTAATTGTCCGGGGGAGGGGGGTAATTATCCTGCGGTAGCTGTCCTGGGGGTAGTTGTCCTGGGGATAATTGTTCTATGGGGTAGTTGTCCAAGGGGTAGTTGTCCGGGCCAGTGGCGTATCCAGGTCTTCCTGCGCCCGTGGCAAACTGTCAAATCTGCACACCCCCCCCCCCCCCCACCCATGCCCAAACTGAGATTGATGAGCGTTATTAGGTTAGAGATGATGGCACTACGTGAAAATGAGTTTTGGTGAACATAACCCGGGGTTGTTAGTTCTTTTTTTTACCCCTTAAATTTACATTTCTTATGTATTTTAACCTTAGATAAAAAAGTCCAAGGGAATACATCGACCTAACTATAGATTTTTTTTTTAAATTTTGAATATTCCTTTTTGGGGGTGCAAAGTCAATGAAAATCATGAAGAAATATGTTTGAGGAATATAGCAAGGCAATAGCAAGGCAAAATTACGATTTCTTTCGAATGTTCTATACTTTGAAAGTGCTTTTTATTCACTTATATCCCATCTGGGGCCCACAATTTAACAAGCTCCTGCCTTTAATATGCGGCGGGGGGAGGGGGGGGGGGGGGCAAAGCAACTAGAGTCAATTAATGGTTAACACTTTTAAAACGCCATTGGGGTGGCTTTAAATGGCAGGATCCTGAACATAATTATGCGAGGGAACAAAGGGACCGAGCTTTAGAAAATTTTTGCATTTCAAACCCTATAAAACACCATATCTTACGCATTTTGTTATTGACCGCGGCGCAAATAACCCTCAAAAACCATACTTTGCTTGTATTATTTTCCCCCCATTTCTTTCTCACTTTTGTGTTTTTTGCGCCCCATTCAAGTGCCGCCCGGGTAACGTGCCCCCTCTGCGCCCCCCCCCCCCCCCGTAGATACGCCACTGGTGCGGGGTAGTTTTCCAGGGGTAGTTGTCCTAGAATCAAGAGTAGAAATTACGTTCAAATTTTAGTTATATATGAAGCACCATCTTGAGACTGACAAAATTTTAAAAATTGTTGTTCTATTGCGACTATATGTGATTTTTCCTGGAGCTGAAGTTTTTGGTCAGATCCTCGACCCCACCCCCTCCCCCGCCCCCGCCCCTGTAAACAGTAAACTGATCATATGAAGGGAAAACAATAGCCAACCACTAAGTTTAATTTTTACATTTGCAGTTGACATGTTTTTACATTTTTTGGTAAATTTAGGATCTTTCGATATTTTAGGGATTTTAATGGTCAGGAAACCGTGGTTATTCTTACATTTATGGTAGATTTTTACATTTCTGGGCTCTACACCCCCCCCCCCCCCCGCGCCGCCCCTCGATCACCACCACTTCCATTGTCCGAGCCTGACGTTTTACCGTCTCTCATCTATTTCATGGTGTAATCAGCTAAGAATATGAAATGTCTTGCGAACATTATTTTATAACACTTTTTCTTCAGAACTTCATTATTGAGTTACGAAGCTCCATAATACAAAACGAGCGCTTGCGGAGTATAATTTATCGAGAATATGTGCAGTTTTCAAGTTAAACAGTAAGATCCTCACAACTTGCTAAGCATAGCGACATATACCATGATAAAGCTGAATATCTCCTCTATTTCATGGTGTAATCAGCTAAGAATATAACATGTCTTGCGAACATTTATAGCACTTTTTCTTCCGAACTTCATTATTGAGTAACGTGAAGCCCCGTAATACCGCACTGGCGCTATTGTTCATACGAAGTGTAATATTTTGAGAATATGTGCCGTGTCGAAGTTCAAACAGTAAGATCCAGACAACTTGCTAAGCATAGTGACCTATACCATGATAAAGCTGAATATATCCCCTATTTCATGGTGTAATCAGCTAAGAATATGAAATGTCTTGCAAACGTTTATAACACTTTTTCTTCAGAACTTCATTATTGGGTTACGAAGCTCCATAATACAATACGAGCACTTTAATGCGGAGTGTAATATTTGGAGAATATGTGCCGTGTTGAAGTTTAAACAGTAAGATCCAGACAACTTGCTAAGCATAGTGACCTATACCATGATAAAGCTGAATATATCCCCTATTTCATGGTGTAATCAGCTAAGAATATGAAATGTCTTGCGAACGTTTATAACACTTTTTCTTCCGAACTTCATTATTGAGTAACGTGAAGCCCCGTAATACCGCACTGGCGCTATTGTTCATACGAAGTGTAATATTTTGAGAATATGTGCCGTGTCGAAGTTCAAACAGTAAGATCCAGACAACTTGCTAAGCATAGTGACCTATACCATGATAAAGCTGAATATATCCCCTATTTCATGGTGTAATCAGCTAAGAATATGAAATGTCTTGCGAACCTTTATAACACTTTTTCTTCAGAACTTCATTATTGGGTTACGAAGCTCCATAATACAATACGAGCACTTTAATGCGGAGTGTAATATTTGGAGAATATGTGCCGTGTTGAAGTTTCAACAGTAAGATCCAGACAACTTGCTAAGCATAGTGACCTATACCATGATAAAGCTGAATATATCCCCTATTTCATGGTGTAATCAGCTAAGAATATGAAATGTCTTGCGAACCTTTATAACACCTTTTCTGCAGAACTTCATTATTGAGTAACGTGAAGCAGCATGTAATACCGCCCTGGCGCTAATTATGTTCACACGAAGTGTATATAATATTTCGAGAATATGTGCCGTATTGAAGTTTAAACAGTAAGATCCAGACATCTTGCTAAGCATAGTGACCTATACCATGATAAAGCTGAATATATCCCCTATTTCATGGTGTAATCAGCTAAGAATATGAAATGTCTTGCGAACGTTTATAACACTTTTTCTTCCGAACTTCATTATTGAGTAACGTGAAGCTCCATAATACAATACGAGCACTTTAATGCGGAGTGTAATATTTCGGGAATATGTGCCGTGTTGAAGTTTAAACAGTAAGATCCAGACAACTTGTTAAGCATAGTGACCTATACCACGATAAAGCTGAATATCTCCTCTATTTCATGGTGTAATCAGCTAAGAATATGAAATGTCTTGCGAACATTTATAACACTTTTTCTTCCGAACCTCATTATTGAGTATAAACGTGAAGCCCCGTAATACCGCACTGGCGCTATTGTTCATACGAAGTGTAATATTTTGAGAATATGTGCCGTGTTGAAGTTTAAACAGTAAGATCCAGACATCTTGCCCCGGTATGTGGTATAGAACAAGAAAGCTAATCAGCTAAGAATAAAAAATGTCGATAGAAATTTGAGAGAGCTTTTATTTAACCACTGTATTTTGCAATCATTATGCCGACTGACTCTTCGTTGGGTTAACCCGGGTTATTTAGGGGATGTATAAAGGACTAAGTTAAAATAGTAAGATCCAGACATCTTGCCCCGTATGTGGCATTTACCATCATAAAGCTTAATATTTCACGCGCTCATTAATCCTGGAGTACAATTCTGCATCGCCTCACTAAGCCTACTGCCTGAATTGAAGTTTCCGACCGGTAACGAAACGGATTTACGATGTCAATATTTTTTTCGTTTTGTTTTGTCTCTTTTGAGGACACCGTAGAGCGATTTTCTATTGTTCTCGGCCGCGTCACGCTTCGGTGCCCCGAGTGGTCGCTGGAGTGGTCGCCAAAGGTAGCTCGATCAACAGTGCATGCAATTCAATTCAGAGCGCAACGTGATCTCGTATACCGTGCGGGCAGAATATCATTCAGCGCATTTTATTTTGGAGACCGAGTACACCTCGCATTTTTTCCTTCTCCAAAAGACAATATATCCCATTTTTGTAGTCTTTGTGAAGCCTTTTTCCAATCTAGACCAAAATGAGCACTCAACGAGGAAATGTTAAGAAGAGCAAGCCTCCAAAACATACGAATAAAGCAGCTTTTAAAAACTCCATGCATGATACCAGCAAGAGAACGAAAGAAATCAACGAATTAAAAATTTCTGGGGTTTGTTTGCGGTGTAAAGATATACTGGAGTGGAAAATCAAGTACAAAAAATACAAGCCGTTGACCCAGCCAAAGAAGTGGTAAGTATTTATTAAATTTAATGCTCTAAAACAGTTGGAATTTGTCTGTTTGTGTAACTGACAGGATGCAGCGTTATTTTATGACGTGAATGTTGCCCCACATATTGAAAACCAAGTTAGTAAATAGTGTGCATAAAGGCGTTTGCACAATATCGACATGATTATGATTAATCAGCGTCAGTGGTAATTATTTACGCTGTAGAATCACTCAGTTGATCATTTGTAGTATATACAAGATTATTGTTACATAATGTTTGAGTTACTAAAATATTATTTTGAAAAATGCTTTGTATATTGTCTTTCATTTGTAAAAGATTTTTATTGAATAATTATTGTCTTGTCTTTCCAATCACAAATGCAATGATGCCCACAATTAAATAAATTGATTATTATATTTCTATTAATATAGGGTTTTATTGTAGTCTACATAGATGAAATCAATATCAGGGCAGAGGGCATATAAATTTATTTTTATCAACATCCAGTAAAGAAACCAAAAAGTGCAATCATATTAAGATTTCCAATTATCAACATGGGCAGTATGATTCAATTTAAAATGTTAGTCTTAATAATAGAATCAACACAATTTGTATCTTTCCGTCTATGTATAATTATGATTCTATAAGGATAAATTATACAATCCATATATATAGTGAACATTTTCAGCTCGCCTTCATTTGTTATGACTTTTTTCCAAGTTTGATCTTTTTATTTTTGATATTTTCTAGCACAAAATGCCAACAGAAGAGGGTGAAGCATGCATATCACATTATTTGTATGGTTTGCACAGCAGCTCAAAGTATATGTGGCAAATGTGGACAAAAGGTTGGCCAGGAAGAGGGTGAAGGGTAAGAGAAAGATATTTCTTTATTGTGTAACAGGGAGGCTGAGTGGTTTGATGCCCTTGTCTGTGCAGTGCCAATAGTATCATTCCACACATGGAATGCACAATTTTGATAGTATGGTCTACAAGACATACTAAAGACAATGATTTAAATCTCTCAAATGAGTCACATTAATATATACACCAACAAAAATAAAAATGAAATAAAAAAAGGCAGAGCTTTTAAAAACTGTATTCCAACATCACAATGCCTTCTTTCTTGTCTAAAGCTGTATATGGAACTTTGGAAAAAGGAAGGACTTGCACATAGAGCCAATTAAATTTTGTAATGTCACAGTATCAAGGGCCAAGGCCTTTTTTGTTTGTGGTAATCTGTTGGAGATCACTATACAGTCATTTCCAGTGGGTTTAAGCCACAGATTTCTCAGGATTATTATTCAGCAGTTTAAATCACATTTTTGGACTTGAAAACTTGCCATTTAGAATGACATAACACTATTTGAAAAAAAAATTGAAAAAAAAAAGAGAAAGATTTATTTTTTATATTCAAATTATGTCAAAGATTTAACGAGTAGAATAGCAAAAACCTGAACTTATACCCACTTAAATCAACGCATAGTGGGTCTTGTTGAACTTCTTTCTCCGTTCCCTGTTTTCATACCAGGAACCATGGTGATAACAGTGAAGAGATGAGACAAGAACTAGCATTCCTATCGGAAAGAGAAAGGAGAACGTACTTCCGAGCACAAGAGAAGGGTTCAGCTTCCAAAGAATGTTTTAATACCTCAAGGCACAAAGAACATGAGGAAGACTCAGAAGATGATGAACAGAGCACAGATGATGAATGTGAAGACAACGATGGTACTTGTAATGGACAAATAAATGGGACTACAACGTCATGAGGCCATCTAAACAGTTTGGTGCTGTCAAGACTCTAATGGAGAAAGTCTAATAAATGTTGAAAGGATCAACAATATGAACAGACTCTATATACCTTAACTAGTTTGAGCATTTTTAGATTAAATATGTCTGAGGCAGGGGCGTATCCAGGATTTCTCAATAGGGGGGCGCCAGGAATTATTGATCACCGTCATGGGGAGGGGTCTTTGGAAAATTTTTGCTTCTGAAGAAGGGCTGAGATGCAAAATAGTGCTATATGTGACCAATTTTGAAGCCTATTTAATGAACAATATTTTCAATTGGTATGAGGATTTTTTTTTTTTTTTGCTAGCTCTTTTTTTTTTAACGATGGCCAATAGGGGGGGCGCGCGCCTGTTGCGCCCCCCCCCCCCCTGGATACGCCACTGTCTGAGGGTTGCCAACTTAAAGATAAAGCGAAGTTCTAGTCATGCTGTCACATTGTAAAGAAACTGTCTCAAAACAATTGGGAAAGGTTAATCAAGTCTATGTAAAAAATGGTGTATATTGAGAGGTTTTGGAATCATCAAAGTGATAAGAAATCGACCCTGTCTAGTTGAAAAGCACATTCCCTGCACACAGAAATGGGTATATGGGACTGCACACACATGTGGCATGAATGTTCGGCCTGAACACTTCAGCTATTTCTTGTCATATTTCAAATTTGAAGGCATTTGATGAGCAAACATTTTCAGGGGATATTTCTACTATGATGTTCTCCAAAATGATGTAAAAGGAATGAGAAAGCTCACAAATTATTTTTCATCTCTCCCAGAACTCAACCTTCTCTTTACTTGTTGCCTAACACCGATTTGGACAGTTTGATGCTGGGACTGTGAAAGGATTGTTTGATATGTCAATATCTAATTCCAGCACTAGTAGAATTGCTAGCTTCAACCCTTGAATTGACAATACCTAAACTTAACCCTAAAACTGACCTTATACCAAATCACACCCATGCCCTAACCCTTTATATTTAAGAAAATAAAGCCAGGAGCAAATATCAATTGATAAATTGTTAGATCACCATTGAAACACCTTATGAAGAAGTGACTATTCTTTCAATATATTCTTTAAATCTTTTTGTATTTGAACTGGTAGTTGACAGCCAAATGAACTTAAAGAATAGGCATTGTTTTATTAGAGCAAATGCAATTCAGAAAGCAAAAAATATTACTGGGCTTCAAGTTATGATTTTTCTAATGAAGTTTAAATTCCTTTCAGCAAATATTTTAATTGATGCAAATGTTTTTAATACCTGTATTGCTTACCATATCTTTTCAGCATGAAATTCTCTCCTAATTCTATTCTAATTGTAAATTGGAAAATTGACTCAGAAAGTTATGGAGAATATATCGCTCAGCTTTTATTGTAAAATGCATCCTCAATGACTTGTAGATTTGCTGTATGCAAATTACAGTAACATTTTGATATTTCATTCAGCAATATACAGAATTATATGTTGGATATGATATAATTGAGACTGCTTGATCTTCTTCAATATTTTTCACTCCCAAATCCAGGATGCTGCCGAGGTACATGTGCACGAGTGTCTATTGTCCGTTTTCTGGACTCCAGTTTAACTCAAACTTTAGGCTAAGATAAACCAGACTTAAACTACCCCGAGTTGCAGTCTACATTTCTCTACAAAGTTAAACAACTCTTATGTCTAGACTGCACTGGAATTTATGTTAAAATGGAGGTCAAAATGTAATTATCTTAAACTCTGGTTTAAAGGGCATGTTTAGGCTGGGTTTACACCACACTTAGACCGTGGTTCTTCAAGTTAAACCAGAGTTCAGAATATGGGCCTATGTGCCTATGTGTGTGTGTGGGGTAAATTGATTTATGAAAGGACAAGTGTATGTTGGTGTGGCCCTGTGTAGAAGATTGTGAATCAAGAGTCAAAAATTCATCATAACAGCGTTGTAGATAATAGAATATGAAAATCAAATGTAGAATACAAAGAGAAAAAGAAGTTTCCTGAAAGCCCAAATGTAGGCCTACATGTATTTTTCAAACTCTTGCGTGTATGATTGTATAAAAATCCATGTTTATATTCTTACACATTCTAACTTGTGCTTTAGCCACTTGTCTTATACTGATACATTTAATTTACTGGCTCATTCTCTTTCTTCCCTTTCCTGTGTTCTTTGCCTTCATACCATATCTTTTCACTCTCTAGCTCTTTCCTTCTGTTTTCAGATAATGGACATCTGTGTTTGTTTTTGTACTTGTATTTTTATCATCCAGCAGTAATGTGACCTTAGATCAATAGGATTGTCATGCAAGATGTGGTCAACATATTAAATAGTGGAGCGAGTTGCAATTTTTCTTTCTCCCTGATTTTATAACCTAAAAGTGTACATGCTACATCCTTCCCAACAGTCATGGCCTATTCTTTGTTATGCTGCACATCATTCTCTTTGATATTTTAGTATTTCTCTTCCCTGTTTAGTCACTTTTTTTTTCTTCCAGGTTCCTCCTGTATCTTCCAGTTGGCCTCTCTTGTTTTGAACTTTAGTATATCAACTACCATCCCTCCATTAACCTTCATAATGATTTCACTCTTTTCTATTGATATTCCATGCATAATCATGATTAAATTTTCCTCTCATCTTCCTTCTGCTATTCCATTTTTAAATTTCTGTTTCATGTATTTCTTACATATTCTCTCTATTCTCTAATAAATTATTTTCTTCATTTTCAATTCCTCTCTCTCTGTCTATTTCTCTCTGTCTCCCAACTGTACAAAAAATCAAGATCTAACAAAGTACATGTACATACAGTAATTTCATACATTTTGTACAATTTGCAATATATTCTTTAATTTACTCAAATGTCATCTGATGCTTGCATTTCAATAAGAATACCTTATAAATATTTCAATGTTTAAAAAAATCATACTACATATACTGATTGTAAAGAATATCCCATGGACAAAATGTATTCATATTTATGGATATTCTCAATTTTGAGTACCTGAAGATACAATTACATTCATCCTGTTATTACGAACAACCACATTTCAATAGCTGTATACTGAACAGAATGGTGGCAAACTCAAATAATCCTTGATCAGAATTGATTCCTAAATCATGAATAGACTTATACAAGACTGCAATACAACTTTCCATGAAACATCTGTTATTACCATGAAAAACATTTGAAATGAGTCCTATATTCTGAATTTCAATATAAAGATCAGGCTGAAGATATGAATAACTGCAGTTCTTCAGTATGAAAAAAAAAATGTATACAGCTTTGGATGTTGAAACGGGGTAAAATTGGGCCAATAAATTCATAAATATAACAACAGATGTAATATAGAGAATGTTTGTAAACCAATACATGTATAAACATTATTGAATTATCTATAAGAATGTGATTCTTATGATTCATGGGGTGCATGTTTAAAAATCTTGTGTACCATCAAGAAAGGTAAAGCATAAATTCAACATTCATAAGTACCGGTAATCAGAACATTAAATGTCAAGTGATGCAGGATGAGTCCAATCTTTCATGGGGTACTGGCCATCATGTGAGGTTCCACAGGTCTTGACCAGGTGAACTTCACAAACTAAGCTATTCATCCACTAATATTGAGGTATGTCAACAATGTACATGCATTAGGCACAACCAACATCATCTTCAAAAGGATGCAATATAATGATATCAATTTGATTTATCTTCTTTCGAAAATTTACATAATTTGATATCAAGTATATTTTCAATTATTTGATACTGATTTCAATATTCCAGGTTCCAGTTTCATGAAACTTGCTATCAATAACAAGTTACAATAATAGTTATAAGCTACTGAAATACTTGCATCTGATTGGTTGAGAGTAAATTTGTCATAGATTTGTGAAAGTTGTTATTGACAATAAGTTTTATGTAACGGGGGCATAGGGAGGAATATAATGTACAAGACAGTAACATCCGATGAAAATTGCTTGCTTTAAAATTATGCAAATCATTACTACAAAATGAAACTGCACATTTCATTTAGAGGATAACTTCAGATTATCAGGTCTTATAAGAACTTATAAAACCATTCGGGAACATGAGGACAATGAATGTAATGTATTTCATACAGGAACTTACTCGCAATGTTTAAGGTCTATAAGACATACTTAATCTTTTAACAATAACTTGATAAACATGCAGCTTGAAGGAAATCAGTGAGTTATAGTAAAATTATTGTTAAAACAACAACTCCCATTTCAAAAATCATCCCAGGGTATTAGTCTCAGCTAGAGCTTGTGGCCCTTGGTAAATAAATACTTGATTAGCAAAGACATGTTAACTCAAAGCCGTCCGTAATCAACTTTGTAAGCTTTGAGAGAACCAGTCCAAGTACCATGTTGTCAATCAAGATCACATAAAAGAGATATGAATCCATTTCTAACAGCTCCCAGAGACACTCTCTTCTGTTGCAGCCAACACCATCAGAATTCATATAATATTCACCTCATCATATCATTGTTGCACTATCAGGCCTCCTCAAACGCATTTTAAAATGAGACCATTATGGCAACTTATTCTGTATATTATGGTGGACCAAGCTCTTGTTGGGACAGGATGTAATAAACTGAGGTACAGACAAAATCGTCTATAGTAGGGACTGATCTTCAACCCCACTGTTCTGCAGAATGCGCTCAAGAACTATCTGAGGTACAGACAAAATTGTCTATGGATGGGACTGATCTTAGACCCACTGTTCTGCAGAATGAGCCGACATGTCCAGGAGACGCCATGCTGAGGAGGGATCTAATACCTCCTGATCCCGACATAAAACCCACACGTATGTCACACGCATCACTTTCTCCTGTAGAGGACGATGAAAAAAAATAAGGTTCTATAAGTTTATCAACAGGTTCCAGTTCTAGAGTTTTCATCAATTACAGTTGCAAGATATTTGATACATTTTAGATGGGTATGATGCTGAATGGTACAAATGTTGCAGGCCATTTGAATAATAGCTGTGTAAACCCATGTCTTGTAAATTATTCCCAAATCCTAAACTCATAAATGTTGGTCACATACCATTCATTTGTGATATCAATCATTGAAATGCATGGGACAAATTAAAAATTTATTTTGATTTTTCTATCAACCTTGCAAATAGCATGTTTAGTTGAACAGAGAAGCATGATTCTGAATATGTCTCACAATCCTAACACTAGGACTTACATATTCAACAATTTCTCAGCTTTGAAATATAATAGTGAACTGATTCAGTCTGATTATGAAATCAATTTCAAAAGCTGTCGTTCAATTTCTAACAATATTTAAGGAAATTCAAACCTGAAATGCTAAAAAAGAAATCAAGATTTAATACTTTGTCCTCCCAAATGACATCTGTGTCACATCTGTATACATAAATTCCTAGAATATTAGAAGTGGAAATACCAACAAAAGAATAAGGACTGACTTACCAAGTCACCTTCGACCACAATACCCTTGGCATTCCTAACGGCCATGATCTGCTGAGCTATAAAGGTTATCACAAGAACTGGGCCTTGCTCCATCATCTTACCCATAGACAACTAACAAAGGGAGACAAGGTAGAATAAATCATAATTACAAGTCTTGACTGTTCTTGCAGTCTGTAATGCCAGAATATAAAATAGTGAAAATAAACACTAGAACCTATTTCCACAAAAAATATCTTTTGACTGTACTTTATATGACCAGCCATCATCAAATTCAGATATATTCTCTATAATGCACGATAATGCATGTTTGATATTTGTAATGGTAAAATTCAAGGAAATTCACAACAATGAATATTACTGGTAAATAGAATGAATGATAATAGCGTTAAAAACGTCAATAAAAATAGAGTATATATGCACCATCTTTTAGGGATGCATATGGCAAGGTGGGAAACAGATAAAGGAGAGAGAGAAAGAAAGATAGAGAGAGAGAGAGAAGGAGAGGAAGAGGAGGAATACGAGTAGTATGTACAGGAAAAGAAATATGAGAGAGATGAAAACTGACCTCTACCATGTCTACATCTAATACTTTGGAGTCAAACTTGTATCCCATGGCTGTGGCTTGTTTGATAGGTGTGGCAAGCTGGTTGAATGGCTGAAAGAAGAATCGAGACAAATGTCATTCAATATTTGGTTCAAGCTCATTTACAAAAGTTATGGAACAAAGGAATGAGAAAATGCGAAAGTGGCAACAACTCTTTCTTACTGGTACTTGGATTCCATATGATATAATTATGATATAATTATTTTTCAAATTAATCTGTAATTAAAGGCTATGTCATCCTTTTCATGCATATTTGTACAAAGAAGGGGCAGGCGGATGGATTAAAAAACAGGGGTGTATAGAAACGTCTATTTGAAGTACAGGGGGTATATTTATGAAGGTCTATTTGTAATATACCTGTTTACTAAATGTACTTCAATTTATACATGTTTCTCTCCAGAATTCTTAGTTACCAACTATTTAGTGCACCTTCTGTGTATAATGGCATCTTTATGGGTGGAATCCATTTGGCATACATTAGTTGTTGCTATTTTGGACAAGCCTCTGGCAAGCTTTATGAGTCGTCAAGAGAAACTTTTGTTCAAGAAGTATGCATGTAATTAGCAACTAGGTTTATTGTTGTCAGCTCTACTCATCACTGGGGCTTACAAGTACAAGTTACACACAGAGTCCCATATTCTGAACTCCGGTTTAACTTAAACCATGGTTTAAATCTGTGGTTTAACTATGGGTAGCCAAATATGTCAAAAAATTGTTCACACCCTATGTTCCTTATGGTTACTGAATTCTGGTCTCATGCTTTGGTCAAGAAAACTATTTTACTTACCATTCCCAGACATTTTTTTAAAAGATTGAGTACCAAAAATGCTGATAAATTGAATATCTAATGTTAGAGATTTGTGTCACATTTGGTTTCCCATAGTTAAACCACACATTTAGACCATGGTTTAGAATACGGACCAGAAACTATTCTAAAAACTGACAAGAAAAGAGAGGATGTAATTATGCTATGGAACTATGGAAGGAATGTAATTGTTGATATACTCACAGCTTCATAACACCAGTCTTTTAGAATTTCTAGATCTCCTCTTATCATAGCCTGTAAAATTGGATGGAGAGAGAGAGAGAGAGAGAGAGAGGGGGAGGGGGTGTCAAATAGACTGCATTGGCATTATACATGTAGAATTAACTAAATTAAAATTAAAATTTTATGCCAAAACTGAGGAAATAATCGTTTTGGTCAGGAAACTGAATTAGATTATTTCTATTCAAACATCTGAACAAGCAGCACTAAAAAAACACATGCTTTATCATTGTTTTGAAAGGATCCGAAGAACAAATGATCCCCCTAAATGTGTGTCAAAACTATCATGTTGCAGATAGTCCCTGTCACTCACAGAATTGTATTTACAGGTAGGCGTTAATTCTTATTCTTGTCAATTGGAAAGGAATGTCTTGGCAAAGCATCAGTAAAAATGAGCACATGAAGGCCCACACAAATCTGGCTCCATTGAAACATGCATGCTTTCATCGATAATGATGACGACGATGATGATGATGATGATTATGGTGAAGAAGTTCATAATAATAACTAAAAATATTCATAATAACCAATTATGTTCTTGATGTAAAGCACAAGAAGAACCAATTATGTTCTTGATGTGCTTTACATTACTTGAAATTAACATATAGAACAGGCTATATAATTAAATTACTGTACTTACCTCAAGAATATTTGGTATAATTTCATGCTCACACATCTTCAGAAAACCCTCCTTGGTAAACGAAGGGTCTATTCTGATGATCTCTGTCAGTACCCCTGACATCTCAGTCGGTGAGAATACTCCCCCTATTTTTTTGAACAGAATAGAACAACTGATGATATCTGGTGCAAATAGCTAGCCGATCTGTGTCACCCCACAACCACACGTAATTGTTAACCCGTTTCATGCCATGGGTATCAAATCACGCCCAAGAATGTGATCAATTTTTCAATGCAGCAATGCTTTATAAGTAAAAGAATTTTCACTTGAAATTTGATGGATGGCAATCATTCAAACACCGGGTGGCACAGAATGTGATAAGGTTGATAAATCACTTAACATTGCAGTTGAGATTTTCTTGTCAGGTAGAATTATTTTCTTGAGTGATCAATTATTTTTCACTATTTTCAATAACTCTTGAATTTCACAGGTAATGGAGAAGAAAAAGATAGACATGACTACTATGCCTCTATCAAGCTCATTTGCATAATCCATGTTCAATCAGGCCTGACATTCAATAAGACATGACGATTATAGTGTAGTTTGTTCTGACCCTCTTTGACCAATGATACCTGTGGATACCAAAGGAGCAGGCCTACTCTATCTGATTGTCATAAGGGCACAAGCCTGCAGTGAAAAAAATACAAGAAAGTGGTGCGCAATTTAGCTTTGGAAAGCTAAAAAATCTCTGGTGGAAACAAATTAATTACAAAAATCGCTGTGAGAAAATGGCACCTTTGCATCACCAAAGCCAAAAAGAGCCCCCATGAAGAAAAAAGTATTTTTCACACTGGTACAAGGACTGTCACATATTCCCAATATTTTGTATTAGCTTACCTAAAAGCTGGCTCACTCTATCTGTGACTGCTCTGGAAGCTCGGACCATAATATTATCACTCTCATCATATCGCATCTTTAGGTCAAACATCTCTGTAAACATATACATAGAATAAACACAAATGAATAACTAATAATAACAGTATCGTATTAATTTTCAAAGATCAACCCACACTTTTATGTATTCACTTGCACATACAAATATGATTAATATTAAAGTGACAGAATCCTATTAGGTTTTAAGGAGATCACAGTTTCACATGCAATTAACCCGTTGACTACTGAATTCTTTAACTCTCATAGGCTTAATACAGGAGCCACCTGGTTCCCGTAGTCTATGGGTTAACAACAAAATGGACAATTTCTCCAGAACAGTGCCTCTCATTATTGCAAGCACAAGATAACGGCGGTATTGTTATAAATGGTAATGATCATCCCTTATAAAAATGGTAATACTCACTATTAAAAACTTGGTTATTTTCACTGAAGCTCTTCCATTGTTGGTACCATTTGGAATCCTTGTGTAACACCATTCCGGTAGCATCTCTGAAATAAGAAAATAATAATGAAAATACATGAATCCCAATACATGGGAACCATCAGTAGAGAAACGGCATAATCAACGTAAAAAGGATGCTTATTATCATTTTATTCAAAATTTAGTTTAAAAAAATGGTCAAGTGAGAAAATGGAGAGAGGATACGCAAACTCTGTGATATCGACATAATATATATAAAATGAGTAATTCATTCGGCATGATAATACCGTCTGTTTGGAGCCAGCAGGGTGTTAAGTCCCATCATTTGCACAGAGTTAACGCCCTTCTGGCTCCAAACAGACGATACATACTATTCAAATTCTACATAAATACACAACTTTGTATTGCTCTTCATGACAGCAAAATAGTGGTAGGAACCAGTACTAACTCTTACCAGTGTATCATCTAATTTTACTCAGTAAAATTTATGTAACATTTCAAAAAAGCAAATCTTGTTCACTAAACAAACCGTACAGATAGTGAGCGATGTGTAATACCCATACTTTCCTTTATTCATATTCAGTTCTGAATCTCCTTTATCTAACAAGAAGTATTTGTTTCCATTATAGTTGATTGTACTGAGATGACAAATTTATCTCTTTCAATATCTCCTACCTTCTAAAGAAAGGATGAGTCATATAGCAATTAATCAAACTTACTCATTGGCTTCAAAAGTCTTTTTAGTTCCATCTTCAGAATCGAGACCTTCTGTTCTTTTCCGTAAACGAGCTAAGATATCAATCGAAAAAGAAGTTTGGAGTGAATAATTAGTCTGAACTTGAAAGAAATGAATGATGTCGAACTTGAAAGAAAGGAATAAGTTTAGCAATTAAAAACCTATTAAAACAGAAGAACCAAAATCTATGGACAAGTTGAATTGATAAAAAATGTCATTAAAACTCTAAAAAATAGTTTTTAAGACATCTATTGGAGAATACATGTTCCTTCAAACTTTGAAACAAAATAAAAACTTCAGAAAAGAGCATATCGGTTAAGACCTTAAAGTAGATATTCAAAGAAAATCACAAATATGGCAATTAATGTATCACTAGAAACTGGGAAGCTTACAGATGGCAATCTTATAAGTTTTATGTCAACTGCGTATCTGGTGATTATAAAAACAACACAAATAAAAGCTCTTCTCAGCATCTGGAATATCCGAGGATTCGCCAGAAATATAGCGATGTTTTGATGTCGTCACACTCGGGATCGATCCTGCTTAAGCAGACGACGTCCTATAATGAATGAACGTAATTGCAATGCAATTATTTATCAAATTATAAAGAGTTTGGTGTATTTAAACATGACCTTATTTCACACCATTATAAAGGGAAAGTGAAACTGATTCTGATAGCTAAAACCGTTTGATTGTAAATACATAGGAGAAGGGTCAATGATCAATGAAATAAACCCCACTTTCAAATTGAAAAGCCCTCCGAATAATAGCAGGATGGTATTCGTTCCCTCTTGAAACGCCGAACATGCCCCGGTGCAAGCAGCTGAAAATACAATGGCGTCTTATTTTGTTTACAAGTGACTGATTCCTTTATTTTTTTAACGCTGCATTTTTCATCAAAATAATACCATACACGAAGTTAAGAGTGAGGCAACAGACTAACATTAAGACTGACGCTAGTGAAGGAAGAGAAATAAGTGAAGAGGAGATGACAAAAAAGGCTCTGAAAAATGTGTAAGATGTTATGGGACATCGTCTGCTTAGACAGGACTGGTCCAGGGTGTGTCGTCACATATCTCAGCAGCGTTCGAGGAGCTCTTCAGCTGCTATATCGGGGGCTGTATTTTACCGTTTTATAATTGATAATAATCATTACTTCAAATGTTTCCAAGCGTTGAATTTGGATAACCTTGTTTAATTTATGCCATCTATGTAATAATAAGTATTAAGCCAATATTTAAAATCATTAACGTTCTACTTTAATAATCAAGCTTTAGAATCGGTCATTGATGGGGGGGATCTATAAACATAATGTATGATATTTGATGAGCTAGATTATACTCCATGAAAACACTTATCCAGGCTAGAGGGTTTATGTTTAACCATTACAGGACAGGAATTATTGAAGGGATAAATTGATCACATTTTGTTCTTCAAATCTGAAGAACAAAATGTGATCAATTTATCCCTTAAATATGGTATATTTGATGAGCTAGATTATACTCCATTAAAATACTTATCCAGGCTAGAGGGTTTAGAAACCATGTTTATCCATTTCAGGACAGGAATTATTTAAGGGATAAATTGATCACTTTTAGTTTTTCCAAAATGTGATCAATTTATCCCTTAAATATGTATGAAATTTGATGAGCTAGATTATACTCCATGAAAATATTTATCGCAGACTAGAGGGTTTAGAAACCATGTTTATCCATTTCAGGACAGGAATTATTTAAGGGATAAATTAATCACATTTTGTTCTTCAAATTGGCAACAATAATATTTTTCTGATAAGGTGTAATGTCTTTGGAAACAATATACATGGTTACAGAATATGTCGAAAAGTTGAAAAAAAATCGTCAATTTTGATAAAAAACAAAGATTTTGAACCTCTCAATGTGTTGCCAATTGAAGGATTTTAAAGCTTATTCTGGTTTTTTTTTTTTATTCCTGGCATCAAACATAAAATGGTCATTCAACAAAAATGGACATAGTTAGAGCAGAAATGTTTGCTCTTTCTACTCATGCATTTGGTATATTTTTTTGAGCTCTGAATCAAAACTTATTGAGACAAACCAAAAAAATGTGGTCAATTGTCTCGAATGGGACGATGGACCCAATGACCTAGAACTATCACTTACTTGGGGCTCTGTAAGGTCTTGCTTTTGATGTTGTACTCTCATCTATTTCCTCCTTCACTGCCTTTACGCTCTGTGTGATGAAAACAAGATTGCAAAAGATCATATAAGAATGGTTTGTATAATCAGAATGCATCATGGTACAAATACCGAGATGAAACTGTCTCAGTACTACATATAAAGAAGAAGAGTGAGGCTACAAACCGGGGGTATAAGAAAAATGGAGACAGGCCGTTGCGTAAAATTTTCAGGGTGTGTGTTCTGTTCAAGGAGGCAGAGTGCAGCTTACCACTGGGAAATACACAAACAATAAACTTCTCAGCTATCCAGTTACATTCTGAGCGATGCATTTGTTAACTCTTCGTAAACAAAAACATGGGGGATGTATTCTGCCTCCCACCCCAACCGCCAAATTGACACCCAGGGTAATCAACAAGCAGGAAGCTGATGACATACATACCTCTGAGATGGTCTTGAAGGCTGCACTCTTGCTGATCTCTTCTCCAGACTTGCTGACCCTATCAGCAGCATCTTTCGCTGTCTTGGACAGGTCATCCATCCCCTTCTTCACCCATTCCTGCTTCTGTGCTTCTTCCACTCCCTGTACAAGGAGTAGAAATATAAAAATAAAATAAGAACAAAAAGAAAAATGATATCTTTTCCAACGGTATATCCCTTGAACTCAACAAATATTCAGAATTAAATTTGCAAAGTTATTGGACTGAAATAAGGCTAACGGGGTGTAACCCAATTCTTGCATATTTTGATATTCAAAATGATAAAAATAGAAATGCTTTCTGTACATCTGCTGACACAAGAGACTACCAGCTCAAGTTCTCCAATACATATGGAAGTAGGAAGTAAGGCAAGCTTATTAGTTGTGGTATAAAGGTATGTATATTATGACAATGACACCTCTCTCCATATCAGACTATTGAATCATACCTTGGATACTTTGTCCTTGATGTCATCAAATGTGTGTCTGAATGCAGCTGATCCTCTAGCGGTCTCCTTCTCCAGACTTTCCTATAAGATAACATGATGATCAAAACACTATTTGAAAAACAATCTAAATATTGTTTGAACTGTCAAAGTTGAAGAGTGAAATTGTACGACATATGCTCTGGTGACAACTGCTCCGAGATCAATTTTGAAAGCTGGCTGAGTTCTTATCTTTAACCCTGGACCAAACCATACACTTAACCTAAAACCCAATTGCAATCCAAGTCCTAATCTATCCCTATATCTTTGAAGAAATACATTTATAACCCAGAGCAAATGCTTCATTTCCAAAAATACCTTTCTCAATGTAAAGTGAAAAGGAAAAGGGAATTCATTTGTATTTTTACCTGTGTTTGTAACCTGGGGAGTGTTTCATCAAGCGTTTTGTCAGTGATTCAAGTTCCCCTGCGGCACTAATGTCCTTTGGCAAAACATTAACCTACATTTGCCACTCTCCACCCAGGTGCAGTAAATGGGTAACTGATAGGAAGAAATTCCTTGAATGCTTTACTGCCTTATCATGACCGCTTGGCTAAAGCCAGGAAAATTATATAGTTTTTAAAGTGCAGTAGAGTAAATTTGTATAGTAACCTCGCAAAATAAATGGAACCATATTGTTATTATTATCATGATTACTATAATTACAAAAGATGCATTTAGAAAAGTTTCAGTCCCAGGCGCGGATCCAGGGGGTGGGCGCAAGGGGCGTGCGCCACCCCCCCCCCCCCCCCCCCCCCCGTTTTGTCTGACAAAGTATGCCCCCGGACCCCTAGATGGCTGTTTGGCTTCGTCAAACGGACGGTTCCCAGTGTGCGCCCCCTTTCTGAATTGCGCCCCCCCCCCCCTTTCTGAAAATCCTGTATCCGCCCCCTAGTCCAAACTACTCTCTAGCTCTGTATACAACAGATTAATAGCCTACTACATGTCTATCATCAATTATGAAAAGAAAGCAAACTCACAAATTTCTTCCTTGCTTCCTTGAGGGCATCTGACTGTTCAAGTTTCTCTGCCTCTTCTCTGAATTTCTTGATATTATCCTGTCATACAAAATGAAAAAGGCAAAGTAAATTTCAATTTAAACAGCAAAAAATTCAAAAGGAGTTACCAATTACTACTGAACATTTTTTTTCTTCATGCCTGTCTAGTTTGGGCCGGTGGGCCCTGTACCATAAAGCTTGAAATTGATCTTACGATTGATTTTTACGATTCATTGTACATTGTAGTCACTAGGATTGATCTTAAAAATTAATTGTACGATCAATTTAAAGCTTTATGGTACACGTCCCAGGTCAGAATAATCATTAAAATTCCCTACTAACCTGAATGGAAAAGAATTTATTATTTTTTAAAGTCCAAAGTACCTGTCTTATCAGTGCCAACTACATTTATGAACATTAGTTGACATCCAAGATTTTATTATCCCTTATCATAGTTTAGTTCAAACAGCTTCTATTGAATGGACCTGCCCTAACATAAAGTAAACTGACAGCTTTGATGCTTCACTGATATTCTTGGTAATATATGGTCCACAAATTGAACAAATACATGTACATGTACCTCGCACAATCACAGATACTTTGTTTGCAATAGTGTATGCTTAATTTTCCAATGATTGATTTTTTTTTGTCAACATCTAAAACCACATTTTATTATGATCACTAGGCCTACTCCCACATGGCCACGTTCCCCCAATTTTTTTTAAATACATGTATGTATAAATCTGCAACTATGAGAATAAAGGAAAGTTATTTTTCCCATTCTAGCATAAATTATCTAAATGCATTTCTGTTCTTTTCAACTGATGTATATTTAACAGGAAATTAGTTAATATTCTAACTAGAATGCATTGGCAGACCCACTCATCCACCTTTCTCATTTCCTAAAACTCACTCCAATCATATACAGTGACACCTGTCTAAAGACCACTCAAGGGAGACAAGAAAAGCGGTCTTTATAAGTAGGTGTCTTTATGGACAAGTTCCTTTAATACACATATCAATGAGAAATGCTGTTCAAGGGAAACAAAAAGTGTGGTCTTTATAGACAGGTGGTTGCTAAAGCAGGTTTGACTGTAATTACGTGCATGTCAAAGAATATCTTACCTTCATTTCTTTGTTTTTGTTCATTTCCTGTTTGATATTATCAATGAAACCTGACAGAAAGCCCTTCCTCTGAGGCTGCTGAGAATAACATCTAGTCTGGAGATATCAAAAGGATAAAATCAAATACATACCTTTCAAATGAATATTCAAAAAACTTATTTTCAAAAATACACTAAAAAAAAAATCATATTTCAGGATACGCCAAAGCAGTCAGACCACAGGTCATATGCAAATGAGCAAAAAGGGCTGATTTTATTTCCATTTTGTGGTCATAAAATAACATGATTTTTCGACAATTTTGTCACAATTTTCATAGACAAATAGAGAATGTCATGAATCTCTAATTCCTCCTCTTTTATTTGATGTGTAAAGCATGACAATCAGTAAATGTTATCTAGTCCATTCAATCATTTAGGAATTAGATGTTCCTGGGGATTCCTGCTCATTATGTATTCAGAGACTGATCCAGTCAAGCAAGACTGAAAATAAATTAGAGCACTTTTGGGGGACCTGTGGTTAGACTGATAGTTTTAGCTATTTCTACATGAAAACAAACTGTAAGTAGCCAACAGTGAACAGTTGTTAGTCCGTCCTTTTCCTCATCATCTAATCTTGTTTTTATATTCTTGTAATTGTACTTCATTTAAAACTATGTTTGATGGATTTAAAACTATGTTTGATGGATTTAAAACTTAAAGGAACCAGAGATTACCAGAGTTCAATGATGACTATAGAATTAAATTTGAAGTGTTCAATCTCGATACTGTAATACTCTTGATGGTTCAGTCGATGTATTTTTTCTTCATTATTCATCATTATTATCAAGATATAAAAAATATATCTAATGCCACACTCATACCTGTGTTAACCTGACATCTAGCTGTTCATTTGGAAACGTCTTAACATCTGCATTCTCGCAGATGGAGGCTGGAGCCTGGTGAAGAGGCCGCAATCTCTGACACCTAGAAGCAAGACGAACCTGCAAAGAACATAGATAGAAAGAATTAGAATTATTCATCAGCAGGGGAGAGGAGGGTTGGTTGAAATGCTGCAATGTTTTTTATACAAATAGACCTGTGATTGATTATGAAACATGCAGCAAACTTTTGTAAAAGTAAATGCAGCAATGATAAACAGCCCAGGAGCTAGGAGTCAGTCAGCTCAGTGCGCAAAAGCTAAATTAAGGTTGCTTGTCTTTGGCTTTGCTGACATCTGTTTCATCTACTACAAGGACAAAACGGTTTTCCTTTTTTTCTATTTGTCATTTTGTGTATTTAAAAAATTAAAATTATAGAAATTCAAGTGGATTTTTTTTCAGAATCAGCGCTTTCTTCTACATATTAATTACCTGTTTAATTATGTTTAATTAATTACGGGTTTTCGAGAGACCAGCACTGAGAAAAGATCGTTTGTGACATTTCTATCACATTTTTTTTGCCAAAGAAATATTGAAAACGTACGTATAATCACTCAGATTGCAAGTTTTTTTTATTTCCCTGTAAGTATGAATACAGTTGGTGATTTTATGTGATGCGGCATTTGTGATATTTTAACCGAACTTTGGTCAAAGCAAAAGTAATGCAAAAGTAATGCACAAGGGTGTATAGCTCGTCCGTGATGAGCCGAATATTGTACTAGCACCATAGGAAAGCACATAGCGATGGACCCCAACAGGAGTGGCTGGGGCAGACTTCGGTCTATGTAGGAGAGGGATTCCACGAAGCCAGACGTAGTCTCAGCTGAGCATATCCCCAAACGAAATAGACTGATTTTTTGGTCTAGTACTAGTACTAGTAGTAGGCTTACTGCGGCAGCCCGAACACGTAGTGTTCGGGCTACGATCAGCAGTCCTTTGATTGCTTGGATGTCTCTTAATTACAAGGTCGTTTGTCATGAAACATGACATTATTTGATTTTAGGCTACTTTAGGTACTTACAATACTTTCCGATTGACTGTCGTCTTTCTTTTCAATGAGGATGATACAAAAAAGCCAATTTATCTCCAAAAGCCTGTACTAAAAACTTCTGTAGGTCGGTGTTTCGCTTGCAATGCGCATGCGTCAGACAAGAAGGGAGCATTATGAATATTCATTAAGACGAGTGGCAGGCAGGAGCTCGAGCGAGTAGATATCGCCGGATCACAGTGGATATATGAATATTCATTATTCCTGTGACGAAAACTATGCCGTCGTTGTAATAAATATTCATAGGCGCATGCGCAAGTGCCTATTTTCGTTTCTGCTTCAACAACATGGCGAATGGGACTGGTTTCGAAAATTGAGAGTAAAAAGTGACATTCATCGATTCTACACATTTTTTAGGAAAAGCTGATTTGTGGAAGGTCTGTTTAGGTACATGTAAGTGGCATCGTATTATGATACTTTAATTCCAAAAAATAACTTATATGGCCATATTTTCAATGGTCATTTGAACATTGGTTCAAATCACACCACGAATAGTGGTCATATTGACCACTACGAATACAAAATGCAAAAATAGTTCGTATTTTCTGTCGCGTGTAGTAAAGGTATGGGGGGAAAATAAGATAAATATTTTAAATACCTTACTTTCAAATTCCGCCCTTAAAAATCTCACTCCTACCTCAAATGGCCGTTAGGAAGAACTTTTGATATTTTCAGCAAAATCCAAAGTCAAAATCTTGTCCAAAACCGGAGAAATCCCCGCCGATTTGTTTCGCGATCGCGTGTTGTTTACATACTGCCGATGTCTTACACTAAAATCGGCCAATAAAATTTTTGTCCACGAAGAAACTCGGGATCGCAAGCGCACATCGATCTTTACGATCGCGCACACAGAAAATCGGGACTTTCCGTGTATGCCACATAGGGACCGAATTTTTAAGGACAAAACTCTTTTGGGGAGATGTCAGCGCCCGCGGCGACCAGGAAATGTACACAATGACTCCGATAGCTCGTTTCGCGAGAATCAACAGTAAATTACGGATTTGATTTTTGGAAATATCTTTTCCAACATCGGTGAGTTCAATTTATTGTATTTCTTGGATATTTAGTGGTCGGTTTTTGTAAATTAAATGCCGATTTTGAGTGAATGTTTGTGACTTTTGTGCAGTGGTGTTTTAAAAAGTTGAGGTGTATGACTGCCTAAATTATACACACGAAGTATAGGAATGTAGCTATGAGTGGTTCAAATGACCCACCGAATCGTACTGGTTTCACTCAGGACGCAGCGTCCCGGGGCTAGTAGTAGGCCAACCGTCATGACCGTCCGCTTCGATGCCTTCATTTTCGGCAAAGTCAACGCGCTTACGCACTTCGGTCTTGCAGCTCAGCTTATGAATAATTCATGAAAACTTGCGTTAACATGTGTGGAAAAAAAATTCACGGCCAGTCGCATCGCTATCGCCGCCGACACGTGATGTAGCTCCCCAGAATGACAATACACCAACTTAAATAGGCGGGACAACGTTATTCCACTTGCCAGCATGCGAGGAACCACTCATGACTTTAGTAACGTCCTTTCCACTTCACCTTATGCATCATAATAAAACTAATATAACGCAAACATACAAAAAGAATGGGATGATTATAAATGTATACAGATCTTACGATATCTTGGTAAAATTGACAAAAATATGAGCTTTTAAACACGACTTACATGGTGGCTTAACTTTCCTATGGAGGCAGACATGTTGGAATATTACGTCATAAAGCTTGCGTAATGTCGTCACAAACTTACAAAGAATATGCATTAAAAATAAACCAGTGACCATTTTAGAAGTTGTATTCAACTATACCTACTTAGGTATTGTTTTTAATTATAATGGTTCATTTAATCTTGCTATTAAGAGACTGTATGATACTGGATGTAGAATAAAAGGGCAGGACTATGTATGTTTAGATATTGTCATAATACATAATAATATGTTCCCTTTATATAGCGCAGCTAAATATGAATATACTCTATACTCTACTGCGCTTAAAGACCTCAGCCTGACCGAATTTTGAAATATACCCTTTATTCATCCACGGGGAGCTATATATTTTCTGAACAAATTGAAACCAACTTCATGAGATTCCGTTTCCTTTGGAATGAGTAACAGCGTCCCGAATGTTGAGCCCGGTGGTTTTTCTGACGAGGGCCCCGTCTCTGAGGAACGCTACTTTGCGGGGGGGGGGGGGGGGGGTGAAAATTTGATGATGACATATCGTGTATACGCACTCGGAGCTGTATACATGACATGTCGTCACACGTCTAGCGACCCCCTGCAGTTTCCTCTGTTGTTACGCCATATAGGGAGGGGCGGACCAAAAAAAAAATCTTTTTTATTTTTTATGGATAAACGGAGACGAAAATTTATGAATACCCAGGGTAATTATATTCTTTGTTTACTAAGCTTTACGTCAATATATGGTTGTTTTGGGTCAGGCTGAGGTCTTTAATACAAAGTATCACATTATTACCCCGGCTTTAGCCGAGCTGCCATGATAGGCGCTAAAGCATTCAAGAATTTCTTCCTACCGGGTACCCATTTATTTCATTCTGGGTGGAGACTGGCAAATGTAGATGAATGTCTTGCCAAAGGACATTAGCGCCGAGTGGCGGGATTCGAACCGCGAACCATGTGGGCCACAGTCCGGTGACGTATCCACTAGACCACGACACCTCTACACCTCTACACCTCATTATTGATACGCAACTTAAACTTTTTGATGCGATGGTAATTCCAATTATACTTTATGGATGTGAAATTTGCGGGGAAATTTGGGATTTTTCGAACTTGAATCTTTTTGAAAAACTGCATCTTAAGTTTTGCAAAATAATTTTAAAGGTAAAGAGGTGCACTAATTCAAATATGGTCTATGGAGAATCAGGCAGATTGCCTTTGTCTTGTAGTGTAAAATCAAAGATTGTTTTGGAGCAAAATAGTTTTAAAAGACAATCCCAAATTGTCTACTATTGTATAATTTTATAAGCTTATGCTTGTTATGCATAAAGATGAATTAGTACAGTGTAACTGGATTCACTTTATTGAGTCAATACTAAATAAATTAAGTTTTGGATATATTTGGCTTAATCAGTGTGATGGTATAAATTTCTCGTGGCTAAAAATTGTAGTGACACAAACTCTGTCTGACCAAAGAAGACAAGAATGGAATTTCGATGTTAATAACTCAAGTAGTTGTATAAATTATACATTATTTAAGGATGAATTCTGTTATGAAAATATTGAATAATTTGGTCCCCAGCCTCCCGAATTATATTCACTAGATTCAGATGTAGAAACCTCAGCAAACCTCCCGTGTTGTTTCTGGTAGCTATATGAGTATACACCTGGATCAAAGAAAGTGTGAAAATGTGACAAGAATGCCATATAGGTGACGAGTTTCACTATATACTGGAATAAGTATTACAAAGAAAACAGGAAATTGTTGATCAAAAAGAATTATTATAAAAATCCATCCGCTCACAAATTTAAATTGCTGCTCCAAGCAAGTGGTAAAGAATTGATTAGTTTGTGTAAACTCATACTTTTTATACTTTTTATCACACAGACAATGTAAATTCATCTTTCCATGTATATATTTTTAAAATTTTTATTCGTTTTTTTTTCTCTCCATATTTTTAAAATGTTTAATATTGTTGTTGTTGTTGTTATTTACCTGAGTATTTTGATGTTGAAATATGTTATGCTGTCTGCATATATTGTGTAATTACTGACTTCATGTAGGCCCTAACTTTGTTTTTAAAGGTTTTGAATAAAATAAACTTGAAACTTGCAATGAGAATTAACTGAACATATTGTTGTTGTTGTTGTTGTTGTTGTTGTTTGTGCTTTGCAACCAGTCAATAGCAAATATTCATTCTTATGTTCTTGTACATTTATTTTTTTTTCGATTAGTGTAGGCCTACACCTTCTCTCAAAATTTGGTCCCGACTGACAATTTACCATCCCGACCGAAAATGTTGTCAGTATTTGTGTTTTGGACTTTTGTACTTTGGTAATGTATAGACATAAACAACTTCATTCTGACAAAGTTTGGCGCATGTTAGATGGGTTGAATCGACCCGACTCACTACCGGCTGGATCCCTTTTTATTTTTTTATTTTTTTTTTATTTATTTTTTTTGGGGGGGGGCTCAGTGGGGGCCAAACCTGGTGGCTTCGTTCAGGTTGACAAGTATTTTGTAGGGGACATGGATGGTCTAAGTAACTTTAACTGGTCAAATATAACATTTATATGGGGTGAACATTTCAGGACAGGCTCCCGTGCCCTAACATTTGAAAAACTATGGGCCCCTCTATATATTTTCCATGGAATCGCTTCATTTTCAGATTGATTCTTTTGGTCCTCTAATATGCTTTGCCAACCAGGCATGTTGTTTACTATACAAATACAAATAAAAATATTTCCATGACCTTTTTACCCGCGAGGCGGCACTTCTGGGAGGAAGACACAGTGCCCCACCCCACCCACTTTTTCAAGAACCCAACTGAAATTGCCCCTTTTCACTCTAATAAGTGTCCCCATTTTCTTTTTGACAAATGCCCGTTTTACTTGTTATAATTATGTGCCCTTTCCCCCTCCTGATAAGTACCCCTTTTCGGGGTCCGCTCGCTATTCATAAGGACCGCTATTCATTTAACACGCTTTATGAATACCGGTCCTTATGAAGAGTTATGAATTTTGGTCCTTATGAATGGAGGTACTTATGAATATCGAGGTAATTTGTCCATGGTTTGCTCGCTATTCATAAAGACGGCTATGCATAGAAAACCGCTATTCATTTAGTCACGCGTTATGGATAGCGGTCCTTATGAATAAGTGGTCCTTATGAATAGTGCATGGTCCTTATGACTAGCGAGGTTACCCCCCCCCCCCTTTCAAATCTGATGAGTGCCGGCCCTTTTTACTTCTGATAAGTTCCACTTTTCCTTTCCATTAAGTCCCTATTCCCCTCTCGCTAAGTGCCCCTTTTCAAATTTGATGAGTGCCCCTTCTTTACTTCTGATAAAGGACAATTTTCCTTTCTTGTAAATGTCTCTTTCCCATTTTGATAAGTGACCCTTTTCACATCTTATATGAACTTTTTAAAAAACCTCTGACAAGTGTCTTTTTCCTTCATTACCCTTTTCTCCTTTTGGTTTTTCAAAACTTAAGAGTGCCCCCCCCCCTTTTAAAATTTAGATTATTCCCATTCTCCCTTTCTGATAGACACCACTCATTCCTCATTTCATGACTGTTCTACAGCCCACCTGTATAGTTGTACTTGTTTTAATAACTCTAGTTCTATTTATCATTTTGTTCAGTCACTTTGCAAATTCAGCAGGATCATTTTTCTTATTTCATAGCAGTATATGCACACAGTCATAATATTATCGACAGGCAAGGCGGGAAAATGAGGCATAAATATGAAAGAGACTCGACAGACAATCAAAGAGAAAGGTATAGCTACAACCGCCCAAAATACTTATACGAACAGATGAAATGATCTGTTGATTTTATATGGTGTAATGTTTTGGGGTTTGGGGTTGTTTTGTTTTGTTTGTTTTTGATAAAAGAATACAATCAGTCATTTAATCAGTCAGCGTAAAACATGATATCCATTACACGCAGCCCTGGCCTGTGCAAAAGCAGTTATATATACAATGAAAAACTTAGCTGGCAAAGTCTCGGCTGACCCCCATCGAGAACAGGGGACCAGGAAGTGGGAAAGAAGGGGAAAATTATGTCAGGACTTTTCACCTCCTACGTTTTAGCGATTCTCGGAATCCAGAAATCCGTTATTCTGGACATCCCCTCCCCCATATCACACAACCCTGGAAAATATGTCTACTGTCAGTTTTATGACGCCATACAAAAAAAAAAAAAAAATCATTTTTTCTACTTCACAATTAAATAAATTATGCTTCAGCCTATACAGCTTAGACATATGGCATAATATTTTTCTCGTTTTATCTATACCTAATCTTATTTTCTCTCTTATACCCCCCCCCCCCCAAGATTACAGAAATTATTTTATGGAAATCCTGGATCTAACCCTGCCCCCAATTGTTCCTTAATTTATCTTTTTTTTTAATTGCGCCAATTTTTCTAGCGAGCTGACTTTTAATAAGTTCCCCTCAATTTTAGTAACATTGCCCTCTTTAATCCATAAAACTAGATGTTATAACAGTGCAACTGATATCAAGACCATTTGCATAAAGATGAAACGCAACTCAAATATTAAACGTAACTTGATTTTTAACCAATCAGGATGGAGTATTTGGGACTTGCATTTAATTTTTTGAGTTGCGATTAAACGCAACTTTTTATGCAAGAGGGCCCACCGCACGGAGAAAAAATGGGGTCTTTCTGAGCAGGTGGCTTTTCTGCTCATATAACGTCAGAAGTCAGTACAAGTTTCAGTGAGAAACACTTTTCAAGGGAAACTTTTTTTTTTCTTCAAACGTGGTTTTTCTATACGGGTGGCATTCGCTGTCTGTATTGTGGCCTAACTCGGGCGAAGTCCACAGGTATAATTAAATATTTTCTTTGGGGGAAAAAAAATGAAATTGAAATTTTTAGTGCTAGTAGAGATCAAATGGGAGAGGTGCTCAATAGGTAAGTCACAGACTGCGATTTGAATTTGTTTGATAAAGATCTTTGATAAAGATCTTTGATAAATCATTAATTTACTAACCTTAATTGTATTTTCCTAAAACTTTCACTGATCTGTTTCTCTCATTTTTCTGCCTTTGATAAACCAACGTAGGGTGAAAAGCAAATTATGGGAAAAGTATATGCCCTATTTACATTTTATTCTTTTCTTTTGAGACACCATATTTTACACCATATTTTTAAGCTTTAAATACAGATGCATATACAGTATTAAATGTTTACTTGATTCTAAATGTAAATTAAAAGAGAGAAGGAGTCAGAAATACTGAATTTGAATTACATGTATAACGTCATTGGGAACAATAGTCAAATTTGACTGATTGCCGATACCATACAACGAAAGAAGAAGAAGAAGAAGAAGCTGTCATTTTTCCTCCGGCAGTACAGTACAGTACGGTACATGTCAGCGGGGAATCCGGTGGTAAGAGTTAAGATTGTTTCGATTATTCATTTAAAAAAAATTCTTTCATGTAATGCATATTATGTCATGATATTGATTGTGGATTGGGCTATTGTAAGAAGTGAAATTGATGGGACTTAGGGTCGCTGCGTATGTGCACGTAGGGGATGGGTGCTAGCACTCCGGGTACATTTCTGTAAAATAGTTGGTATTTTCTGTCGCATGTACTAAAGGTATGGGGGAAAAAATAAGATAAATATTTTGAGTGAATGTTTGTGACTTTTGTGCAGTGGTGTTTTAAAAATTTCAGGTGTATGGCTAGAGTGCCCAAGTCTGCGCAGTGCCCATGTCTGCGCACACGCGTAACTGCGCGATTCTAATAAAACAAAACACGCAACGAACACAAACATTTAATATTTATCATAGCGATAGGTATTCATGCAAAAAAACAGTCAAAATATTGAAAAAAGGTCTTATTTCATCCATTTCATTTACAAGCCTCAAAATGTTGTTGTTCACGTCAAAACTCCCGAACTGCGTGTAAAATGAATGAGTGCGCAGACATGGGCACCATTGTTTTTTCAATGTTGAAATGACACGGCCGCCGTTTCTTGCCGTAAATGGCATTGTTCTTGCTCTAATTTTGAGGACAATTTTTGCAAACTTACTCTTTAGAATATCAAGAATAATATAAAATTAAGCTTTAGAGGAATATTTAAAAATATTTGTGTGAATTTCAGGTCAAAACCTTAGGTGCGCAGACATAGGGCTCCCCATCATATGACTGCCTACAATTATACACACGAAGTATAGGAATGTAGCTATGAGTGGAGGCACCCAACCTTTCGAAGGACTGCTGATGGCAGCCCGAACGAACGCTACGCGTTCGGGCTGCCGCAGTAAGGCCTAGACTAGTGTCGAGTTAGCCCGACACCACCCGGTACCGGTAGGCCGTTCATTACAAATTTATACAAACATGATAGAGTCAGGGAGTTTGAAAAAGATAGCGAAAAGTTAGATCTATCTAGCACCCACTCATAGCTACATTCCTATACTTCGTGTGTATAATGTAGGCAGTCATACACCTCATCTTTTTAAAACACCACTGCACAAAAGTCACCAATATTCACTCAAAATCGGCATTTAATTTTCAAAAACCGACCCCAAAATATCCAAGAAATACAATAAATTCAACTCACCAATGTTGGAAAAGATATTTTCAAAAATCAAATCCGTAATTTACTGTTGATTCTCGCGAAACGAGCTATCGGAGTCATTGTGTACATTTCCTGGTCGCCGCGGGCGCTGACATCTCCCCAAAAGAGTTTTGTCCTCAAAAATTCGGTCCCTATGGCGTAGGGACAAAAATTGTATTGGCCGATTTTAGTCTAAGACATCGGCAGTTTGTAAACAACACGCGATCGCGAAACAAATCGGCGGGGATTTCTCCGGTTTTGGACAAGATTTTGACTTTGGATTTTGCTGAAAATATCAAAAGTTCTTCCTAACGGCCATTTGAGGTAGGAGTGAGATTTTTAAGGGCTGAATTTGAAAGCAAGTATTTAAAATATTTATCTTATTTTTTCCCCCCATACCTTTACTACACGCGACAGAAAATACGAACTATTTTTGCATTTTGTATTCGTAGTGGTCAATATGACCACTATTCGTGGTGTGGGTAGCCAGGATTAGCTTCGTGAATGTAGAAAAAAAAAAATGGCTATACGCCTTCTACACACGAAGCTAGGCGTTATTACCCAGCAATCAGATTCCGCACGGGGTAGTACGACATGAAAAATGCCCTGAAATCACACTTTTCTGATAGTTTCCGCGACCCACAGACCCTTCCCCACAGCGTTTCCTCCTAGGGAAACGTTTGTAATGACAATTTTTTTTTGATTGACTCTAACTTTGGAAATATATCCATAAAAAGATGATAAAAATTTCAGAAAACTCACCAGCGTTTGCGTATCCATGCCTCCGAGGTCATGCAGATCAAAATGGCGGCACGATCGCCGTAATCGAAATCATGAAAACTATTAGGCGCCGTTTGTAAATTTATTATTTAGCTCAATTATTTACATATAATTCACTATTTAGCTCTTTTCTACGATTATTATACGATAAAATGACATAAAGGATACAATGTTTTATAAATAATGAATTTTGCAATTTCCATTTTTTTTAAATAATGATTTTACAATATTCATCATATATAAATAATGAATTTTGAAGTTTCCATTATTTATAAATAATGATTTCACAAATTCATTATATATCAAATATTATGGAAATTGCAAAATTCATTATTTATAAAACATTGTATCCTTTATGTCATTTTATCGTATAATAATCGTAGAAAAGAGCTAAATAGTGAATTGTCATTACAAACGTTTCCCTAGGAGGAAACGCTGTGGGGAAGGGTCTGTGGGTCGCGGAAACTATCAGAAAAGTGTGATTTCAGGGCATTTTTCATGTCGTACTACCCCGTGCGGAATCTGATTGCTGGGTAATAACGCCTAGCTTCGTGTGTAGAAGGCGTATAGCCATTTTTTTTTTCTACATTCACGAAGCTAATCCTGGCTAAGTGTGGGTGCCTCTTAGTTCCAAGCTCGTATGTCAAAATTATACCATGAAATTTAAGGCTACTTACTTACAATACTTTCCGCATAACTGTCGTCTTTCTTTTCGATGAGGATGATATAAAATAAGTCTATTAATTTCCCGGCTCCTGTACTAAAAATTTTCGTAGACTGGTGTATATTTTGCAATACGCATGCGCGTCATATGTTTCGACGTCCGTTCGAATTCTCGCGAGAGACGAGAGGGAGGATTACAATTGGGTGAAAAAAAGTGACATTTGATGACTCTTTACATTTATGAGGAAGAGCTGATCTATTAAAGCAAGTGGCATGGCATATAATGATAGATACTTTAATTTTAAAAAAAATATGTACCTACGGTACAACTATACATCGTCATTTCCCCGTGTAAATTGTGAGACCCACAGAATAGTAGTGGTTTCACTCAGGACGCTGCCACTTCGTGGCAGCGTCCTGAGTGAAACTGAGTGAAACAAATTGGTAAGTTGAACATGTTCGTTTAAGTATAGAGCCTAGGCCTAATCTATTTAATTTACACAAATATTTTTAAAAATCGTAATATTCACATTTTAACAACTCCATGCCTACTGTTCCTCGGCGTTTCGGTCTCCAAGTGAAGAGCCAACCCTATCCAAATAAGAGGCTAACGAACGAGAGACAGAATTTTCGGTCTAGTCTAGGGCCAACTCTGCATTGATCGCACGGCGATGAGGTTAATAATACAACAAGAGTTGAAGTGCCATCTACACACCGGACCACTAAATAGCCATAAATTTCATGTTAATTTGACTTGAATTTGACTTGCTATACAATGCTATATCGTGGAATAAGTCTCCACTCATAGTGTGTACGCACACACTTGCGTGTTATGTCTATGGGAGTGGAATGCTGTCACCAGCGCTGACGAAATAAACGGCAGTGAATGGACTGGCATGACTGGTGCCAGATTTCACGATAATGCCATTTGACCTCTTGAAATTTTCAACACTACATCTTTAGTAACTATTTTACACATTTCCATCAATTAACCTCAAAATTATGGGGGTTAAAAAAGACATACTTAATGCAAAATTTGACAAAAATATTTGCGATCGAGTCAGTTTTCTTGGAGTTGGAGGCTATTATAGCTAATATGCCCAGTAATCCTCAAATTAGCAAGAATCCTACCTAGGATATCAAAAAAACAGCAGAACGGAGGTATAGATAGGATTTGTATGGAGCGGAGGTATAAAGCGGCTTAAGAAACTAAGTAATAGATCTAGTGCAGCAAGATCATTCGCTGTCAATTGCTCGTGGTCTAGTGGTAAAGGCGTCTGGTCAGACTGTCGGAGTATTCTCTTTCTACACTGCACTCGCGTTTAAGGTCCTGGGTTCGAATCCCGCTCTTTATTGCTGATAATTTTTTCAGTTATGAATCGATAACAATAGCGTTTATTCTGTTATAAATAACTGAATTTCAACAATGAAAACCAAGAAACTTGACTAATTATTCACTTGTTCAGGCGGGTTTAATGGCGGCTGGGCATAATAACGACTTTGGCCGAGTTGGATAACTCGGCCACGATTTCCGCTGAGTCCGAATTGGCCCTAGTGCCGAGTTAGCCCGGATCTGTACCAGTGCGGTACTGTGTGAAGTTCGTGGAACTCCAGTACGCTTCACCACCTTCGCTCTTGTGGTGGCAGTGGAGCTCCAGCCAGTTGCAAATATACAGAGTCGCCCACTCATAGCTACATTCCTATACTTCGTGTGTATAATGTAGGCAGTCATACACCTCATCTTTTTAAAACACCACTGCACAAAAGTCACCAATATTCACTCAAAATCGGCATTTAATTTTCAAAAACCGACCCCAAAATATCCAAGAAATACAATAAATTCAACTCACCAATGTTGGAAAAGATATTTACAAAAATGAAATCCGTAATTTACTGTTGATTCTCGCGAAACGAGCTATCAGAGTCATTGTGTACATTTCCTGGTCGCCGCGGGCGCTGACATCTCCCCAAAAGAGTTTTGTCCTCAAAAATTCGGTCCCTATGGCGTACACGGAAAAGTTCCGATTTTCTGTGTGCGCGATCGTAAAGATCGATGTGCCCTTGCGATCCCGAGTTTCTTCGTGGACAAAAATTATATTGGCCGATTTTAGTCTAAGACATCGGCAGTTTGTAAACAACACGGGATCGCGAAACAAATCGGCGGGGATTTCTCCGGTTTTGGACAAGATTTTGACTTTGGATTTTGCTGTAAATATCAAAAGTTCTTCCTAACGGCCATTTGAGGTAGGAGTGAGATTTTTAAGGGCTGAATTTGAAAGCAAGTATTTAAAATATTTATCTTATTTTCCCCCCATACCTTTAGTACATGCGACAGAATATACCAACTATTTTACAGTAATGTACTCGTGAGTGGAGTTGCCACCAGCTCCAGTCTGGTTCTGTCAATCTATTCATTTATTAAATTGCCAATTTTGAAATTATTTTGATGGGAAAAAAAAGTGATTTGCTATCTCACCACTGATATTTCTGCAACTTGTTTGAAACATCGCTTCAAACGACTTGAAATTAAATTCACGAGTGCGCTTGCACTGTATCATGTGAATATTTATGCCGTTTTGCTGTTGCCTCAATGCTTTGCTTAATATGCTATGGTCTACCATCTGTGAATATGCATGGCCTGATAGAAGGCAGTTTGCATAGAGAAACACATTTTGAGCTGTCACTGATGCCAACAAATGTATTCAGGGGAAAAGAAAAGACATGACATACAGATTCAGCTTGCTTTATGTTTGATGTTCAGAAATTACAATTATAGACAAAACTTATTTTGTAAACTGACTTTTTTATTATTGGCTGCAGCTTTTTAATTTTTTCTTTAATGGAAATCACATACAGCCCCCCATTCTTTTTATTATTTTTTTGTTTTGTTTTTAATGGGGAGGGGGGTGGCAGATGTGCAGAGGATACAGCTTTAGTTCTGCTGTCCCTTTCACACCTGATATTTGAATTTTGATGGCACAGTTTAGTGATGAAAAATAAGAGTGGTTAGATGAATTGGCAAAAGGTTGTTAGCTAGGCATATCCAGAAAACGGAAATTTCTGGAAATTTATTGAATAAAAAAAAAAAAAAAAAAAAAAAAGATCTGGAAATGTTTTTGCTAGTTGAAGAGAAATAACTACTGCAAACAATTTGGAACCTAATACTTCATAATTGTGAAATCACCCTGTATAAAATTTTCATTGAATTGTAACAGGAAGGAAATGATTGTGACAAAATACTAGTAGTCAATCCCATCACCACAATATCGTAGGAAATTTGTACAGGGAAAAATGTTTCGATGCTTTCTACAAAATTACGAAGTCATAAATGGATTTTAACATTCCCTTAACCCATTCTAGGCCACCAATTGTCATAAATTTTCAAGAGTGAAATTTCAACTGCTGTGGTTCATTGATAAACTTGGCATAAAATATCCATTTGCATGTACAGTGTATGTAAACTTTATGAAGGTATCTTTCTGTTTCTGGAAATTTGGAAGAAAACATGACCTTCCTTATAATCCAAACACATTGTTTGATATATTTATGCCCTCCATTGTGGACATGCTTGCAAAGCTCAGAATTTTTTGCTTGGTCAAATCTAAGATGGCTGTGTGACACAATTAGTTTGTTATTAGATCTTGTTTTATTTAAGTTCAGAATAGGTTTAGAACTTCAGATTTAACAATTGCAATCTTGAGATTATATTTATAAGCCAATTGAAAATAGTGAGGTTTAAGATTGCAATGCTTTAGATTTTAGTTCCTTTAGTGAAGGAGGAATCAATCATTACATTGTATTCACACTGACTTGTTCCTATATTTGAAGTGTAGCAAATGTGCTCATCTTTAATTTTTAACTAACTTAATCATAGCATGATAAACACTGCATATTGATACCATACCCAAAATGTGCACTCGTAAATGTATGTAAAGTCCCTCCATGAACTTTGTTCTGTTATCAAAAAGCTTTTTGTTTTAATATGGTAAAGGAAAATTTATTTTATTTTCAAGGGCTACATTTTAACCAAACTGGACTAAGTTTTATCCACTGTGTCCACTATTGTTTATAAATTGTAAGAGAAATATTTGTTTACAGGTGAATAAGCCTCAGTCCCACCAAATATTTTTTGTTGTTATTACCTTATCTTTGAAAAGAGTTGATGTTGATGATATTGGAAATTGTTGTTGTTGTTTGCAGTTTTTCTCTTATGAGTACTTCAATAGACCTGTTTACTAAGTGATTCAAATTTATGGATGTTTCTTTCCTGGGGACCTAGTAACGAGGTATTCCATTAACCTGTTATTAATGAATGAACTACAATACTTGGAATCCAGTTTGCATACATTACTTGTTGCTATGTCTGACAAGCCTCTGGCAAGCTTTCAGGTTGTCAAGAACAACCTTTGTTTCAAAAGTATGCATAAAATTTGAACACTTAGTAAACAGGTCTATTGCAGGTTTCTTTGTGCAGATTATTCCAATAGACCGCTTCAGTAATATATGCAAATTTTATGCATACCTTTCAAACAAAGGTTGTTCTTGACAACCTGAAAGCTTGCCGGACATAGCTACAAATAATGTATGCAAACTGGATTCCAAGCATTGAGGCTCATTTATAAAAAACAGGTTCATGGAATAGCTCGTCACTAGGTGCTCAGAGAATGCATAAATTTGTATACATTACAGAAGCGGTCTATGGTACATGTATGCACAGTTGTACCCACATAAACTCTGATCTCTGTTTCCTGACCTGTATTCACTAATAATCATAAATACTTATGACTCAGAGATTTTTTAATCATTGAAATATGTCACATGCTGCTGATCAGATTCTTTTCATTGTACTTAGTCAATTGTCTATTTCAGTGTACAACTCTACTGGCTTCAAATTGATGTGTGCATACATGTATATACATTTATGTATACTTTTTCATGCATCGATACCCATCTATTGTGTCTCTATTGTGTCTCTTTAGTAACATAGGCACATTTGTTGTAAGTACCAAATGTAGCCATTGTCTTGCGTGCTTTTGAATACATGTAGGTCTTTCATTTGCTGTATGGTGAGTGCTAATTATAGGGCTTGGTTGCTCATTAACCTCGCTCTCAATAGACCTAATCAGTTGTTTTCACAACAATTCCTCAAGCGATGAATCAACCTAATATTAGTTATGGTGTTTTAATAGAAAGTTTTTTTGAAATTTATGTCATGATTCTAATTGTTATTGGAAAGGTACGCATAAATTTGAATGTATTTGTAAACTGGTGCATTGCGCATTAGGATTATCATTAATATTTTCGTTACTACTTTTTTATGTAACATTTATTGCGATATCTTTTTGTATTCATAATGCTTGTACATGTATAATCTTAATTACATTGAAAAAACCTCTTGGACAGATATTATAGCAACACATCTTTAGAGCAAAATATGAATTTTTCCCTATAAAAAATGTATAATATTAATGTCATTGTGATATTCATCTGTCCTTGTAGGCATATCTACTAACTACATGTAACTTAAATAATGCAGAACTTCATATTGCTTGATTCACTATGCAATATTAAACACAATTTTGATTGGAATTTTATAGCTATCAGGCTTAGAGAACAGTATGGCTTAGAGAGTGAGGACAGACAACATTTAAAAAAAGGGGGGGGGGAATGAAAGAGGAGACACAAAGGTACATTTAGGCAGTACACAGTGACTGTGAGAAAGAATTTTGAGAAAACACAGATAGGCTTTTTACATGTACACTTGCAAAATTTTGCTTACCAGTAGTCCTAAACTATTACTGGGGCACTGAGGCTAAACGAGGATTTAGCCCTACCGATAGTATGGGACTAAGCTTAGCCTACTTTATGTTCACATTGCATTTCACCAAAGTGGGCTAACTCCAAGATGTACTGGGGGGGGTATTCTGAGATTTATTTTATCTTGATTTTAGTGAAAAGATTTTAATTGTCATAACTTTTAAATTGCAACATTTCATTGGTGTTTGCGCAGATGAATTCCATGTACACAGCCACTTTTGCGCAGTCATTAACCAATGATGCACCATAAGCGTACATTTTGTTATGACAATTAAAATTATTTCACTAAAATCAAGATAAAATAAATCTCAGAATACCACCCCAGGACTATTTTAGCCCTGGAAAAAAGCACAGTTAGCCTCACCAAGGGTGGGGCTAAATGTCAAAGGATGGGGCTAAGCGCTCTGACTAGGGAGTACGGGACTAATCTCCCAACTGTAAATGGGCAATTCCATGAAAAATGTTCACTTTAGTAAAAAAATGAAGTTTGCAATTGCACTTAAACTCTCAAATATTCTTGAAAAGTAATGTATAAATGTTCATTTTCCAATAGACAAATCATTAAACTGACAAATTTTCGTATTTTTTTCCACCAGTGAAAATCTAATATGATGTATCGCAATAACACAAAAATGTGGCTATTTTTGAAGAGTTTATTCTTCCTGTCTCTAATGAAGGCCTAAAATCTACTGGAGGTCTCCTTCAACTTTTAAACAGTAGTTCAGTGTACATATCAACAGAAAATCACAATGAATGTTTATATCATTCATCAATTTTCGAGGCATTGATCCTCAAAATTGTGTGATTTCTTTATCATTAGAAGTGTCATGTCCGTTACGTTTTTCACTTAAAGTTTTCATAGCCAACAGGAAATTTGTATTTGGTTACTGTAAATTCAGTTTCTATGTTAGAACTAAATCCCCTTACATGTGTAGCAACCATTTTTCCTTACCACTGTCAGTTTTCAAGCAAATGGCGTAACGGACATGACACTTTGCGTAACGGACATGACACTTTATATACGACAAGTGGCAGAAACCACATTGTGGGCTCCATTTAATAGATTGATTATTATTTTCAATTGCTTGAGGATAGTGGGATGTTTCTAGATACTAGTGACTCATAAATATAAATCTGCTTGTTATATTTAAGACACAACAACAAGCAGATTTTCCAGTTTACCCATGGAAGTCTGTAGATTTCAGATGATCTTGCTAGCCCTGTTATGTAATCCCATTCCAACATCTTGATCATGATTGATGACCAACATGCAGCAGCAGGTATGTCCCTGTTTATTTACATAGTGGATTACTGAAGCCAAGACAATGCAGTTCCACTATTGGCCATCTCCCTAGCACTTTTCCATGATAACTTAGACCTCATTTCATAATGACACTGGTTTTGTGGAACTGCTTTAGTGCATGTTGCAGATACATGTAGTTAACTTTCTTTCTTTAAAACTGATGTGAATCATTCAGGACATTTTCATGATATGTTCAAACTTTTGATCAGGTCTGGTTCATTAAGTTTTCTTTGCCTCAAAGCTTGAGACGTGCTCTACTTTGTTGTATGTTGTTGTGGTACTCTAAGCATTATATTCCATGCATTGTAGTATAGTTGTTAGATCACTAAAACCTGCAAAAAAGAACTTAGATGTGTTACTATTTAACATTTGGTAGTAGTACTGAGCTGTTAGTTTTGTCTTTTTTATGCCAAATGTTTTTTTGAAAGAAAGAAGTGAAGATATGGTTCACTTCACAAGGGTGTCATGTCCGTTACGCTAGCATATTAATACTATCTGAGAAATATTAGCCTATAAAGGAGAAAACACCATAGCATCAACTAATAATTTGTTCTGTTTTGGTATGGAGGGTAGTATTAACTAAAATGTATCATAAATTGTAGCTAGCTGGTGCAGAAGCAAGTTTGCTTTATTTTTTATATCTTGTGTAAACATTGAAAAACCAACCCTTCTAAAATTACAGAAATATATGAGATAGTACAGAATACCAGTTATGATGTGTGTCCCTATCTTTCAACCTTACTATATGAACAATAAAATATCTGCCATATCTCGTAATAAAACAAATATGTCCGCTCACAAAAAGTGGACAAAACTGTCATGTCCGTTACGCTCAATACGTCATGTCCGTTACGCTACATTCTGAGCTATAAAAAAAGAATGCAATGTAAAACTAATCTCAAACATGAATTTATGATTACAGCATGACTTTAAGTTTTAATTAATACCCAAACCAGGTTCATTCTATCCCAAAACTCACAGGAATTTTCATAATAAAAAGTAGGTTAAAAAGCCTTGTCCATTTTGTGTCATGTCCGTTACGCTCACAACGAGTGCATTTTCTCCACAACCGTTCAATAAAATGATGTGAAATTTCATGAGTATATCCCTGATAGTCAAATGTGTCTGATAAACTCAATAAAAATTGTTTGGAAACTGCCAATTCTATTGTGTGATGTTTGGAATTACAAAAAACTGTCTGAATGTCATGTCCGTTACGCTGGAATTGACCAAATGAGAACAAGAAAAAGTATAGTCCAGGTTTAAGGATAGTCCAGGATTAAGGATAGTACAGGTTTAAAAAAATCAAGTGTAAAAAGCCTAAGAGAGAGAGAGAGAGAGAGAAATGTGTGGACAGTGAAAAATGAACATTGCTCTAGAAAGGACAATGCTAATTTGTGTGTTGCGCTGCGTACACGAGCGAGCATAAAGAAGAGAAAGATTTGTAGAGCTTGAGCGAGGGCCTGGGGCAATTTGTCTGGCAGAAACCTAGTAATTGGGTTGTTATCCTCTTCATTTAATGTCCAATGGTGTCTGGCACTGCAAACATGATTAGCTGTGACATACATCTACATGTACAGATTTTGTAGAAATTCAAGTAGAGAGAGCAGGAGAGAGAGAGAGAGTGACCAACAAATGTGGAAAACAAATAGTTTCGACATCGAGGAGAGGAATGAGAATAGAGGGTGAAATAAAGATTTAAGAAATTGAAGAAATTGATTCTTATGACATCAAGAAAAATTGGAGGAGAGAGGGGGGGGGGGGAAGTGACAGAAAGAGATATTGGAGACATTAACAGTGGTAATGTTGAAGAAAAGAAAGAGAGAAGTAGAGATCATATTAGGGAAGGTTGAAGGAATGAGAGTCTTGGTGATACGGCAAATGAGATAGTGGCAACCATGATTCCATGATCATTTCCTGAATGTTAGGGTACTCCACCTATCTAATCTAATGAGAGGCTTCTTACGAGGTCTTCACTTTACCCAATAACAACGCTGGCTTTTCTTCAGCTGTGTGCTTTGCAGCCTTTTTCAGGCACTTCCTATGCAAATCCATAGCGTCACTGAACAGCCGTTTACAAGCCTCCACAATAGCCTCATTATCATTAAGTTATCAAATCTATCATGCAGCATGGAGGGATCCACCCAGCTAGTTACACATTGACTAAAAGGTCTTGCTTTTATCAGAGAGCAGCGGTAGGCAGTATCAAGTTTACTGATGAATGAGTAAGAGCATGATATATCCAGTCTTCATAGATTATTTGGATGGTCATCGAGTGAGATATGTTCTACCGCACCTGAAAATTGCTTTAGCTACAGTACATGTACTTAGACAGTTGTATCACAAGTGAATAGTTTGGTATGTAGGTTTTCTTATTTCAAGCTGAAATATTTTATTGATTTTATCTCAATAGATATACACCAGGAGAGCGTTTCATCAAGCGTTTTGTCAGTGATTTTTACTGACAAATTTGCTCACAGCCAATCAGATGCAAGGATTTCTGTAGCTTATAACAGTTAACGGTAAAAATCACTGACAAAACGCTTGATGAAGCGCTCCCCTGTACAAGTAGAGATTATGGTGATAAAGGTGCATTGTTTCACATGTGTTGTGTGAATGTACTTCTGTGAACTTCACACTACAGTGTTTGTTTGCTGTATCTTGTAAGTCTTTCTTGTTGCACAGGACTTGCTACTTTGGGTTGAGTTCAAAGCTGCATGATCAGAATTTCTTCTCAAAAGTGGCAATAACTGGGAACAACACGATCTTTCAATGTATTATGTAATCTGTTTTTGCAATATGATGAATCATTCATTCAAGTCCAAGTCTGTGTAAGTTTAATGCATTTTAGCCAGAATATTTGTAATGTAATTGTGCAGGTTATACATTACAAAAGGGCATTGTTACCACACCTACATGTAATTATGAATGATTTAAGATGAAAAGATAGAAGTTAAAGAGAATCTGAGGTAATATCGGTAGATGTTGTCACAAATCATGTACTACAGTGTGTAGTTCCCCCTCTCTGAATCTTCATGTCCGATTGTATTGCCCATGTACGTTCTTGATATATAATTTTGATATATAATTTTGATCTACACAAAATATGCTCTTCCTCTAATAATTAAAAATCGTTCTCAACATAAATATTGTTTTGTATTGTAAGTGCTTCAATCCTGAGACGTTGAACATGTTTTTTCTTTTCTTTTCTTTTCTTTACAGTCATGTTGTTGAGTACGTGCAGTTAAACAGTGGAAAAAGCAGGATGGCAGAATAATACATTAGCTGAAGTGTGTGATTTCCATGGAAAACACTTTGATGACTACATGTACATGCATGATTACAAGTTGCACAATGCTACATTAACATTGAATGGAAGGTAGATAAAGGTAGAGCTGAACAGAATTTCCTCTTCCTCTTTCCTGATTATTGTGGACAAAATGGCCGCAGCTAACGATGAAGTCATCACAGACCAGGATTACCCAGATGATGTCGAAAATGGAGAAAACCAAATTGAGGAAAATCAGGACCAAGACTCAGAACCTAATGGCATCGAAACTGAAATAGACCGCTTGAACATGGCCAGTAACAATTCAACGCACGACGGCAATACGCATTTGAAGAACACGGGAAAGAAGGATGCGTTGGCCCAACTAGGTATCCCGCAGTACTGTTGGAATTTACAGCTTAATCATAAATTCAGGGAAAAATGGCGCCCACTCACGATGGTCAGACCAAACCAGCTTAAGAGCTTTGTTCTCCCTTCTGTCAGGTAAAAAACTTAATTTCATATGAAAGTTACCATTTAATATTGGATGACAAAAGTCTGGTAAAAGTGGAAACAGTAAGTTAGCAAGATACACATATATACAGTGTATTGTAAGCAAGAAAAGAAATGCAGAATAAAAGTTTGAAATTTGCTGAAAGAAAACTCGAAAGATTTCTCCAAAATATTAAATGTGTCTATTGATTGCAAAAAGCTCGATATATTTTGTGAGACAGTGATTGTCTTCATTCGTGTACATTGTACATATATTGCAAGACACAAAAGAAGGCAAACTCCACCATATTTTTTTTACCGGGGGCAAATTTTGGCAGCTGGGGATGACTTGAAAAATATGTGAAAACAGGGCCCCGTTTCATAAAACTTGTCATCAATGACAAATTGTAATAACTGTTATAAGCTACTGAAATCCTTGCATCTGATTGGCTGAGAGCAAATTTGTCACTAAAAATCACTGACAGTACACTTGATGAAATGCCTTCCTGAACTCATTCACAATAATGTCATGTGATTCTTTTCAACTGGATCAATAAGCCAGTTCCTAATTACAATTTCTGCATGTGCAAATAAAGTTCGTTTGTACTGAGTACTATTAACCTTTATATGTTTTCGTAACATGCACATCATCATGATTTTAGGTGTTAAACAGTAGCGTATCTACCAAAACAGATGAGCGTGCGCATACAAATTGGGGTTATTTCGGGGTCATTTATACCGTGCACTAATTACGAAGTGGCTTATTGTGCATTTAAGAAAAGTTAAACATTTCCGTGGGAAGGCCCTCGCTCTGTCTTCACCCCAGTTTGAGTCATAATTTATTGAATTCTGTTCATTTCAGATATGCCTCAATGCACTTTAAGATGTGGCGGGGTGGCAAGAGGCCTTTTATTGATGTGTTACATCCCTTGAAATTCAAACCAGTGTATGGTAAGTCTTATAAACTGTAACACAGTATCATAGTACATTTGCTTTGTTTCAGCTTGCTACATAAAACACTTACAATATGGGTGGGGCACAGATACCTAACAAGTGTGTGCAAGCAGTATAGACAAATGACAATTTAATTTCTTTGCTCAAACATGGAGCAATACATTTAGATGTACTAGTTTCATATGATAATTCTTGATTCTGATTTGCAACAGTTGCAATATTGACATTGGCCCGTATTCTGAACTCCGGTTTAACTTAAACCATGGTCTAAATGTGTGGTTTAACTATGGGTAGCCAAAATGTCAAAAATTTTGTTTACACTGTATGTTCCTTATGTTTACTCGATTCTGGTCTCATACTTTAATGGTCAAGAAAACTATTTTACTATTGTATCATTCCCAGACAGTTTTTAAAAGTTTGAGTACCAAAAATGCTGATAAATTGAATATCTACTGTTAGAGATTTGTGTCACATTTGGCTGCTCATAGTTAAACCACACATTTAGACCATGGTTTAAGTTAAGCCAGAGTTCAGAATACGGGCCACTGACTTTAAATACAGTACAATATTTGGGTATTGTTTTGGGGAAGCATTGTAAATTTTGATTGTGTATTTCATATGTCCTATAAAGCAACTAGATTTGAAGTTGGAATAAAGCTTTGATATCTGTGTTCATTTGAAAAAAATTATTTAAAGTAATATTCCAGAAGTATTCCTAATGAATCCAAACCATCCTGTTATATTTCCTTTGTGCTTTTATAGTATGGATTTAAGTTTTGCATTTCCTTCCCTTTCTCTTCTATTTATTTTTTCTCTGTGTGTTTATGTGTGTTTACTTGCCTATTCATCTGTCTGTCTGTGTCTATATACATTGTATGTCTGTCTGTGATTCTCTGAATCTGTCTTCACAGGTGTACCAATAGGTGGTATTGGTTGTGGTGCAATAGATAGAGGATGGAAGGGAGACTTCTGTAGATGGTCTTTATCTCCAGGACGATACACATATGATAATGTGGAATTGAATCAGGTAATCACTTTTATTTCCACTGTTACTGCATAGCCTTTAAAGAGAAGGTTGAGATCTAGGAAAGGTGGAACATAATTTGTGAGCTTTCTCATTCCTTTTATGTCAGTGTGTTTACAACATAACTTCAAGCATGAATGCAGATATGAGGATATATTGTCCAGTCTACTTTATTGTAAAACGTACATTTGCTTTAGGTGTATATCCCAGTACATATCAGGTGTTAGTTGGTGAATTGTTAGGTTGGATTTTCTGCGCATTCATTTCTTACTGGTCAGTCATATTTTCTCAAATTGGTTTCATGTAATTGGCAACATTTGGATGCAATTTTCTTGTGAATATTAAGGGCATTTCCATAACTGAAAAATATTCTTTACATGCACGAAGACCCTTTTTTTTAATAAATTAGCATCTTGTAGATACAAGTGGTACATGTAAATCAGTACCATGTTCATAGGGCCTATTACCCTCATTGAAATCCATAAATATCATATGATGCTGGCTCTGTCTAAATGCCAAGGTAAAGACTACATCTTAATTTGATTTTCTAAATTCAATCAAGCATTGGTCATTGCTTATCTTATCCCATTAATAATTTGTGACTTAGGTAGCTGAGCAAAATGCAATGGCGCAGAAAGTCGTGGGAAAGACGCAAAGAGGACCGTGCTAGTTTTGTCCATGCTTCTAAAATTAGAATCCGACATATATCTGAATAATAGTTTTAATATCATTGTGCTTGAAAGTGTTCAAATAGGTAAAGTTCTTCTCCAAATATTTTGGTTTTGCCTCTATAGAATAAAATTTTAATTTGAATGTGTCTTTCCTGCATATTTACGTGCAAGAACGTTTTGCTAAGCTACCTGTTATTAGTCGTTCCTGTAATCAGGGAATTAAGGAGATTGCTACAATGTAATATTGTTTTACTCAGGTATCTAGCTGCAATTGTTAATGGTTATTGGTGATGCCTATTGTATAAAGTACAGTGTCGTATTCGAGGCCGGCACTTCCAAGTCACGAGGCCGCTGAAAAATGATACCTACCATAGGTTTTGTACACGTGACTCGGTCCAAGGCCAAGGCCACGGCCACTAAATTATGGCCTCGAGGCCAGCCTCAAATACAACACTGATAAAGAACCAGAAGAGTTCCTGCTTTCTAGACAGCAAAATCTAATTTTAAAAGTAAATTCATTTCATCTACTAAATTGTTAAAAGATGATGGAGTTCATAAAGCTGATATGGTTTTATTTTTTGCGTGTTCAGTTACTGTAAATGCAGAAATATTCGTGTTACATTAATTTTCGCGCATTTCGCGTTATTTTCGGCAGGCGCGAATTCTAGAACACGTGAAAATATTAGCACGATTTCTTATGCTTTTTTTTTAATGGACTTTCTGGGAAAGGTGGAAAATGATTTGTGAGCTTTCTCATTTCTTTTATGCCAGTTTGGAAGAATATCATAGTAGAAATGTCCCCTGAAAAGGATTTTTCCTCAAATGCCCTCATATTCGAAAAATATGACTAGAAATAGCTGAAATGTTCGGGCCGAACATTCATCCACACTGTGTGTGCAGTCCCATATACACCCATTTCTGTGTGCAGTGCATGTTCTTTTCAGTGAGAATGGGTCAATTTCTTATCATTTTGATGATTCCAGAACCTCACAGTATACACCGATTCTTATTTAGACTGGAGACATGATGAACCTTTCCCAGTTGCTTTTAGACTGTTTCTTTTTCTTCAAAATGTTATCGCATGACCAGAACTCAACTTAATCTTTAACCCCTTCCATGCCACCAGATTTTTTAGCAATTGTCAAATATAAACTTTCAAGAGACTTTCAATGAATTTTTTTATGGAGCAAACTAGGCAAAGATTTATTGCATAGGAATAAACATTATATTGGAGGCATAGGTTTCTGTATGAGAAAGAATTTTCAAGCCATTCTGAGCCTAAACAAAATGTTCAACACTCACATTTTTAGGCGGGATTTGCTGCCCACGGCATGGTAGGGGTTAAAGTGCTTGAAAGTGTCAAAAAAGACATAATGTAATGAATCTTTGACGTTTACGGGAATGATATACAAGCTCTTACCTTTGTGAATCCATTGCTTTAAAAGGAAAACAAATGGCAGGGAGAAAGAAAGGTTCATCTCATTAGCTCAATGAAAGAATTCATTATTTTCTTTCGGAGGTGGCAACCATGATGTTGTATTGAGCAAGAGATGAGTACTATGCTCATTAGTGTGGTTTTTGGAGCTCTTTTATCCAAAAATAGCATTTTCTCTGGCTTCTTTTTCTCGAGGCCAGAATTTACAAAAGAAGTTTTTATCTCTAACCAGGAAAGTGTAATTCCCTGCTCTAACCATGGTTTAAAGAGGGAAATGTTAGTTACACTTCCCTGGTTTAAACCTCCTTTAGCTTAGTTCTCACTAGTTCTCTTTTCCAATGAACTGGTAATACATGTATGCTTATGTACACTTAGACCGGACGTTTCATTCAAGATACAGGGTTAGGTTGCCAATTGGGTTTTAGGGTAGGTTTCAGATTAGGATTAGGGTTCTCTCTAGTATTTGGTCGATTGAAATTAGGAATTTGGTTTGTGTACAGTAGGATGCCTATCTTATCCTATTATATATTGTACATGTAGAACCTTATACACTTATTTTTGTCACAGAAGGAGATGAAGAAACCAATGATTTGGACCATCATAATTCTGAGTTATGTTTTTACAAAGCTCACAGTTTTATTCTAGCAAGTTAAATTTTGAACATGAAAAGATCTTTTTCGTACTTGTTTTATTTTCCTTTCTTTCAGAATTCTTTTTGGGAAAACTTAATTATTGTCATAACTTTACACATTACCCAAATAGCAACAATTTACAAGTTTAACAAACTGATAAACAATTTTGTTTTTCAGGAAAATAATTTTCTTTTTTCATCTATCATTACCTGTTGTTCTAATAATATTTTCAAAGAATTTGGAGGTAAATTGCTCAGAAATGACCCATTCCCCTAAAGGCAGTTAATGTTTAATCACCTAGTAAAGCTCCAAATGGACAATTAGGCTATAATAGGGGCAGATAATAATCTAGATTATATCCATGTTAGTTTGTTATCTTGCTTACGTGGGAGTGTGTTCTTGAGGGATGCAAAGTCCACTTTGTAATTCCTATTTATTGTTTAACCTTAGCACCATGCATGCCTGTATTTCTTAGGATTGAATGTTATGTTTGTACTCTAGTATGACGAAGATTCACAAAGAAAGAAGGAGGAAGAAAAGAATTAAGGATATAAAGTCACGTTAAAGTAAATATTTCCGGTTTTGTCACATGAACAAAATAAACAGTCATGTTAGTTTTATGTCGCGGTGATATCACTCACTTTAGCAAAAGAGTTATTATAGACATCAGCAACTAATGTTTCCCTTCAGGCTGGGGGGGGGGGGGGTGGGGGATGGCATATGTGTACATATATATGTACATTTATCTATCTCCCCCCCCAAAAAAAAAAAAAAATAAAAATAAATAAAAATAATAATAATAAATAAATAAAATAAAATAAATAAATAAATTAATTAAATAAATTTTAAGAAATTAAATAAAAAGAAAAATTAAACAAATTAGGCCTTCTGTATATTTCCTGAATATCTTTTATTATATCCCTTCTATGAATATTCATGAGTATTCTAAATACATGATTGGTCAATTGGTGATAACGTGATAAAATATAATTTCACTAGGAAAAACAAATCTCTGTCAGAGCTCCGAATAACTATTTTTCCCTGGGCAGAACTGCGCATGCTCTATTTAATATTTTCTTCCAAGGCGCTACGGCGCATGCTCACTCAGTCACTGTTCATTGACAAAATTTGTGTCAAATTTGAAGGCTCAGACGACCCGCTAAGCGAGTCCTTGACCTTGTACGGACTGCTCATAACCTTGCTGCCTGCAGTATCGGCGCAAGTCACCGGTGCTTTAGCCCTGCGCCTGGATCCGAATCAGCTACTGGCTAATCGGTTCGGATCGGATATGTAAACAAACATGGCGGCCTCCAAGGAAGTTCGCTTTGACCTCTTACAAGGGGCAAATATCGACGATTTTATTGTTTCCACTGACAGTTCAAGTACGAAGAAAGTGAAATATGAGCTATTCGTCGTGCATAGACCATGATCTAGATTATCGTACTACATGTGGTACATGTAGCAATAATTTGTAGACTTTCACCGTTCACCCTGCATGTTTTCGTCTATCGAGCATGCGAGGGTCTTCGATCAAACAGCTAAGTCATTGTAAGTTAGACTCGAGTCTATACTAGTTACATGTACGGTACTATGGATAAGGTTAGTCAAAATATTGTTTTATGTTTTTTTTTTTTTTTTAATTGGTTGTAAAGAAGGGATATAAAACAAATATACCAAGCATTTAGTTCGAAATTATAGTGGAAATTATATATCTTCGTAGGGACTGGCATTAGTAACTATGCCAGTCCCTCCTCAGATAAATAATTTCCACTATACTTTCTCACAGCTTGGTATATTTGTATAATATTATGAGTCACCAGGAAACAATCCTCATTGGAATACAGACACTGATAGCATGATGAAATATGTATGTATAGTATGTCATAATTGTCATTGTGGGTCTGAGCCAAAAGTCCTGTCAACGCGACGGGACGGAATTCAATAGGATTTTTTCTCCTTACAAGAAAATAAGAAATGCTACCTGCTGCATACCTTTACTTATGTAATAAGTTTACACTGAAGAACAATTCCACTACAAACACAAGAATGATCGTAATTCCGTTTCCATGGTAACAACATTTTTTGTTAGCGCGACGGGACGGAACGATAGAATGGTGAAATTTTGTAAGACAGATTCAAAGTAAAATTCTATCGAAGTTAAAATTGAAGACTAGCTACGTATCCTGATTTTTTATTAGTATGATAGAGCACATGACATTCAACCATGAAGCTAAGATTTTGGCCCAATCAATTTTTTTAAATTTGAAAATTGATGAATGGGTGTCGCGCGACGGGACGGAATGCGACGGGACGGAAACTTTTGCACCATGTACAAAATGAATGGGGATTTCAAATTTTTTTAAAAATATTGTCCAACTCTACTTTTTTCTTTTAAAATATGGTAGAACTACAATGTTAAGGCACAAGGAAGTGGCAAGATTTATTGTTGATTCAAATTAAAGAGATAAAATCACTAGAGAGGATGGACACTTTTGCACCATGTACAAAACAAATGGGGATTTTGAAAAGAAATTTTTTTGATATCATGAAATAGTTCTTTTCTCTAAAAAAATGTGGTAGAACTACATTGTTCGAGTAAGAAAACTTTTATTCTCTATTGTTTATTCAAATTAAATGAATAAAAACTTGCTCGGGGTAAAAAAAGTATACTTACATCAAATTACATACATGGGACTGTACTTTCCATGCAAAATTCCGTCCCGTCGCGCCTAAAATCCCTTAAATACCCACTAAATGCGACGGGACGGAAAAAAAAAGAACACATCACAATTCTTCTCGAAATATAAGGGAATCAATTTTAATGGTACAGAAGTGATGGTATGATAGTTCATTGATACTCTATAAGACCTCGGTCTATAAACTCTACTTTATCCTATAAAAAAATAAAAAGGGGGTGTCAAAGTGCCCCAAAATACAATTTTGCACCAAAAAGTTGAAATTTTAACCCAATTATAACAGAATATTGCCAGAACTGGCATTGGGCATTGAATAGTATTGCATATAGTATTCCAACGCCAAACTTTATTTTTCAAATGCCCTTTCACTTTTTTTTAAATTGCTTTTTCTAGTAATTCCGTCCCGTCGCACTATGAGGGCGCTCTTTTCCATTTTAAAGGTTATTTAAAAAAAAACGAAACGCAATCATGAAGAGACATGTGCATTTTCATAAACTACAGATTCTCAGCTTTCATGTGATATACAAGGGCAGACAAAAATCTTAAATTGAAAATTTAGGGTTTATGTTTACTACTTTTGGCTCAGACCCTTGTACACTCATCCCTACAAGAATTACAGTATTGAATAAATCGTACGACATCATAATAATAGTATGAATATATATGAAAAATGAGGAATATGTTTGATTAACAGATCGTTTCAGGCTTTAATAGTTGTTCATTTATCTTCAAACAGTGCTTAAAATGATGTGAAGTAACAACATGACTGTTAAGTTTGCAAGGTTAAATTTTCCATCTGTTTTTAACCAATGGAAATTCGCTCATGGAAACAGTTAAGCACATTCATGTAAAACAACAATAATGTATTCATATTGACACCTAGAATTAGATGTGTATTGTAATTAATTGTTTTGAAGAGAAGGTTGAGTTCTGGGAAAAAGCTTTCTCATTCCATTTATGTCAGTTTGGAAGAACATCATAGTAGAAATGTTCCCTGAAAAAGATTGCTCTTCAAATGTCCTCATTTGTGTGGCGTCCCATATACCCATTTCTGTGTGCAGTGCACATGCTTTTCAGTAAAAAGGGATCAATTTCTTATCATATTAATGATTATGAAACCTCACAGTATACACCAAGCCTTATGTAGACATGATCAACCTTTCCCAATAGACCGCTTCGGTAATGTATGCAAATTTTATGCATACCTTTCAAACAAAGGTTGTTCTTGACAACCTGGAAGCTTGCCGGACATAATTACAAATAATGTATGCAAACTGGATTCCAAGCATCGAGGCTCATTTATAAAAAGCAGGTTCATGGAATAGCTCGTCACTAGGTACTCAGAGAATATATGTGCATAAATTTGTGTCATAAATTTGTATACATTACAGAAGCGGACTATTGCTTCTACATAGTTTCTTTCACAATGTAATCGCATGACCAGAACTCAACTTTATCTTTATTTGTACTATGTAACCTTTGTAAACAAAGCCAATTCAGCAGGAAGTATACCAGTAGTGTATAAGTGTCATAGTGTAGTGGTTAAAAGTGGGTTCAGGCTGTGGTACTATGCTACCATCCTTTGACAAGACATTAAAGGAGAATTATCCCCACGAGACTTTTATCATTGACCTAAAACAGAATTCTAAACAGTTTCTGATAAAGTAAAAACATCGTATATTCGAGAATCGAGAGGATGGGAATTGTCGATTGAATCCCCCGATTTTTATTGTTCTCGAGAGTAAAGCAGCGTCGCCATGTTCCCGGTGCGATCGGGCTGTGTGACGTAGGGCATGGAGTTGGCCGTAGCGCATTGTAATTGGCTCGCAATAGTTCACCAACATTATTTTAAAAAGAGTTTATTATTATTAATAATAACATAAATTATGCAAGAGTTTCATAATTAAATTAAATAAATCAATTTATACTATCTACGTAACTATCACATTTGAAAAACATTTATTAGAGTAAAATAATCATCGTAAGTAAAACGTGTTCCAGGACACACTAGCTTGATTATACGATTCGCCCGGGCATAAGCTTAGCCCGCAGATCTACGTGATAATCGGCCTCCGTGAAATGATCTGCAGATCACATCATTTTTCTGATCGAGTTTGAAGTCTTTTCCTTGGAATTTTTCCACGTTCAATATGGTCACCCAACGCTTGAACAATTGCTGACATTTCTGCGGGTCTGGGAACTGATGGAATGATTTCCCTATCGTTTTCTTGGGAACAGTTACAACAGCCGAACGCTTGACAATACACCATGTTTACCGTGTGTATATGCAGCGCGCGCTTAATGCAAGCTAGCTACTAGCTAGTGAGTTCTCCATCCCCTACGTCATCACGCGCAAGGTTTTATGGGAAATTTAGAGAAAATGGACGCCGCCAGTAGGAGTAGACGACGTTGTAATCATCGTAAAAAGTGGTCTCTATTTTCTGCTCTTACAACGGCATCAGTTGGTCTAAAACGGTGATTTTTATATTAAATTAAATGTTATTTTATTCACTATGACCCTATTGACATTTAAAAGCCTGGGGATAATTCTCCTTTAATCTACATTTACCACTCTCCACCCAGGTGTTAAATGGGTACGTGGTAGGAAGCATATTAGAGTGCCTTGAACACATTGTGGTGGATATGAGCTCTATAGAAATGCATTATTGAGACAAACTGAGGAAAACTATAAGGGAAATATATTTTGCAAAAAATAAAACTTATATTTTCCTTTTTTTTCTCTCGAGTCATTGAACAATGAACGCTATGTATGGATACAATTGCACTACTTGCATGTATTTTTCAATAATACAGAGTATATGAATTGTTTTTGCTATGAAAAACTCTGCAAGCATTGTAACTGATATGCAAAGTGTACACACACTATATATTCGTTATCTGCATGACAATTGACAGCAGAATTAATAATACCTGGCATTTATAAAGCGCCTTTCCCAAACTGGCTTAAAGCGCTGATATATATTATTGTAGAGATGGTTTTATTTATTCATTGGCAATCAGGCATAGTGCCAGAACATTATTTATGCATGATAATTTAGTGTGTGATATTGAGTGTAAGAAGCATGTGAGTGAATCAGCACCACAACGATGATACTTATAAAACAAACCATTTCATTCTATTTTCCTCTTACACACATAAGAGGCTATTAATGAATTCACCTGAAACTTTCGATAACTTCAGTCCCAACACTTCAAAGACAATCTATGGAGATTCATATGTTCTTGAAAATGTTAAAGGGGACAATCAACCCCCAAAATGATTGTTATAAGGCTTAAAAATCTGCCCCACAAAAAAAAAACTATGCAAGACCCAAAATGTTTTGTTTTTTTTAAATGAAGAGTAGAAAGGGATTTTTTAATATCAAGTCCTTTACCGAAGTTGACTCCAAGTTAACTTTTGTGTGTGTGCAGGGAGTGTTTACTATAAATCTACTCGTATATTTCCAATGTACAGTTTACAGTGTGTGTGAGGCGAGGGGGTAAGACGGTCTACCAGCAGGTTCTATCACCAAACAAACCCCATAACAAGGATCTAGCCCAGGCCTGGGAGTGGCAGTTCCCTGGTAACAGAGCATCCTACCATGGCCTGTATCCTAGGGCCTGGACCAAGTACCTCCTACCGGGACAGAATATCACCCTCGTCTGTAGGCAGATCTCACCAGTCTTTCCTCATAACTATCAGGTGAGCAGTTTTAAAGGGGAAGTCCTCCCTGATTACAAAGTTGGTTTTAAAGGGAACAGATCAGTGAGGGTTTGAGCAAAATACGATAAGAAATAAAGTTAAGAATTTTTGAAGTTGTAATCGATCAAGCACATATTGGCAACTCTGTGACGTATCTTCCGAGCTCCTGAGCTCCTCTCCCATTTGCCCTGTACTCCCAAAATCATTAATTTCTATTTTCTCTAAAGAAAATATTCAGGCACATTGTTCATTATGTTTTTACACAAAACCTGTATGAAACAAATATATTTTTTCATCAAAAACTAAGAACAATGAAAATTTATGAAATTTTCTGTACTTAGCAATTGGGAGAGGAGCTCGCAAGATATGTCACAGAGTTGCCAATTTGTGCTTGACTGGTTACAACTTCAACAATTCACAACTTTCTTATTTCTCATCGGATTTTGCTCACACTAATCTGTTTCTCTCATTTTTCTGCCTTTATTCAAATCAACTAAATACCAGGGTGGACTTTCCCTTTAAATTGAATTCTTCTTATAAGTGTGATACTGCCATTAATATTTTTCAAGATGTTGCATTATAACAACATTCAGAGAATTTAGAATATGTACAGATGAATGGCACATAAAATAGTTGACCATGTCAGTACAGCAATATTGTCTACATGTATAAGATTTGTATGATCTACATAACTAAAGCAGGGAAGCATAATACATGTATAGTATAAAGGCATCAGCAGCAATATCTGTGTATTCATTTGTCCAAGTGCAGAGGTGAAAGCAAATGCATAAGAAAACTGTAAAAAGGGAATTTACTTCGACATTGGCATTTTTATTAAACCTTAGATACTATCCTAGAAAGCAACCATGAACTCGTGTCTGAACGTTTTATCTGTATGACAAGATGAAGGATTTGATGAAGGGTTTAAATTAGCAGTCTTAGTTTAGAACCCTGGACATTCTTGTTCAAGTATCACTGTTCTAACCACTGAGCCATTGATCTTTTTGCATCGACAGGAGACCTCTCTACCTGTAGGTGTGTTTGTATGGGATGTTTACAACAATGGTACCGTCGCAGCGGACGTCTCTATTATGTTCACATGGAAGAATGGCACAGGGACTTCAGCTGACAAGTAAGTGATTGGCGACTGATGCTCCGGGGGGGGGGGGGGGGGGGGGGGGGGGGGGGGGGGGGGGGGGGGGATGGGAGGCGTTGCATCACGTGTCTTGTTGGTGATTTTTAACCAATAAATTTGCTCTCAGCCAATCAGATGCAAGGATTTCAGGGGGGGGGGTGGGGGGGGATGGGAGGCGTTGCATCACGTGTCTTGTTGGTGATTTTTAACCAATAAATTTGCTCTCAGCCAATCAGATGCAAGGATTTCAGTAGCTTATAACAGTTATCGCAACTTTTATGATACAGGCCCCTGGCTTGATGCTGTCAAAAACATAGTGTTGGGGTTAGGTTTATGATTTGGTTTATTTTGGGTTAAGGGTTAGGTGTAGATAAGGTCCAGGGTTGAAGGTTTAAATTTTATGTTTAGTGTTTGAATTTACTGCAGAGCAGTTGTTGCTGGAACAGGAGTCATACAACAAACAAACATTTACTTCAGTTGAAGTATTGCTACTTTCAGATCATGTTTTCATATCTTAGTTGATTACATTTCTTTGATATTGTGTCAATGATTTACAAAAGTGCAATAGTGCAGGCTTATATTTAGAATGATGTATTGCAGGGTATTCCAAGTAAATATTCCACAACAGGATATGGTCAAAGGTCTTTCCGGCATGCCGTACAAAAACTCTGGCATAAACTTCCAAATTACATAAAAGAAGCACCCACATTAGAACAATTTAAGGGCATCTTAAAACATTTTCAAACTTGAATTATGCTTATTGTAAACCATTTTTCTTCTTCTTTTTTATTTTTTCTCTCTCTCTCCCGCTCTCTGTTCTATCATTAAAGCGCAAAGAGACATAGTGACTTGTGACATGCGTTATACAAGAACTGCGTATCATTATTATTGCAAATATCAAAGTGCAATCCATTGTGTGCATAACGATAAAGACATAATGTCATCATAGATGATCAGTTATAATAGTCAGCCAATACACTGTATGTAAACACATGGTACTGCAATTTAGTAGCTATCATAGTGCCAAATCTCATCTAGTACAGAAATGAACATTCCACTTTATTCAATGTGGCTACAGTATCTCTTCAAAAAGGCCACCAGCTCAAATTGACAGTTTCTTTGATGCTCTGATTCGTGTAAACCATTATATTTGTGTACATATACAGTAACTGTAATTACTTATGATGAACTCGGCCCTGTTGCATAAAACTTACCATTAACGGTAACTTTGCCATCAATGGTAACTCCCATGGAAATCTTGATTTTGATTGGCTGTTGAGTGATGTTACCATTGATAGCAGAGTTTTACCATTAATGGTATAAGTTTTATGCAACGGGCCCAGGGCTTACATAATGCTCACTTCAGGTGCAGCCTTAACAAGGTCCTGTTAAACGTGTTTAGCTGTACTTACAGTCCCTTTTATTGCATCCACATCATGTACGTATCTACATATAATTGTTTCATTAAATATGGCTACCTCTTCAAGGCAATAGTTCAAAATGACAATGGCAATGTCACTCAGGCACATACAGTTAACTTTGCATAAGTCCAATCAGTTGGGACCACACAGAATAGTTTGTCTTATGCAAATTTTGACTTAGGAAATGTAAATTACTCATTTTTGCATAGTTTGTTCCAAAAATTAATTTGACTTAGGAAAAGTTCGACATATGCAACTTTGAGTTGTACAAGGTTAACTGTACTTTGCATTGATCTTGTTAATGAAGGCTTGACTTGTCATTCAGTTCAGTCAATCAAGAGAATTTGAAACCAGATTTTTCATAATCATACTCCCATCCTGTATGATTTTTTGACTCTAGGAAGGGAGGTAGGTGGAACACGGGGTTCTCATCGGCCTCAACCTCAGGGGTGATGTTCCATGATGGACACCCTACACAACCATGTACTATGTGTATAGCAGCAGCCGATGGGGTAAGACATTGAAGTCATTTCTCATTGTTGTTAAGCACTTTATAGGAGAGTTGAATTGAGAAGAATACATTCCTTGATCTTCTGAAGTGTTAAAAAGATGTCACCAATCCTCAAACTAGGATAAAAATATGTCTCCATGTACGAGGGATAGGAGGCCTAGATCGTGTGTATGAAGTACAAATAAATTTTTAAAATAATAATAAACTTGTAGTTTTATAACAAATGCTAGAAATTTCACTGATCTTGTGTTACTTTGTTTGATATAACAAGATTGACAGTATTTTTTAGGTAGGAACTTACAATATAAACAATAACAATGTTTTCAAGTAGGTATTCAACATAGTAGCCTTTTCAATTAGATTGCTTTTTTTATTTTATGGAGTGATGTTGAAGCCTTGACTGCATTCACTTCAAATATGAATTGAAGGTCAAACTAAAAATTTATATATGGGCGTTGTCATGATATGTGTCAGCAGTGTTTTTTGTTTTTTCAAGATGAATATTAGCTTCTTCTCTCTCCATTTCTTGTTAAATAATATTTTAGTTCCTTGTTTCTGATGAAAGTGTCTGTTAATTTCAAACAGGATGATGTAACCGTGACAACATGCACATCATTTGATCCCTCATCTCAACTTAAAGAGATTTGGAATGATCTCAAAGCAGATGGTCAACTCAACACCACAAAAGGTGAGAATTCTGCGCTTGGCGATGTCATCTCTAAATCTAGGGAAATTTATAAGAAGCAAAGTCTTGGAAACTTTGAAATGAGAATTGAAATATCCAGGCCTGTATGTACACTTTGAAACACGTTTGCCAAAAAGTTTCACAAAAGAAGTGTGAAAAAAATACCTTTCCAAAATATATACAAGACACTTGTTGACAACAGTTTTGCAAAAGAAGTTTAAAATAAAATAAGAAGACACTTAATATAGAACACACTTTCAGGTTGACATCAAAGTTATTTTATCTGCATAGAGATGTTAAAGTGATTTAAAAGAAACACTGAAGGTGCAGGAAACCTGAAAAAACGCTGTGGGAAGTGTAAACAGTTTTTTGTTATGTTAAGAGTCTTTGAATATTTGCTATTTTAAAAGTAGGATTTTCACTGCTATTTTGATGTATCTCATTGTTTTTCCAGTATTATTTTGGAGGTTTTAAAGCTGAATCTCTCTTCAAATTTAGATCTTGTGCGACTTTTGATATCTTTTGTAACATTTAAGAACAAAGGAACATACACATATATCTGTATTGTTTATCCACGCCCTCCTTTCTTCTTTTAGGACCGAGTGATAAAACAGAGAAAGGGGAGACCTTAGCAGGTGCAGTGGTATCATCATGTCATGTGGAACCAAATCAACAAGGTTTACTGGAGTTTGCTCTCTCATGGGATATGCCTAAGGTCCAATTTGACAGCTGCTCTTACTTCAGGTAATCTATCATCTGGGGAGCGTTTCATCAAGTGATTTGTTAGTGATTTTTACTGACAAATTTGTTCTCAGCCAATCAGATGCAAGGATTTCAGTAGCTTATAACAATTTACTGCAATAAATCATATATACCTACCTATTATGCCTGTAGTCTTGACTACGGGACCCCTTCGAGAATTATCACACATGTGTCACAATATTGTGCGCACCCCCCGTAATCCTATTGTCCCCTTCGCCACTCACGCGCGTCAATACGCTACGGCCATCTTCCTCTTTCTTGCTCGCCCCCGACGAGTTAGGACGTATAGTCACAGCGCTCCTGAAATCAGGTCGTATAGTATCTTTTTGGTGCGCTTTTTCACATAGTTAAAGCACTTTTAGGTACCTATATTCGTTTAGATTATAGTACTTTGTGTTTTATTAGTCACTCTTGCCGATTGCAAGGGATTTTTTGATTCCCTTTCTTGGCATTTATTTTTCTCTTTCACGGTCAGCCCCACGTAGATATTTCTGTGTTTGCGGGTGTTTCCGTTTGTCACCGAGCCTTTGGGTTCGGTGTTTGTTCTTACGGTTTTTAGGCTGTGAAAATTTCTTTAGTGCGTATCTCCCAAATAAACTTTAGTTTTATTTACTGCATTCAGTTGAAGTATTTCTTATTTTGAAAAGTATACTTTATTGTCTGTTTTATTGCAGTGGTATGAATTCGGAAGAAGAAGCAGCTGGGTCAAGGAGACCTGCTTCTTCCGAAGAGTTGTCTAGCAAGACGACTCGGCCTTCCAGAACTCCCCCGAGTACAGCGGTACGCGGGGGAGGGAGGAGGGCTAAAGGTAAGTTGCCTAGTGGTGTTCCCTTGCAGAGTTTGCCAGTTTCGGAGCTTGCGGCTTCGGGACGGGTGGCGTTAACTGAATCGGGATTGTCAACTCCGAAGCCTGTGGTTTCGGGGTGGGTGGCGTCAGATTCTAGTGGTTTGGATATCTCGAATCCAATCCCCCGGTCGCTGAGACCAGAGGGGGGGCTGTTGTTTCCCGTACGGTAGCGTTCACTCGCTCTGATCCGTTAGGGGAGACGCGCCCCACTACTGCAGGGCAACCCACAGGCTTAGTCCATGTTGGTCTGGGTTCTCAAACCCTAGCCCCCGGCAAACGCCATATGGGGGAACGAGTACTTTCTGGGCTGTCTCAGTTGCCAGCTGATGGGAATGCTCGAGCTAACAATTATGGACGCTCTTCGGAGCAACAGGTGTTTTCACCTGAGTGCGTGACTACTAGTGCTCCCCTATTGCTGCTTTCGAGCGGTCCAATAGTGGGTTCACACGCCTTTAGTAGTCATCGGGCACATACCGAGTCATCTCGGTCTGCCCACGCACTGGGAGCTTTTAGCTCCCAACCCATGGCTATGGCATCTTCTTGCCTAGCCAATATGGGTGATTTTGGCGATTCTCTAGGCTTACGCCATGAGCGCTCCAATCCCTTTATGGGAAGTGAACGTCCCTCCGCGGAGGGATCGGTTCGTGTTTCCGAAGAGGCTTCGGGGATCCGAACGAATCCGATTAAGCGTTCTAAGAAAAGGGTTTCGGCTACGACTCTTGTCGAGCCAGCCAAGAAAAAGGCCAAGAAGAAGGCAAAAAGCGGCAAGGCTTTGCCGGCCTCTTGCCCGTCTGGCCTGGCTAACCCGGCTAGCTCCTCTCAAGCTGACATGTTCAGTATGATGCGGGCTTTTGCTCAGAATCAGGGTTGGTCCTTTGTACCGGCTTCTTCAACCCTGACTTCTGTCCCTATTCAGGGATCTCGCTTTGAGTCTAATCAGCCTTTTGTGATTGATTCCTCTTTGTCTGAGACTGATTCGCATGTGCCTCCTATTCCCGCGGCCCTCGGGGCTCCGCCGGGCGAGGAGACTTTTGGTGAATCATGCAGGGACCTGCCTGCGGAGGCCTTTGTTAGCGTTCCTTTGTCTCATTCCACTCGGGTGGAACCAGATTTGGATGCGTCCTCTCAAGCTTCGGTTCCCGAATCGCTTGGGCAGGCGGAGTCTCAATCGCTCAATCTCTGTGGAGTGGAAGCGATTGCTTTGTTGTCCAAATATCTCCCTGAATTTCAGTCAACCCGCGCGCAGGGTTCGACTTCGTGTTGGAAATTTAAGCAGCAGGATTCCTCTGAGGGTATCGCTCTTGAGGAGGTTTTCAAGCTGGAGTATGACCGCATTGAGGCCGCGCTGTTGATTAAGCGCTCTAATGCGGTCAAGGGTAAGGCCTTTGCCTTTTGTTCTCAGGACCAAGACAGCTTTTTTAAGGCTAAGACTCTGTCTCCTGAGATTTTGGAGGTTGGTCGTCGCTTACGGGCGACTAATCCGCTTACCTCCGCCGCTTTCAAGGCGGAGGATAAGATCTGGTCTAATATTGAAAACCAGGTTAGGTCGGGGATGCGTTTGTCGGCGTTTCAAGGGTTTCTCTCCGACCTTAGGTCCAGGGCGGAGGAGTTGAATGTTACCGATGGTGACAAGCTGATTATTGACGACCTGTTGCATACTCTTTTTTGTCTGCAGTGGTCGCAGCTTTCCACCGCAGCTGCTTCGGCTACGTTCCGTCGCAGGACCTCGGCTCTCTCGGCACTGGGTGTTAGAGAGTCGGGCATTGCTCAACTTCTCCGAGATGTTCCGTCTCGGGGTCCTTCGCTTTTTGGTGGTAAATTCGCTACGGTTTTTCAGAGAGAGATCGATGCGCGTAAGCAGATCTCGGATATGACTAAGCAGTTTCACACTAGCTCTAAGCCAACGCGGGCCCCTGTTCAGCGTAGACCTGCTGGTCCCGTTTCGGGTCAACGCAGTCGCGTGTCTAGGGTCCCGCCTCCTGAGCCACAGCCAGCTCCTTCTCGTGGGAGAGGGAGTCGTGGCAGGGGCATTTCGAGAGGTACTCGTGGTAAGGCGATGGCTTCGCAGAAGGCCAAGCCTGGGTTTTGATGTTTTTCCCCGAGCGCTTGTTCAACCGAATGTGGTAGGTGGCCGTCTTCACGCGTTTCTCCCCGCTTGGGAGGCCATCTCCGGGGACGCGTTTGTTCTCTCCGTCGTGCGAGACGGATTCTTCATAGATCTTTGCGCTTCGCTCCCCGGAGGGGCTATAAGAATTCGGTCACCTCCCATGTCTGCCCTGTCTCGATCTCATGCTTCAAAGGAGATCGAGTCTCTTCTGGAAAAGAGGGCTATAGAAAGGGTAAGAGACAGGCCGTCTCTTTCCCTTTCTCCAATATTTGTTATTCCCAAGCGCTCGGGAAAACTTCGTTTGATACTGAACCTAAAAAGGATAAACAAATTTATTCCTCCGGTTCATTTTCGGATGGAGACTCTTGCCTCCATTCTTCCGTTGATCAAAAGGGAAGACTACGCGGTCTCGATAGATCTCAAGGACGCGTACTTTCACATTCCCATTCATCGCACATCTCGCGATCTTCTGGGGTTCTCCTTCCTCTCGGAGACTTATCGTTTTCGGGCTCTTCCCTTCGGGCTGCGCCCGGCCCCTCGGGTTTTTACTCAAGTTGTAGCGGTGCTAGCGGCCTTTCTGAGGCGTCGCGGCCTGCGGTTGTTTTGTTACCTGGACGATTGGCTTCTCCTTGCGGAGTCGCGCGATCGTTTGGTGGACGAGACTCGTTTGCTCGTCTCTCTTACTCAAGACTTAGGTTTCCTAATAAATTGGGAAGAGTCAGAGTTAGTCCCCACTCGCAGCCCAGTTTTTCTGGGGGCGGTGTTAGACATAAGGAATCAGTTAGCTCGGCCCAGTCGAGACAGGATTCTCACCATTGTCTCCTCGGCTCGCAAGCTCTTGCTGGCCAGAAGAGTCTCGGCCAGACAGTGGCTTCAGTTTCTAGGTTATCTAGCCAGTCTAGTCGATGTTTTAGAGGACTGCCGGCTCCTCATGAGACCCTTTCAGAGACATCTCCTCAGGTTCTTCAAGCCGGGAAAAGACTCTCTTTTGGTCTGGATTCCAGTACCAGTAAAGATCAAGTCTCTTCTCGCTTGTTGGACGAGCGAGGTGTTTCTCGCGCGAGGCAGGTCCTTCTCTGCCCCTCTTCCGTCGATATCGGTTTCGACGGACGCCTCTCGGTTGGGGTGGGGAGGACACTGCAACGGCAGCACGGTTGCGGGGGATTGGTCTCATCTTGGGACTCTTCCTCATATCAATGTCCAGTTTATGGCAGTTCTGTTGACCTTGCTCCATTTCAGAAGTCGACTTCTCAGTCGGTTCTGATTCTCACGGACAATGTTACTGTGGCGGCATATATCAATCGGCAGGGAGGCACTCGTTCGGTTGCCCTGAATGCCCTAGCAGCTCAGCTGTGGAGGTGGTGTCGTCGCATGGCAATCACACCCGTGGCCTCTTTCATCCCCGGTCGGGAAAACCTCATTGCGGATTTTCTGTCCCGGGGCAGGTATCTTCCATCGGAATGGATGCTCCATCCGGAGGTATTTTGCCGCATTCGCAGTTGCCTAGGTCCACTGGAAGTGGATCTATTTGCGTCGGTGCTAAATCACCAGCTGCCGAAGTATTGCTCCCGTGTTCGCGATCAGGGAGCATGGGCTCTCGATGCTTTCTCCCTCAGCTGGGAGAACCTTCAGGGATTCGCCTTTCCTCCCTTCCAACTGATTCCGCGTGTCTTGCGGAAAATCAGGGAAGATTGGGCGAGGGTGCTTGTAATAGCTCCCTTTTGGCCCAGGAGGAATTGGTTTCCGGAACTTATGAGCTTTCTAAGGGCTCAACCGTTAGTTCTCCCGTTAAGAGCGGATCTGGTGTTACAGCCCCTATCGGGGATTCTTCACCACAATCCGGAGTCTCTTCATTTGACTGCTTGGCCCCTGTCAGGGAATCTGCAAGACAGTCGGGTCTCTCTGATAGAGCCGCGGACTTTTTAATGTCCAGTCGTAGGGTTTCTACTAGGGAAATTTACAATTCCCGTCTCTCGGTCTTTTTCCTTTGGTGCAAAGAGAGAAATCAAACCCCTTCTAAGGCTCCTATTGGTTCAATTGCGGGTTTCTTAATCTTGTTATTTGACAAAGGGAGATCTATTTCTACTATCCGAGGCTACCGTTCGGCGATCGGGGCCATTCATTCGGGTTTTTCGGATGGTTCGGGGATTTCCAATTCCCCGCTACTAAGTGGTTTGATTCGTTCGTTCTTTCTGAAACGACCTTCGTTTTCTAAGTTAGTGCCGTCTTGGAGTCTGCCTAAGGTCCTGGAGGCCTTGGCGAAACCTCCTTTTGAACCGTTAGGTGAAGCTTCGCTTCATCATCTTACGGTTAAGACGCTCTTTTTGGTAGCTATTGCCTCTGGGCAGAGGCGCAGTACTCTTCATGCTCTCTGTCTTACTCCTGGTCATGTTCGCTGGGAGAGGAAAGGTGTTAGGTTGATTCCTAGGGCTTCTTTCGTTGCCAAGAATCAGACAGCTACCTCGGTCCTGTTGAGATTTTTCTTTGTCCGCTTTCTGACTTTTCTTCGGTGCGTGAGGACAAAGTTTGGTGTCCTGTTAGGGCTCTCAAATGGTATATTGATAAGACTAAGTCTTATCGTAAGGATGATCAGTTGTTCCTGATCACTAGAGAGCCTTTTTCTCCTGCCTCTCTTGATTCCATTTCTAGATGGATCGTTGAAGCTATTAGGGCCGCTGGCACAGAGGCTCTTTTATCCGACAGTAAGCCTCGTGCTCATGATACTCGTAGTGTCAGCACTTCTTGGGCTCTGTTTCAAGGTGTGGCGCTTGTTGATATTTTGAAGGCTGCTTATTGGCGTTCGCCCAATTCCTTCATTTCTTGCTACCTTAGGGATATTCCCGCAGGTGAAGCTTTGTTTGCGTCAGCCACCTTGAAGGCCGCTGTGTCTTCTTTGTAGTCTTTGGTGTAATCCTATTTCCTTCCGCTCGAAACATGCCTCCCGGTCTTTGAGTTGGCGCTGGTCTGGCATAATAGGTAGGTATATATGATTTATTGCAGTAAATTTGTAAAATCAGCACTGATTTTCTTATTTACTATATAAATCTATATACCTACCTATGACCCTCCCTCCTTCCCCGCTCCTTGCAAGCAACATGTTTCTTCTTGGGGTTGCTCGCAAAAGAGGAAGATGGCCGTAGCGTATTGACGCGCGTGAGTGGCGAAGGGGACAATAGGATTACGGGGGGTGCGCACAATATTGTGACACATGTGTGATAATTCTCGAAGGGGTCCCGTAGTCAAGACTACAGGCATAATAGGTAGGTATATAGATTTATATAGTAAATAAGAAAATCAGTGCTGATTCTACAAGTTGTCGGTAAAAATCACTGACAAAAGGCTTGATGAAATGCTCCCCAGTTCCTCACTATACAAGACACCCTTTTTATTGTGTCTTATACTGGTGTGTTTTGTATACATGCATCCAAACAGTGATAATTCTATATCTCCATGAAGTTTTTGCTTGGGGGTAGGCATGCATAAAAACTAGGAACATCTCCATTCAAGAAGATTATACACCTTTCATTGTTGTATGATGTAGAATGAGCAACATTGATGATATATTTGCAGCTATAGGATTTTTTTTACTTTTTCTTGTATTTCAATAGGGAGAAATTTGTGGCATGAGTTAATGTAGTTCCTTTTATGATAGTTTGGCTATATTTTGTCATCTTTCTCTCTTAGATGTATCAGTAAATGCTTCGCACTACTTTTACATTCAAACTGTTCTTATCTGGTACTTGAATTCATCAGCACGTATATATATGACTGTCTAAAGTACATGTGATAGATCTGTGTATACAATTTATTTAACCACTGAAACCAAGACTCTCTAGTCAGTTTTGTTCTTATCCGCAACATAGATCCTAATCAATCAGTTCACATTCATTTGTCGTTGAACATGAGCTCTGTGTCTGCTTCCTCAGTATTCTGAGCTAACCTGTTTCTTATTTAATATCTGTAGGAGATACACAAGATGGTTTGGTAGAGATGGGAACTCAGCTCTGGCCCTTTGTAGTCATGCCTTGGAGGAGTATGGAGAATGGGAGAAACATATCAACGAATGGCAGGATCCTATACTGAATGACGAGTAAGTCATCGTTTCCAGAGAATAATCAACATCAATACTGCATTGTCCATCCAAAGTCATTCTAGAATCATGTTAGGATACACCTATTTTCATATGCTACTATATTATGATATTTCCGAGTTTCAATCTTACAAGTGCATGAATTTAAAAACTTCATTGGTGAGAAGTTACCTGGAATATTCAATCTAATAATTAACCAAAATTAACTGTGCATACATTGTGCTTTTGTTGACTTTAATACCTTTTTCTATCGAAGGTGGTTAGGAAAAAACGATATCGAGAAATTGAATTTTAATCTGCTGGTTAATACTAATTGCAACTATTTGATATTTAGGCTTTCTAAGAATTGATCACAATTGTAGCCAGGTCATAGTGTAATTTAATCTAAAGTTCATGGAAAATATTGTTTAGTCAGGAGTGTGACATAATCCTTGCTGTATAAGGCCTATGCTAATGATATTTCTAAGACATGTATGTTATTTTTTTTGTGTGTTCTATCAGTCGGTTACCTGCCTGGTACAAGTCAGCCCTCTTCAATGAACTCTACTTCATGACAGATGGTGGGGGAATATGGGTCGATGTCGACGAAGAGTATCCCAACGGAGAAAACAATGCCCACACGAGGGCGTCCTCTCTTGTCAGAGAGTATGGCAGATTTGGTTACTTAGAAGGTAAATTTTGGAAAGACATTTCATTATTCATTTTGTTTCAAAAATATTAAAATTGGGAATTTGAAATAAATGTAGCTAGTGGCTCTTGGTCCAGATAGTGCAGTTATGTTTACTTGATACATTTTATTTATTTGATTTGCTTTCACCTGAAATTCAAAATGAAAGTAACCAAAGTGCGGTTTTGAAATCTTTAGATAGTTTAAAGCAACACTTCCAATCAATGCTGTGTGGTACCCTCATGCGTAGGACTGAGGATATGAGGATATCGATAAGGAATTGTATAAAATAAATTCACTGACTTCTTTAATGCTCAATGAACAGATGCAAATTAAACTTGTGATATGTTTTAGCAGTGTTTTAAAATAAAAGAGAGATATAAATTTAGATTATTCCTGCTATTTTACCATATCTTTTGTTTTTGTTTGTATTATCTAAAAATATGACAGTTTCTGTTCAATAATGATTTTGAAAAAGTCATAATTGACGCTAATGTGGCCTGTTTAACTTTGAATAATGAAGACTTCATGTTTTATGTTTGTGTGACAGGTCATGAGTACAGGATGTATAATACATATGATGTTCATTTCTACGCCTCCTTCGCAATCATCATGCTATGGCCCAAACTGGAGCTATCTATGCAATATGACTTTGGTATGTCTTTCTTTTTTAATTATAAAAGTTATTCAATCATTTGGGTCATTTTTATGAAATAAAAACAATAGAAGTGCAGTCATAGAGTTTCAAGAATTTGCTCACTTCAAAGTCTTGTTGATTTCAGTGTCACTACATCTTCATATACAGAGTAGACTATTTTTCGTGAACATAAAATCTTAGGTAATTCATACAAAGTTTAGACCACATTTCTTTGCTAAGATAGTTATAGAAAACAGAGTATCAAAATCATTATTTAACACATGCATGATGAATATTTTGTTTTGTTTAAACAGACATGACAAGTCAACAGGAGATGACTCTTAGTTATTACTCCTATTCTGTAAATTATATGTTGATTGTCACGTTAACAATGTACAATAAAATAATGTAGCTAAACTGAACTTGTGTCTTTTTCCATCAGGTCATTACGTTGACCATGAAGACGAGGATGGCTTCAAGGATCTATCATCTGGATTGAGATCTATCAGGAAGAGTATTGGATGTGTGCCTCATGATGCAGGAAATCCAGGTAGGTCAACTCAAATATGATTATTGTAAACTACCAGGAGGGCTTTATACTTGCAGCTATTCCCATTCAATGATTTTGGAGAAAAAAAAAGAAAGTGGAAGAAAGGGAAAAAAATGATAGTATATTCACAGGAAGGAAAATGATTGAATACAGATAGAGAGATAGGAAGAAAGAAAAAGAATTAACACAGAAAGGAAGAAGAAAGATTACACAAAGTGGGAAAATAATGAAAGGAAGGAAAACAGTATCAGAGAGGGAGAGAGAGAAAGAAAGAAAAAGAGTAACATAGAGGTGTCGTAGTCGAGGGTTTAATCACTTGACTGGGAATGCAAAGGTCGTGGGTTCGAACCCTGGCACGACACTTATGCCCTTGAGCAAGGCATTTCATCTACATTGCTCCTCTCCACCCAGGTGTTAAATGGGTACCCGGTAGGATGCGAACGTCATTGTGGTTGGATTAGCATGTGGGCACTTGGAAACAGGCGACTGGCTGGAATGCCCCCAGAGGAGTGGAGAATGTGCACTGTAATGTGCAGAATCGCAACTGAATCCAGTGACCAGGGTAATAATGCTGTTAGCGTTTTGGTCGGTTACATTGTAACTGGTAAGGCGCTATATAAGAAACTGCTATTATTATTATTATTATTATTAGAAAAGCTTAATATGTTTTAATCCTAATGTTTAGCAACCCAAAGTCTTTTTATGAGTATTCTCTTCACTTCATCATCTGACTATTATTTTTATTATCCTGTTTTCTAATAGAGGAAGATCCATGGTTAAAGCTGAATTGCTACTGGTTCCATGACACAGCCGAGTGGAAGGACCTGAATCTGAAGATGGTCCTCATGACCTATAGGGACTACTATGCTACCAAGGATAGGGAGTTCCTGGACTTCATGTGGCCCAAATGTAAAGTAAGGTCCTCTTAGAACTCTTCTGTTTTTGTTTGTTTGTTTGTTTGTTGTTTTTCATATTGACATTGGAAATATCACAAATGTCAGACCTTGATGTTCAGAACCCCAAACATGAAACTTTTATTAAAGAGATCTTGAAAGAACTGGGGGAAGGAGCTCTGTATAAATAGCCTTTTACAGTGACACCTGTCTATAAAGACCGCTCAAGGGGGGACAAGAAAGGTGGTCTTTATGTACAGGTTCCTTTAATACATGTTTTAATGAGAAACACTTTGCAAGGGTAACACAAAATATGGCCTTTTTAGACAGGTGGTCTTTCTATACAGGTGGTTGCTAAAGCAGGTTTCACTTTACTAAGAACTTTAAGCTTTATGACATTTTTAGAAATTTTAGTGTATGGTTCATCTTACAATACCAATAATTGTAAGCTTGTGTTTGTATCTCTCATGAATTATCGAAACAATTGCCTTAGAACAAGAATTGAATGATAATTTTGATAAATATTCAAAGTGATTTTTTTGCCAGAGTTGAGTCATTGGAAATTATTGTATTTTGGTTGAAGTTATAGATTGTTTTCATTATCAGATGAAAAACAAGTTGATGATACCATTATTGAATTACTAATGTACCATCCGGTGCTTGCTTCTATTATGTTTAGACCGTGATGGCTACAGCTAATAGTCAAGACAAAGATGGTGATGGGTTGATTGAACATGTAGGTACAGCTGATCAAACCTATGATGCATGGACAGCCAAGGGTGTCAGGTAAGTCAAATCTTTGGCATACATGCCAACCGTACAGTTTTTAACGGAATCGTTCAGTTTTTGAAGTTTTTATATAGAGCCATATAAAACTAAACGTTCAGATTTGGGGGAAATAGTATTAGGGTCTAATACCAATTAACTGAGTCTGGTACAGTAAGTATGATTTGTGATTTGGTTCCATTTCGGGTGAAAATCTGTCAAAGTAAAAGCAACCATGAGCGGAACAGTGTCAACCAGGGTCCCTGAGGCAGGTCACTGGACCCCTTACTCCAGGGAGCTCCACCGCCACGGCTGGCAGTGACGGCAGTGACGGCAGTGATGGTGGTTAATATGTACGTTCAGTTTTCTGAATTCCAAATGTTGTCAAGTATGCTTTGGGTACACAGTTGGGATGTTGATGAATTATATGACATTTGAAAAGTGAAAGTAAAAGTGTTTCACACGATGTCTTCATAATCATAGGAAATTGAAGGAAGCATGTTGAAAATCACTGTTGACTTTTAATGTGAATGATGAAAGTTGCATTAACAAAAACACTCATTGGTTCTGTTGTTGGCATGGCAACAATGAATTATGGGGTAATAGGCAATGATGATATCATATAACTCTTGTATTAAAAGTTTGTTGCCATCATGTACATCAGATGATCTATCAATAGCTGTTTGTAATTTGTTGAAAATTAGATGATGCTTCCAAGGGTGCAATATATACAAATTTATACATATTTACATGAATTTGTCCTTAAACATTCTTTGAAGAATTACAAATTCAACCCATGAATATAGAACAAAGTACTATGGTTCACAAGGGTTTTTATCTGACAAGATCTACAGCCCTGGAAAAAATTATTAGACCAAGCTTCTGTAATAAGGGTACTATAATATGCAAACAAAATCATAAAAATGATTTGTCTTTGTATTTCATTGAATGAATACCAAATTTCAGCAATTATACCTTGCTTTTATGATATTTTATTTCCTACTTACGATAAAAATAACACTATCAGTAACCATTCTTGGTCTAATAATTTTTTCCATGGCTGTATATTTTGTCACAATTCTTTTAAGATTCCATGAATCCATGGTATAGTATGACGTTGGTATAAGGCTGAATTATTGAATGATCCTTAATACTGTTCGCCTTCCTTTAGTGCGTATTGTGGAGGTCTGTACCTGGCAGCTCTGAAGTGCATGTGTGAGATGGCTGGATTATTAGAAGATAACCAAGCTAAGCAGCAATACTCAGAGATACTACATAGAGGAAAGGCAACTTATGAGAAGAAGCTCTGGAATGGTATGCATCATACCTAGTTAATCTTAATTTGATGTAGAAATGAAACAGGAAATGAATCTTTTTAGGTGTATGCGACAGGACTTGGTTACATATCAATGATTTATCTAAAATATTTTCATGCTTGAATGTAGGGTCCTGTGAAATGTCTTGTTAAAGAGATAATTTTGAGGAAAAAATTCTGAAATCTTTCTTTTTTCTTTTAGTTTATATAATTAAAAAATTAAGAAAAATAATTACAGAATCAGGACAAAATTATGTACATAATTGCACAAAGCAGCATATAAAAGGTAAAGAAAAGTAAATCTATTATTCATTAAAATCAATTCTCCACTTTTTGAAATGTAAAGAAAGCTTTTTTTTTCTTAGCTATAAAGTATTCTAAATCCTTGCTAGATTTCAAAAGAGCCAAAAACCCCTCAATATTAGGGGATTTAATCTCAATAAAATCGTACTAAAGCATGTCATTATTAAGTCAAAGGTATGGAAAAATATGTTGATTGCAATTAAGGTTATACATATTGGCAGCATATGTTTTATACATGATGGGTATCATAGTGAAGATATGTTCCAAATTATTATTTCAGGTCGATACTTCAACTACGATAGCAGCAACCAGAGTTACCACGACAGCATCATGGCAGATCAGACCTGTGGTCACTGGTACCTGCGGGCCTGCGACCTGGTCCCAGACCGAGACCAGGTCTTCCAGGTAGACCATGTCAGGTCCGCACTACAGACCATCTTTGATATGAACGTGATGGGGACCAAGGAGGGTAACTTTGGTGCGATGAATGGGATCAGACCCAGTGGAAAGGTGGATCATACTAGTCTACAAGGGGAGGAGGTGTGGGTCGGGACCACCTATGGTCTTGCGGGCAACATGATACAAGAGGTAAGATATATTTTAGCCGAGACAATAAGAAAAAATTGGGTTTTTTTCCCATGATAATATGTACGCTTTGTACAAAATACGTTAAAAACTGGTAAGAAAAATATCTATTGAATTTAATAGTAAATCACATTATTCTGTGATATTTAATCTTACCAGTTTTTAAAGTATTTTGTACAAAGTGTACATATTAAAGGGAATTTTGAGTTCTGGGAAAGGTGAAAAATAGTTTCTGAGCTTTCTCATTCCTTTCATGTCAGTTTGGAAGAACATCATAGTAAAAACATCCCTTGAAAAGCATTGTTCTTCAAATGCTCTTATACTCGAAATATGACTAGAAATAGCTGAAATGTTCGGACCAAACGTTCATGCCTCTTGTGTGTGTAGTCCCATATGCCCATTTCTGTGTGCAGTAGTTGTGCTTTTCAGCGAGATTGGGTCAATTTCTTATCTATTTTGATGATTCCAAGACAACGCAGTATAAAACAATTCTTATGTAGACATGGTCAACCTTTCTCAATTCTTTTGAGACAGTTTCTTTCACAATATAATTGCATGACCAGAGCTCTACCTACTTTATCTTTAAAGTAGAAGGAACTCTTCATGCATGGACATAGCTTTCTTGTGCTTTCCAGAAAACAGTGAAGTCATTTTGTCTTTTTTTATCACAGGGTATGTGGGAGGAAGGATTCCGCACTGCCAAGGGCTGCTACACAACATGCTACGAGCAAGCCGGCCTTGCCTACCAGGTCCCAGAAGCTTACATGACAAAGAAGATCTACCGCTCCTTAGGCTACATGAGACCGTTGGCCATCTGGGCCATGCAATGGGCTGTGGAGAAACAACAGAAGCAAGAACAGGAACAGGCTGCAAGCAGCTAAATCTTATACAGACTTCTATATAGTGGCCACCTGTTATCAGGTATTGGAATACCAGCTATTCAGCCTCCAGAGATACACCTTACACCCTTCCAGGATGACCACCCTTCCTGATAATTAGTCATTACAATGAGAACCCAAGAATGGTCTTTATACGCAGGTTGAACTATCATTACTCCGTCATGGTAAAAATATACCCTTCCAGAAAGATCACTCGTTTAGATGAACCCTCAAGATGATCAGAATCCTAGAGTGGTCTTTCTACGCAGGTTTTACTGTAGTTGTTATTCTATCTCTGTAAAAGCAGGATTGCAGCACCCTTCCAGTAAGTGAACCTGTCTATGATGGCCATAATCTTCAGAACCATTTGGAGTGGTCTTTATACCCAGGTTTGACTGCCATTTATCAGTCTCTATAAAAATATACCCTTCCAGAAATATGACCCTTCCAAATAGAGTGTCATTATGATCAGAACCCAGGAACGGTCTTTGTGAGACAGGTTTGACCGTTTCTGCTCTGTCTCTGTAAAACTAGGATTCCTGCACCCTTCCAGAATGATAAGCCGTCCATAGAAGTCATTATTAGAATCTTAGTGTGGCCTTCATGCACAGTTTTGACTGTTGTATTAACTGAATAACAAGTGCTCTTGATCAGTAGGTTTATAATTCTACACATATTACAATACAGACAATTCCAAATGAATACTAATGATAGAGAAAGCTTGATGACATTTTTATCGCACTATCTCTATTTCATTTACTTAGTACACCAAAGAAGCCTTCTTTTCCAGAGCTATTTGTAGTGAAAATAAGTACAGTGGTTATCTTTTTGCACCATTTGAATGCACTTCTTTTTTCGATATGTTCTGGTCGTGCGTGTGAATGCCAGTTATGTTGGAGTACATGTACAATCAAGATATCGGTAATGTGTTGCACTAGCTTATTATTGAACAATTTAACCTTCAGAAATCAAATTCTTCCCATTTCAAAACGTATATCTGAAGATGCAAAAGATGGTAATCTTGAGTGATTTTTGGCATGGTCATTTGGACGAGAGTTTGCATGGAACCATACATGTAGTTTTAGATTATCTTAGAAAGTAATGTAGTTATTCCGATTCCTATTTGCACAGAACGCAGCGTATTGGTTTCTGTGCGGAGTAAAAGTTTCTTATGGGTTCATTTCATGCGGTACATGTAAATGAGTTATGGATATAACAGAAAGAAAAGATCTTCAATCATATTCCAACTCTTACCGATGAAGTGTTATGCTCTTTCTCTCTCTGTTTAAGAATTTCAAAATTACTTTAAGTGGTAAAGGGGACTCGAAAGGAGTGTGTTATTACCATAATCATTGGCTCGAATTCACAAAAGAGGTTTATCTAACCCATGGTTTAAACCTCCATAAGCATAGTAGTCGCATGTCCTTGTGTCCAATGGGCGGATAGGAATGTGCTTATATACGCTTATTTACGCTTATTTCAGTCCATCGCGGAGGTTTAAACCATGGTTTAGACTATGGTTTAAGATAAACCTTTTTCATGAATTTGGGCCATTGATTCTTATTAAAATAATAATAATAATAATAATAATAATAACAATAACGTTTTATTTATCCAGGGTAGCCACTTCAGTTTAATATCAAACTGCTCTTCCAGCGGGCCCTGCATAACATAATATGTTACTATTACCCTTCTCCATTCTAATATGCCGAGCGCCTGGCTAGAAGGTCCCATTTTTGAAGTCTTTGGTATGACTCGGCCGGGGTTCGAACCCACGACCTCCCGTTCATGAGGCGGGCGCTCTAACCAACTGAGCCAACATTCCTGACAAAATATGATGAATGATGATGATAATGATGAAGACTTCTTGTGTAGCACCAGTTTCTGCCTCTGTTGGGTGCTCATGGCATTTGCTGTATAACAAGTCAACAAAAAGTTTAGCACTTTATCATTATATCATGTATAAAATTACATTATTTTATCATGTTGGATTCCTTGGTGGTTATTCAACATTTGTTTATTGTTGGTAGACATTTCCACAGCACTTCCAATCAAAGAACTTTACTGGCATTAGTCTTTGATTACTGTATATCTTTTACCAAAGAAACTCCTCAATTGTTTCCATTCTAATGTACTGCACAACCAGAATATGTGCCATATGAAACAATAAATATATTCTACACATATTCTATTTATGAGGTTATATTATATTGAGCATATTACCCTTTTGATAGTATTACTAAAATAATTTCCAGATGAATTGCTTTAACAGTGTGCACAGTGCATATAAAATGATTTTGATTTTGTGCTGATTGTATCTTCAAAATATAGATGATGTTCTATATTTCAGCAATCATGAAGTGCCTATTAAATGTAAGTTTCTTTTTTTTAGATCAATATATTGGTACTTTCTATGAATATTGATGTATACAGAGATTAATATAGTTTATTGTAGTGGACTCTGAAAAGTTTACTCTATTTTTTACATAGTGTCAACGGTGACACAACATTTGCCTCCTGGGACATTTGCTCCTCCGTCCATATCTCGAAAGGTCAAAGGTTAAGTTCAAGGTCATGGTCATGATTTGGTTTTTTGTTAAGGACAATGTGAAGAATAGGATTAGGGTTATGGTTAGGTTTAGGTTTAGGATTAACATGGCAAAGTTAGACTGGAGCAATTGTCACAGGAGCAGATGTCACAGGAGCAGATGTCACAGGAGCAGATGTCAACCAGTGTCAACAACATTATACAGATATAGTTGAGGTGACAGAGATTAGATTAGACTTGTAGTAAACAATACATTTGTTACTTTCAGGTACAATGTACATTCCAAGGTCAACTGTAATTTATTTTCATTTAGGAATAATTTTGCAAAGTTTTCTATTTTCAAGCTATGAAGTGTTATTTTCACTCCAGTGTTCTTGCAATGGCATGCAGTGACGCATTATGATAAGTTTATATTTTTTAAATGCAGTATTATTTCTTCTTCAAATTGATTCTAGTTATTTTCCTGGTAAGATTCCTTTCTTCCCTTTTTTTTTGTTTGTTGTTGTTGTCTTTTCACAATGAGACAAAAAATGTGGGTGTATTTAGTGCAAAAGTATTTTTTTAGAGGTGTCGTGGTGTAGTGGATATGTCACCGGACTGTGGATCACATGGTTCACAGTTCGAGCCACTAATGTCCTTTGGCAAGACATTAATCTACATTTGCCACTCTCCACCCAGGTGTATAGTAAATGGGTACCTGGTAGGAATTTATTCCTTGAATGCTTTCAGCGCCTTAGGGCAGCTGGGCTAAAGCCAGGTTAATATCACTTCTTTGTAGGCGCCTCTGGGATGGATATGTGCACAATATAAATGGAGCTATTATTATTATTACGATGATGTAATAACCAAACATTATTTCAGACTCATTTTTTTTTTTTTGTGTGTGTGTGCTTGGTCCTCAAATTTGATGTGACAAGCCCTGTGCAAAATGGTCTACCTGTATCCCTGATTCTGATAATGTTTTATGTTTGTGCGTGTGATTATCATGCATTGGTCGTAAATTTGATTCTAAGCTGGATGATTGCGAGAGAAAGTAAAATACTGTACAGTTGCACTACAGTATCTGTGTCTTCACGAATACCATATGTCTGTCTATGGTTCCAAATTCTTGATCTGAAATCTATCTAAGTCATTTGTATATTAAATATGATTTTTATGATAACAATTTTGTAGATGGATGTTGATTGGTAAAAGATGATCTGTCTGTACTTAAAATTATATCAATGTAAATACTTTTTGACATTTCCAATGAGTATAGAATTTTTAAAGATTGTATATTACAAGCTACATTATCAGTGTACATGTATGTTATTAGATTCGAACAAAGAAGATTTATATATCACATTAAATTAGTTTTATTTCCTTTGAATGCATTTCTTCCATCTCTTGAATGTTCATATTTATGTAGAGGTCATGAGAGACTTGCAAGAAAAATAGAACTGTGATGAAATTTGAGTTATCTCATCTTATTGTGGTCAATGAGTTTGGTCAAGTACTTAATGTTAGATGCTTGAATATTGAAAATGTCTTTTCAGCTGTAACATGTTTTTGTGAACATAAAGTAAAGGTACTTTGTGACGTCAACGAGGACGAATGAAAACCAGATTATTATCTGAATGCATAAATATCTTTTGAGATGTATTTGATATGAAATTATATTGTGATTTATGTATGTATGTATGTATCAATTATTTATTGATATAATTGTTAAGCAGCTGTGTTGTAGAAGTTCTCTTACGATAGGAAATACATGTATAAACATTTGTGTTCTGTTGACATTAAAACTCCTGAACATTCCTGAAGTGGATTAACAATGTTTCAATTTATCCCCTCTGAGGCTTAACACCATTTAGAATTTGAAGGGAGATGGTGATTATTGAAAAAAATTAAGTTTATTGATCTTCTCCGTAACATATTTTTAGCAAACACATAATTTTGTTTGCATTTTTTTCTGTCAAGTTATAGACCAACGTAATCCCAATGATATATTTTCTTGTAATTTACATTCATCAGTGTAAAACAAACCTTTGTGTCCAAACTCTGTTCAGTTGGCAATGTATTTATTCAGACCATACCCTAGTAGTCATCCATAGGAGCCGGATATTATCTGATGTTTTGCCTTACCTAGCAACAAGTGATGGATACCAACTGCATCCTAGCAAAAAGGGCTATTAAAACAGGTGACAGAAATTTTTGGTAGTCACCATAAATTTGTCAGCATGAATTCACTTGTGCAATTAGAATTAGGGCAGAACTCTCCCACAATAGTCAGCTGGTTGTAAAGCTCTCATAGGAGGCACTATGGCTCAGTGGTAGAGCAGTGGTCTCGTAAATGGGAGGATACGGGTTCGAAACTGAGTGGATGCGGGTTCGAAACTGAGTGGATGCGCTAGTGCCCCTTTGGTAAGGCATTAATCCTCATTACCAAGTCCCTCGGAGAGGACTTCGAGCCGTTGGTCCCTTGCTTGCTTACTTACAAGCATTTTACACATGCTTTCCTAGCTGTCAGGTAAAATAAACCATCAATAAACCAAACAGTCTACTCAAGTGACACAGTATTTAATGGAAAGAGGAAAAGTTTTAAAGTCCTTTTTTAAAGCTTTTATTCAGAACAAGCGGTGAATTGTTCTGGGTGTGCCTGTCAAGTCTTTATGTACTTACGTATTCCCTCATCAGAGATTAGTCAGTCATGATAGAAGATTATTGTTCTCTTTCATAAAAAAGAGACTTCGTATGAATAAAGTATCATTTTCAATTGACCATGGTTGGAAAGTTGCAAATTTGATATTAAAAACCTGAACACATACATGTAACTATGATAGAGCTTGAAAATCCAATGTGATTGCTCATCACACATGTACATGTAGCTGTAGAGCTATTTAACTACTATATATTTAAACTTTATCATTGTGGACATGCAACACAAAATGGACAACTTAAAAGAGCTTAATGATCAATAACAGATAAAGATTGCTTCGTTTGTGGATATACTAATGTAATATATATGGATATGTTGATGTTTTAATAATAGATAATACCATTTGCTAGTACTGAGAATGTTCAAGAGATTGTACCGCCTCATCCAAAGATATTATTTTCTTTCAAATCAATCATAATTTCAGTTTGATTTTTAAATGATTCTTCTACTTATTGGGCTCAGGTTGGCACAGAATATCTCTTTTTTAGAGTATAAGTTCACCCTTCTTTCACGTTGTGCTAGTCAATGAACAGTGTTGTTTAATGTAATGAATGTGATTGAAGCAGATTCTTTCTTGTGTGTATTCAGAATTTGGTAACGATGAAAACACATTATGCTGAATAAAATCATGCACCGGGTCGTATTGATTGAGTAAGAAAACAATTTGATGTGTTCACTGTTTTCATTGCAGCTGAGTTTGAAATGTTGTTGAGAAGCATGTTATTTTAATACTATCATAACACGTGGGTATGGATATCCGTAGATGTCTTTTCCTTATTCTTGAGAGTTTCATGTTTTCACTTTATTATCTTTCCCTATTTCACTTTACCTTGGGTGGGTATGGAAGGGGGTACCTCCTGTGTCCAGAGGTTACACAAAGTCATATACTAGCCTGAACATGTATGTGATTTCTTTCTTACATACATCCTCTCTGAACATCCACCTTCCATTCCTTCCTTCCATCCCTTCCTTCCATCCCTCCATGACATCATCCCTTCTCTCTCCCTCCCACTCTTTCTCTCCCACTCTCTCTTTCTCTCCCACTCTCCTCCTCTCCCACTCTCCTCTCCCTTCTTCCTCCCTCCCCTCTCTCTCTCTCTCTCTCTCTCTATCCATCTCATTCTCATTCATTTCCTCCTATCCTCTCATAACCCCATCCCTTTCCTTCACTTTCTTATTTATCTGTGTGCATAACTCCATCCCTTCTCTATTTCTCTTATAACTCATTCTCCTATGATGCATAATTCCATCCCTTTTTCGCCTATCATTCATTCATGCCTATGTCATTTCCTATCTCTCTCTCTCTTTCATCCTCTCTCTCTTTCATCCTATCCACTCGTAACTCCATCCCTTTCCATTACTTTCTCGTTCATCTGTGTGCATAACTCCATCCCTTCTCTCTCCTACTCACGTATGTCCGCGCGGACGGAGCTTCTGAAAGTTTAAGGAGCGCGAACGGACGGCCGCGTGGGCTGTGCGCACGGTAAACGCGCGTACGATATACATACGTTTCTATGTAAAATTCACAAATTTGACACTTATTATTTCACTTCTGTCATAATTGTCGGATTTTTCTGTGTGTTGCTGCCTACTTTTTTGGAAATTTTGATGCATTAGCCTGCATATTCCTTTTATTCTGGGTATTGTCAAGTTTTTTTGTAAGAGTTACTGAACGAGTAATATGGGCTTGCCAGCAGCATTTTCTGTTCACTTCTTGAGAAATGGTGCAGGGTTTGAAATCCCCATATAGCCTTTGTAGCCGATCAAGTGGTGGGGTAGCTCAGGATAACGTGCCACACATGCCAGGGATCAGATGGGGGGGGGGGGGGGTCATGAGGTCTGGACCTCTCTTTATTTTATTTGTTTACATAGATCTACATGTATATTTCTGTGTGTGTGGTGCGTGGGTGATGCAGGGCAAAAATGGGGGGGGAATTCCCTCTGGAAATTTTGAATAAGTACAAGCTTGCAGAATCCCTCCCCCCCCCCCCCCCCCCCCCCCCATTTCAAAATATATGTACTGAATCTGCTCCTGGATCCTTAGTTTAACCCAAAGGAAGCTGGAAACACAAACTCAACATACATGTACCCTATATTCAAACTGGTGACATTCATGCATCATATCAACCACACAGCCACTTTCAGTTAATCAAGACACACACTCCTCTCACACTCAACTTACATCACTGCACATTTACATTGGGGTTACAATATTATTTGTTATATCTATATTTCATTATCACAATTTTATTTAGCAAAGAAACATTACAGATAATATATATCAGTTGAGTTGAACAAATATACAATGCATCAACTAGAACACTAGGGACAGAAAAAAATGAATTGAATAACTGTGCCATAAAGCCTACCAGTGGTTGCAAACACAAAATACATGTATATGTTTATTTCAAGTTGTACGAGTACATGTATAAACTCAAAATGTACAAAAGAATATCCAAATGTATTAACAAAACAATAATGATAATGTTATGCTATGATTGATTATAACATCCCTCATTAACCTGTCATTTATAATTTTATTATTATTTATTCGGCAAAGACAAAAATCAAGAAATCAGAGGATACAAAACAGTAGATAAGAAGAGAGAAACTAAAGAAAGGGGAACATGGGGGGGGGGGGGGGTGAAGAGGAAACAATGATAGAGAGAGAAAGAGTGGGAGAGAGAATAAATACAAAGGGTGTATAATATCAAAAGATTGAGATATTTTACTACCAATTACAATCACAAGAATTATTATACTGTAATATACATTTCCCTTAAAACATAATCATTGTCATTTTAATGAACAAGATTAAAGTACGGAAATAAAACTCACATAGGTCATCTTTTGCAAAATATGGAAAATAGAAGAAAATCATTTGCTGAAGAATGAAAAGAGGGTATAAACATCAGGATAAAAATAAATAAAAATAAGTCATGAAAAACATTTCTCACTTCAGCAAGCCATGCCAATAATCTTTGATCAACTGAATTTGTTTCAGTTAAAGGGGAAAGCATGGATGGAGAAAAATGCACTAGGTGAGTCCGTGCCGAGAGGTGAATGAACCCGACATGATTGGCATGTCAAGCATTCAGTGAGATAAAATGTCTGGAGTGCCACATTTTATTATAACAAACAAGGTATGTTGCACATAGAAATATTTTCATATCTCTGATAATGGAAAGCCAGCATTATTTGCTCTTCTATGACAGAGAACAGTAAGTATTTGTACCATTACAGTTTGTATTTTAACTTTACAACTTTACAATATCAAGATGAGGAGGTAACATTTCATCATGTGAGACGATCATACAGAAAACAAGAAAGAGGCAAGGATGCTTGTAATGGTAGGTTATACCATTGTAACTTGTCTTTCAGTTACAATGGAATGTTCTGAATCTAAGAAGTCCATGCCATTGTATTCTTGCTGATTCTTTCTTTTATTTGTTTGATGGGCAAGTCCAGGGTACACTTTTGATGTCAAAAATGTTCAGAACTTCCTAATTCCTGTACCATATGGGAAACCAAATGACCAAAATACACCTTAGAACTGCCCTGATCAATTGCTACTTTTTAATCATCCTTCTTCATTTCATGTGGAAATGGAAAGCTCCCTTCGGCTTCATTGCAGTGAACAAGAAGGAGGATTTACAGCTCAATACAGTCTGTGGTGGCCTTTGTGGATACCAGGAGAACCCTGCAGTCAGTCAAGGTCCAGTCTACATGGAGTAATCCTCACGTATACTGCAAACAGTGAGAAGAACTGAAAAAGAAGAATCATTTGATGAGAGACTTTAATTTGTTGTCCCCTATTACTCAGCTGAAAGATTCTGGAAAAGGCAAATCCATTCCCTGTTGATTTTTTTTTCTTTCTTCTTTTTATTTACTTTTATTTTGTGTACGTATATGTATATCAACATTTTGTCTAACACCATCATGTTCGAAATCAGCATAGGTATTTAAAAACAGGAAGTATTGTTATGCCTGATCTAAAGAAATACAATGCATTAGAAATTAAGTTTAGTCAAAGGAATAAAGAGCCATTACTGTTACATGTTTATGCATGGTAATTGAACAAAGAAAGAACATGAATTATAAATGTATACATGTAGCACTAGCACATGATGTATTTCCATAGGTGCTTTTTATGACCCAGGCAATGTAAGACAATTTCATCTTTGTTCATTCGGGGGGGGGGGGGGGGGTTGGGGTGGGACTTAATCAGTTAGTACTCATTCTAAGATTCATATGAACTTGTCATTAGCTTGACAGCTTATGTAGAAAAAGAAACTAGTGACTATTAAATGGAACTATTTCATAAGACTAAAAGAGTTTCAGATTACAATACATTCACTTACCTTAAGCTGGTCCTTTGCAAGTGATGTTATGCCAGGACTAAGATTGACATCAGCTTTCTTCAGAATATGAGCAGTTATGGCTGACTATACTAGCCAGGCATATAATCAGAAGAATCCAATATGCAGGTTACCTCTGGCATCTGTATGCATGGAATACAATTTTAAACAGTTTTCAATTTTGTGCTATGGGAAGAAATGTGTCCACTGGTTATTATTTTATGTACCCCACCATGCCCATGGTCACCCAGTAGCCACATTGAGGTTGCTAGCTCTCCTCTAGATGTAACTGTTTAGCTATTAGAAAAATTGATTGTTATAGACTAGATAGATGATAATGTCAGAGGCGGCGGAACGTCAAGCTCAGACAATGAAAGTGGGGGCACATTTCGTCCGCCAAACAAAAGGTCCCCCCCCCCCCCTAGACCGACTACGTCGTGCTTCACTACACCTCCTGTAGGAGAAGGTAAAAATAAAATGTTAAAGACTCCTCCGAAACAGACGGTTTTCAGCTATCTACTCCCCCCACCCCCCCCCCCCCACTTTCATTGTTCGAGTGGGTGGCGGAAATTTCTGGGCTCGGACAATGGAAATGAAGGGGGGCACCTTTTGTGTCCTCCAAACAAAAGGTGCCCCTCCCCCCCCCCTTCCATTGTCCGAGCCTAATGTTCCGCTGCCTCTGACTGATGTGTACTTTTCATAGACATCCGTTATTTGGGGGCTGCGAAATCTTCTATCTGGTCATTTTTCTTTTAATTTAAGTTTTAGTTGCCACCCCTCCCACTGTCAGTTCAGCTCCCAACAGCCAGTAAGTCTAAAATCTAGACCCCAAGTCAGTATTAAAGCCACTCTCGTTTGGCAAAACCCATTTGCAAATATTTACACGTAAAGACTACTTTGTATCTTTTTTTTTTTTTCATAAGTTTAAGAGGGGGCGGAGAAACCCCCCCCCCCCCCCCCCCCCCCCCCTCCACTCCAGAACATCTAATGTCGGGTTAACATTTATATCTTCATCTAGGAATATAACATTCATTAAATAAATGAATTGGCATTATCGTGGTTGAGGAAACCAGTTTCCTTTTCCCCCCGGACACTTTTTCAAGCAAAGACATGTCCCGTCTCGATCTTTTCCTCTTTAATTCTCTTCTGCGCTAGTGACATCGCCCTCTCTCGATTGGATCGATCGCGCAACTATGATTTGGACAGTTTAGTACTGATTGTGAAAGAACTAGTCTAGTATGGTCTAACTCTGAGTTAATTAGATCTATAACTAATAAGAATTCAAGCCTGAATAATAAAATGAATTGCTTTATTTAGTCAGGATCTCTTCTTCATCTCTTCTATCTCAATGAGTGTTGGCTAATTATTTTGGAGGTTGCAGCTGTCTTAATATAGTCGTGGTTGAGGAAACCAGCGTGTACAAGCCTATGGAGTATGGAGACTGGTTCAAAAGTTTGTGCATGCTGGTTTCCTCAACCACGACTATATATTATAGATAGTTGACAAGTGATTTTAGAGTTTCCAACTGTCTTGATATTATTATAGAGATATAGAGTTGACTAGTGATTTTGGAGTTTGCAGCTGTCTTATAAGACAGTTGCAAACTCCAATATCACTAGCCAACTCTCTATAACTGATCGTGGTTGAGGAAACCAGCATGTACAAACCTATGGTACATGCTCCATAGGCTTGTACACGCTGGTTTCCTCAACCACGACCAGTTACTTATAGAGAGTTGGCTAGTGATTTTGGAGTTTGCAACTGTCTTATTATAGTCGTGGTTGAGGAAACCAGCGTGTACAAACCTATGGAGACTGCTCCATAGGCTTGTACACGCTGGTTTCCTCAACCACGACCAGTTATAGAGAGTTGGCTAGTGATTTTGGAGTTTGCAACTGTCTTATTATAGTGGTGGTTGAGGAAACCAGTTATAGAGAGTTGGCTAGTGATTTTGGTAACTGTCTCAAAGTGGCAGAGTGGTCTTGAAGAGGAGGGAAATGCGGGGTAGATGGAATATACAGGTTAATTACGTATGTATTTTGTTCAAGAATGGGGTGGCTTATTTCACGACTAATATATAGAGTTTGTTATAAATTTCCATGGTTTTCTTTGCTTTTCAACGTTTTGTAACTGTCTGAAAGTGGCAGAGTGGTCTTGAATAGGAGGGAAATGAGGGTAGATGAAATATTTTGATTTGATTCTTTGCCGACAAGTGGTGGATTCTTTCACGACTAGAATATAATATAGAATATAATATATAGAAGAAAATAACTGACGAAATAAACCTAACGTGAGGGAAAAGAGAGGGGGATACATAAATGTATATTTATGTAGCTTTATTTCGTCAGGATAACTTTTAAAAAAATGAAGTGAGGAAAAGGTTGTAGGAAGTGTTCTTGTGACGAAATAAACCTATATTTCTGTAATTATGAACTCGAGGTAGTGTGCTGCATGTCATCTGAAAAAGTGTCCCCTGCTGAAAATCTTGTATCAATGGAAATCTGCGTGATGGAAATAGGATACCAAGTCATGTCCACTGTGCGGACGGTTTCGCATCGAGAACAAAGCGTTTCGCATCGAATCTTTTGAAAATCGTTGAAGCGAGAATTTCTTTGGAAATTGAGCAGAAAGAAGGTACCAGTTCGTTTAGGCGTCCGGTAGCCTCGAGCACGATATAGCCAATGAATTTACAACCAAATCTTAGAATCATATTCTTTTAAATGCTATTTGAATTCTCCTTGGCCGAAAATTCACTACTGCGGCCTGCAGGCGACAGTGCGCGAGTACAGAGCGGGACTAGCATACCTAGTCCAGCGCGTCCGGGGTTTGAGCTACTAGCGTCCCGATGGAAAATCAATCCAGGGGCTCAAAGCCTGATTTGTTTACGTCGCCTCTAAATTTCTAAAACCAAAGATACGGTAAAATCGTCAATATTACTTTCAGAAAATGCACATTAACAAATGTATATATCAAAAACCTCCACATAACCATGCACAATCCGTCATATCACACAAAAATGCCAAACATGCCGACTTTAGCTTAAAATATTTAAAATTTACCTTGAATTTGGTCATCTTCCAGGTTTTCTCGAGATCCAAAAAAAACTTGACAGTAAAAAAGTTTGTTGACCTAACTAAGATGACATCTTCGATTACTTAATTTTAATAAGAACTAAGCAAGAAAAAATCCGATGAGGGTATAAAACGAGATTTTCTAAAGGTTTAAAAATTAGCATATTTTGAAGTAAATATTATTCAAATTTACAGCTTAAATTTACTGTTAATTAGAGAAGAAATTTAACAAGAATTAAAAACTGATCTAGGTTTATGGTAATATACGACTCGTATTACCCCTCGTGCATATTCATAGTTTTGTTACTTCCTGCTCTTTCATTGGTTACAATTCAATTAGAGGCTTATTTGTTTACATTTTTCAAACCGTTAATTAGTTAATCCTTTTAAATTTTGCACACGGCACTTCGACAATATGGCCCCGGCCTTAAATGTTCAACGCGCGGACATACGTGTACTATTCATTCATATACAGTACCTATCCTCTTTTTTTCTAATTCCCCCTCTTTTATCTTCAGTTGAATGTTCCTTCTTTCAATCACCCTCTATTTTTCATTCCTCTCCTTCCATTCATTCATGACTTATCTTTCTCTCTTTCATTCATCAGTCTTTTATCCATTCATGTCTATCTCTTCTTTCTCCAACCACCCTCCCACCTCTCACTCTCTCTCTCTCTCTCTGTCTCTCCCTCTCTCTCTCTGTCTCTCCCTCTCTCTCATATTTCTTACAAAATCATACATTTTTTATTCAACATATCTCTGCATGATCAACAAAATATTTCACAACCAACAAAAATTAAAATAGGAAGTATGAATCCTTTTATGATGACAGTGATATCTCTTTTTTAATATTCACATCAAGTATGTTCAACTTCTTTGAACACTTGATAGGAGACAAAATTCAACATTGATGTCCAAATGCACTACATAGACATAACCACCCACACAGAAATAAAGAAAGAAAAAAAAATCATGATACAATCAGTATTTACATACCATACCCTAACATACATAATCAGATATAGAAATAAGTAGAAACAACTTACATACATACATGTACATATATATGCGTGCAAAAGCAAGTATTAAATGACCAATATTAAATCAATCTGAGTTAATGGCAAGTTAAAAAGTATCACATTTATTTCCCCTGTGAAATATAATAATATGTACTACATGTAGCGATACAAAAACAAAATATGCCACACTTGAAAACCTTTTTTTTTTTTGCTCACCTGGTACCACTTTTTGATATTTAGCTTCAGAAAGATGAAGACAAGATGTAGACGAGAGATCATAATCAGATTTTTCATAATTGCTATGATTTATAATAACAAGTACAGGGGAGAATAGAAGGATTAATACATAATGGTAAATCATTTCTCTACTGAGTTTACAAGATTTAGATGGGTGATAAACTAAAGCCAAAGTCATTCAAATAGTGCAATAATCAACTAGTAAATGATATAACAGTAATCAACTAGTAAATGATATTATAACAGTAATAAACTAGTAAATGATAATATAAGTCGTTGAGCTACAAGTCTGGAAATATGCCTCAATTATATCATGGAATACATTGTTTAATACACTCCCTTTACCTCCAAAATGATCACGTTTCAATGCTTTATTAAACTTCATTTCCTTGAAATTTTGAAACACAAGTATTCTAGCATTTTCATTTCATTTAATGCACTGAACAACAAAAAATAAATTAACTTACTTTGAAATAAAAGAAAGAAGACCAATTTGATTTTTAAAAGCAATCCTACATTCAAACTCTTTTTTTAAGTCTCATAATTTGACAAATTAGCTCTAGGGAGTAATTAAAAAGAGCACAACAAAAGTGCTAGCATTCCAAAAAAATCTTCCACTGCACAGGTGCCTTAAAATATAAAATCTCGCAGTTTATGAAATCTGAAAAGAGGTGTCTTGGTCCAAACTGGACACATTCAAGAAGATGACATGAAGCAGTGTTTCTTGAACTCAGTTACAAATGATTTGCATAGTGCAACAAAATACAACAAAATGAATGCATGAATGAGACACGGAATTACTAGGTCATTCAACAAGCAACTCTTTGTACACATCGTGAACAAGTCAATCTCCAGATATTCCAACTACATGACAACCAAAAAGAATAAAATCATATTCACCAATTCTTTTCGAGGTCACAACTTGCACATTTTTCTTGTGGTAAAAAAGTAAGTACAAGCTGTTCAACAAGGTATGCCACTTTCATAGCAATTACTTTTTAATTTGATATTTTTCAATCAAATTTTCTTTAAAGCTCATCATTGCGCTACATCCGCTTGACTTGCACACTACAGTTACTAAGCCTGATACAGCTGTTTTCATAAATTGTGCCCTACTCAATTTGGCAGTAAGCTTGCACACACTAAGAACCAAAGGTGGTGCATAACACGAGTGATGCCCAAACATGCATAAGAATACACCAAAATGCTCAAAAAGTCCATTGTGCCCCAACACTGATTAACAAGTGAAGCGACTGAAAATGTTCCACCTTCTCACTGAAACTGGCAATGCAGATTAATTTTGATCTGAAATGTACTTTGGTAGTGAATCTTTCTAAATAATCATGATTGTTCGTGAAATTGCAAATGTGTGTAGAGAACACTGCCAGGACACAAACTTGCATATATATATAACAGATCAGCACAAAATACTTGTAACAGACAACAATGACACATACATAGTAACAAGAATCATTTACACCTTTGAAACTAAATAGTATACTTAAATATATAAATATATACATGATCATATGTAACATACATACTCAATCTGAGTATTATTTTACTTTAATATCTCTTACACCATCAAAACATCTCTTATGGTTAATATAAATAGGCAGAAATTATAAAATATAGAGTATTTTCTCTTTCATTTATGACAGAATATTATCTTTTCAACCCTTTCGCACATACCCGAAAAATATCTTTTGTTTGACATTTGCTTCATACTGAATTGAAATACTGCATACTACAATGAGGTCACTACAATTCCCTTCAGGGAGCCGAACATTTCGTCTGCTTAGAGCCAGAAGGGCGTTAACTCATATTCTTTTTAATACACAGAGTTAACGCCCTTCTCGCTCTCAACAGACGGTTTGTTACTAGATGAGATGAAATATACAACACATATTACTTTCATTTCTCCCTCTATATTTCTTTGTGCCGTGACAACAAAAAATATTGGGGAGAGGTTTTCAAAACTTAGTAAAACTAAGTCACATCTTATCGTCTCACACAAGATGCTTGGCTACAAACACTGCTTCTTCGCCTCCCTTTCAACACGTCATGTACATATTTGCACATGGCCTTTCTAGATTGTCGATTACCCTATACTGAGGAGTGCCTCAAACCTTAATTTCTCTATTTCCAAATCCTCTAAGATGAAAGCTTTTCCTCTCTTTCTTCCTCTATCTTATTCTAAGAACCATTTCCCCAGACATCTACAGATAGGTTGGTTGTGAAGCTGCTATGAGCAGCTAAGTCTCCACCACTGTTCAGTATATGCCATAGAACACGACCTCAGCCATATCTATATCTACCTCGTGACCAATCTTTGCATCTCAAGTAGGCAATCTCTCATGTCGCAGCAGCTCATGTTTATGTCTCAGTCAATGCATATACTCTCAGAGAGACTTACTCATCTGAGCCTCCTGTATGCCACAGCGAGGCTACGAGGCATGTGCAATAGTGAAAAGAAATACATCCATGAATATGATGAAGTATGGCATCCACTGTATATTGATCCCCATATCTGTAGTCAGTGAGAACTGTCAATTTCCACAAGTTTCCATTGCCTGCAGAGGTGCTCCTTTGACAAGAAGTCTTGAACTTTGGCAACATTTCTCCACCCTATGAGGTGATCCATTAAATGCCTCTACTTGTTTCTTCCAGAGAGGTACAGATCTCTTTCAATTTCACTATTTCAAGGATTCCCATCTGCAACAGTCTTTGCAAAATTCTCAGAGTGGACCTGTGGTACACAGGGCAATGTTTAACGAAGGGTCCCGCCAAGGGTCTAATCATCACTGTCACTCTCGCTGTCCTCGTACCCGCTGAAGTCGATGGACGCCGGGAGCTTGTCTGCACGCTGGGCGTACTCCACAAGAGCAAAGTAACAGAATTCGTACTGGTCTGGGGTTTGGATGCTATAGGCACGCTGGGCTCTCATGAGACGTACAGTGTTGCAGACATCGATGGTTCTTACATCTTCAAGACGGGCTAAGCTGATGTCTAGTGTACAGAAGGTACCTGCGGAGCAGAAAAAAGGGTAGAATTTAATAACGATACTAAGATGAACTATGACTCCTGTACAGAATTTATTCTTTCACTTTAATCACCATATCTATAGTTTATTGCAAATAAATTAATAGCACACGATCTCCTACCTTTTTTTTAAATCCCCGGTTTTTATCTTCCATATCCAAAGATGTAAGAGACGACAGTTCTATCATGCTAACTTTTGTCTACTTTTCTTCATTTAGATACCTCACTCTAATTTTTAGTGTTAACTGTATTAAGCAAATGAACAGCTTTACCTCTGAAAATAATTATGCATATCCAATATCAATCATCCCTTTCTCAAAGCCCACTGCTTTCCCCTTGACAATCAATAAGAAAGAAAAAAAAACCCAGACAATCTTTCACAAAATTTAATGCAAATGTAATATAAGATGAAATGAGTTAGGAAAGATGCTGTACAGAGATGTTCCCAAACCAATCTTAAGTCTTTATTCTAATGATCAACTAGATGCTCACCTGTCCTACCGATACCAGCGCTGCAATGAACAACGATGGGTGGACCCCCTGGGTGTCCGCTCCAGTCCTCTCCCATCTCCTTGACAGCTGTTGACTGGTACTGTCTCACCTCCTCCCTGAACTCCAGCATGGCTAGGGCAGAGCGGGGTGTCCCAAAGTCTGGCCAGCTCGTAAACTGGAAGTGAGTTATTCTCCTGCTCTCCCCAGTCTTTATGAACACGAGAAGATAAAAATGAAGATTAGGATAACAAAATTCTTCAACTAATTTTTGGGGTACTGGTCCTCCACAAATTTGCCACAATTCTTTGAGTTGAGATCACACAAAAATTACAAGACACAAGTGTTGTAGTCGAGACCAGGGTCCCGTTTCATAAAACTGAAACGCGCATGACTTTTGTTGGCTGCGCTTATGTGATGTCATCCAGGAAAGCAAATGGCAGCCTCCATGACTGTGCAACTCTTGGCATTTCTATGGGGTTCGTAACAATTTTTATAGACTTCATAATCATATTGCCGACCCGTTTTATAAAACACGCAGGTTTTTATTGTGGTGTCCAACACACTCGGCTTGCGCCTCGTGCGTATAGTACACCACGATAAAAACCTTTGTGTTGCCAGATCGCACAACGCACTCCCAACCATGTATTAACAGTATATTATTATCATAATTATTCCTCTTGAACGTTGTGTATGCATTCTGGACTAGGAAGCAGGGTGGAAAATGAAGATAGCTTACCGCGCTGTTGTGAACCGTCAGCACTGTGATGGTGTAATCCCTCCTTGGGTCCACCTCTAAATTGGCAACAGATATCTTTCCGTACTCTCCTGTCGTTCCCTCTTCCAGGGGCCAGTACTGACCGCACTTCAACCTCCCTCTCTCTACCGTCCTGGTTGTCATGACGATGGTCCTGACCTGACTCTCCCATATCATGAGCCAGAAATCAGTGAAAGTCTTTGGTAATGGGCCTGTGGTGGAATAAAGTGGTATGATGTCAAACTTGACTGCATCTTTATTTACCTAGTACATCCATATAACATCAATCAAATTTTCCTTTTCCTCTTTTGCTAAAAATGTGTCTGTTTTTACAATGGAAAAGATAAGGAAATTATGGAGTCTACATGTAGTCTCACCCGAAGTTTCACCAAAAATTAACAAGTCTAACATTTAAAAAATTTCAATAACTGTGTCACAAAACCTCTTTCACTGTAATCAAAATTACATCCAACTATTTCTTTATCAAATCCTAGCCTTCCTTGATTAACCAGATATCATACAGATGCAATTAAAAAATCATTAAAAAATGGCATCTGATTTAGAAACAACCCCCAACATCAGACTGGAACAATACACATTATGAAACAAGTGGGATTACATGTACATACCCTGGGACAATACACATTATGAAACAAGTGGGACTACATGTATATACCCTGGGACAATACACATTATGAAACAAGTGGGACTACATACCCTGGGTAGCAATGAAGGCATTTTTCTGCTTGTATCCATCCATGTAGTTAGCATTGAGGTAATCTGAGTAAGGATCTCCATTGAGCACTGGTAATGAGACTCTGGAATGGTCGTAGCAGAGAACATCAGCATACCGGTTCTTATGCACGTTCAGTCTGTGCCTGAAATGGAGGAGATGAAATATACTTAGAGTAAACCATTAAATCAGTATGATTGAAAAATAGAGAGATGATTATTAGTAGAAGAAAATTGAAGAATATATATTACAATAAATAATTCATAGATTTGAATATCATATATTTCATATATTTAAATTTCACAAAAGATTCACGCAAGACTGATGAGAAAGAAATCTTAAAAATGCAGATACCATTTTAGGTCAACAACCTTGGGCGTAGTCTCATGAATAACGCTATTGGGGAAACCCCTACCCCTAAGAGGGCAATCAAATTAATAGCAACAAAGGGCCTCAGTCTGTAAAATGTGAGTATTTGAACAGTAGCACCTTTGCGGTTAATCAACTCTCTGGGAAACCATGCATGCCTTTGTCTGTCATCATTGCTGAGACAGCTCGCCAGTCACCTGCGCTAATTGCACAGACACTTGTGAGCGGTAAGAGCGACTGGTCCGCATAGGAATGAGAGAGACCTCACGGTACCTCCCACAGGAGAATAAGATGAGATCAGTGAGGTAATGAGACTGCTTCAGAGAATCGGACCAGTGCCTTATATTGACCCATTATTGGTCATTCCGCACATGATAGGAGCCTGGATATCAGTCAGGTTTTATCCCCTTATTGACCTATTATTGGTGATTCAAGAAGATGATCTAGGCTCTTTGATGTTAATCACACTTGATCATAGCAGGTTCAACTGCAAGCCCACACAATAGAAAGAGAGAGGGATTTAGAAAAGACAGTAATTGCTGGCCTCCCTCCCCCCCCCCCCCCCCACAAAAAAAAAGAAGTAAAGGAAATTTTGATAAGGGGGTAAATTAAGTGCTCAACCCACGGAAACATAAATAGGGTATTAAGTAAATATCATTTTTGAAATTGAATAATGATTTGCCAATTTCTAGAAGCAAAGATGCAACTGCTGTGCCATTTTCGATTCAAACCTCATAGTGCAATCAAGCAGACAAGTTGCTTTGAGAGCAAGTCGTAATGAAAAAAGTTCCTCAATTTATCGGTCATTGACATCAGCCTTGCCACACATTTCACATTCTCATCATGGGCTACTTCACCACAGGATTACACTCCACAAATCACTGTATTACTAATTTCTGCTTCATTATTGCTCCCAGCCAGTCAGGAAATATGGTTCTCTTCCTCTCTGACACCTCCCCTTTCCCTTTGTCCTATCTCCTTCCCCCTTCATCAAGCCACAGATGCTAAGCAGATGCACCCCTCTTCATCATCACCGCCCTCTAAAACATGTGAGCGTATTCCGTTACACTTGCCATGCACACAGGCATGCCTGGCGGGCTGGCACGCATCATAGCGATGTCTAAAAACCAGGAATATGTAAAGCAGTATGTGCGTTCACTGGAGGATTTGTTTCAATCAAATATTCACAAGGATCGAGAGAAAGCAGCTTTTCGCTCTCTTTTGCAGAGCATCTAGTTTGGTGTTGCTTGAAGGAATGAGTCATAGACTTGACTGAATCTCCACATGTCACTCAATCGACTACGGTGGGATGCCTGCGTATCCCTCGACATTTGAATTACAGATTGCATTGATGTTTGAATGATGTCCCCTAGGGGTAGGGGAAGGAACATTTGAAGATTTAAAATGCAGAATAACAATGACATGATTACTAATCAAGGACCTGAAAATGCCCACTTCAAAAGCAGAAGAAATCCCAGATGTCGTCTCATAATATGCTATGCACAGAGAAAATACATGTACATACATTGTACTAGGATATGGTCGACATCCATATCCAGGTGAAAAATAAAGAATTATGATTAATCCTTTGTTTACGAGTATGATCACCAAGGGATGCTTCCATTATTCATGATTCATTTCACAATGGATATCACAAGCCAGTCAAGATGGAACATTCCCACTGCAAAAATCTCTCTCCTCTCAACCTTTCAGTGTTGTATGACTGAACCTGTTCTCATTGTACACCACAGGCGATGAAACACAAGCTTATACCATGAAAAGAGAAGAAATTTATAATTGTAAAATCTTGACGTTGTCAAGGTCAAGGTCAAGGTGTAAATGAAATACAAGTGTGTTGGCATGTTTCATGCATTGTTAAAATAACAACATGGAGGATTTTTCAGCATGTTTTTTTACAGGGGAGTTTCAGCATAGCTCCTGACAAAGTTCCACTGTAAAATCGTGATGTTAGTACCATCACAATATTTGCACCACAGTGGAAATGGACCTACACCTGCTTTCTCAAACTATGCAATGTCTGAATTTCATAAATAAATTCTACAGAGGCAGAGCATATACATGCAGCGCCTTTCCGGTTTTAAGTTCCAATGCTTGAGGGCAGTGTGGATATTACGGTAGGCAGGCGGCAGAGCGCCAGGTCACCTGCCGATGTCACCGATACATCAGGACAGTTTCTCTGAAATGTAGGAATGCAGGGGGGTGAGTCAGCCCCCCTTTGGCACCTGATCAAACCTCTAGGGCATTCCAAACCCAGTGGATACACTACGACAGGGATACCCCTCATACCCTACTTTAGAGATCTACACTGGTCCAGTTAAACTGGTTTGGAATCAAATTGCTCTAGTTCTTTGCGATTTGATAATACCATGCATGAGTGTGTACTCAGCCTCTGAATGTTCAAATACGACATCAGGTAGTGCTATTAGAACGTCAATTCAAATCAATTCATGCCTTCCAAGTTTCAACAAAACATATAGCAAAATTAAATTAATATCATGTATCTAGGACTAGGTCTACTCTGACCAATAATATTTCATCATTAGTTCCATAGCAAATGTATATGTAATTGATCTCTCGATCTGTCATAATTAGTCCTGTTCTACTTTACAGAATTTCAATTAAATTTTATTCTTCAATCTACATTATTAACAACTAATCCATGTACATGTAAGTACTCATGCACACAAATAGGACATGATAGAGACTGACAAAGAGATGAGTAGTTAGAAATAAGAGGAAACAAAATTTGGAAAACAGTGTGTAATGGAACAATAAAGAAAGAGAAAAAGAGAGAGAGATAGAGAGGGGGGGAGATAAGGAGCTCTACTATTATTAGCAACTTAATATTTTATTCCATTCAAGAGCACTTTTTTTTTTCTTGACTTAACACCATTCATAAAACTAAGGACTGCTAAGAAAATAGTCTGGCTTCTTCCCAAACTTGTACATGGACACTGATGATTCATTTAGCAAGTCTACAGCAATTATAACCGCAAATGTATTCAAGGACTTTACAGACAGTTAAGAAAACAATTACACCACTTTATTTTCCCATGCTATTCTTTGTACAGGGCAGCACAGCACGTTCTTTTCACAAAACATGGAAGTCCTGTCTAGCCATGGTCATGCAGAACATACAAGAATGATATAAATATTAAAGAAAAAGTAAAATATAGATTGTGAAATCAAGATGACGAGGGGGATCAGAGAGAGTCACAAGAGTGAGTTCTTGTACTTGGGGGTTTTAACGACCATGTTCTTGCAGACTTTGGGGTTTTACAGACGGTTTATCAATTAAATTGAATATTATTGCTGAAGCATATGTCCCAGATAGGTAGAGACCAGAGAGCTGACCACTATGCTTAGGACTGATCAGTGCTTCCTATCCTCCCCCCCCCCCCCCCCCCAAAAAAAAAAAAAAAAAAAAAAGAGAAATACATTTAAAATTTACTATGTCGTTGAATACCACTTTTTCTGGTATTGTTCATTGACCAAAAGGAAAAGTCAATCTGCCATTCCTCTTATCTTCACAATGAGGGCAATCATTAAAGTTACAATGCTACTTTCAACGAACTCTGGATGATCTCTCTATTACGATTGCTTAAGGTTTCTCAGACGCCATGGCAGGAAAACAATAGAACCTTGGGGTAAACAACAAGTCCCTACCTCAGGAAACAAACAACAATCTCACCTACATATGTTAACACAGGGCCTGGATAGAACCACGATGCGCCCGATGATTCATACTGACTGGCCCACTCAAGAAGTTCAAAAGTTTGCCGGAACCTTCCCGCAACGACCTGTCATCAACAACTTGTTGCAGCTCTTTCTCGGTAATCCTCCTGATCCCACTCATAGCTAACTATTACCACAGGTATATAACTGTATTCTCTTTAAGGTCATCAGTGATGAGGGGGTGGTGCCTTCTCTGGATAATGATCATTTCAAATGGTATCTATCAACTCTTATCAATTGTGACCCTACTGAAAACATCACAACTATTTGCATAGATATAACTCTGTCGAGTATTATACCTTAGGGTCATCAATGGTTGAGGGGGTAGTGCCTTCTTTCTTGTTTCCATCATTTCAAATGGTATCCATTTAATCAACCTTTAGTCTACTCAAAATAATGAAGTTACGTGTGTAAAACTACCTTTCCTAATTATTCAGGTGGAAGGCCTAGGATGTCTTTAGACAAATTTGACAGTATAATCTTCCCTAAAAAATATGAACATGAAGAAATAAGAAAGTATTTACAACAGTCCAAGAAGATTTTAATGAATCAACTTTCATTTGGTAATTAATACAAAATTATACCTCCACATATAGGCTACTATATTTACGATGAATATGTTTTTATCCTTTCTCTCAGATTCAAAGTCGTTTTTGGAGACATCTTTCACCTTAAAACAAACTGTGAGAAAAATTCCTATCGTATTGATAAGTGAGACAGCTGATAACAAAATGTACATGTAGTCTTCCTAAAGTAAAAGAATCTGAACAACAGAAATCACTTAATCAAAACCAAATAGCTGACACCGTATGTCCCGCTGTTCTCCTAAAGAGCATGCTGATAGATGTCAGTGATGACTACGCTGTTTCTTTAACAAATCTGAAGAGATGATGGCATTTTGAGGATTTGACGATTCTCCATTTACGTAGGTTAAACCCAAGACAGTAAGGAGCAACATGACAGGGGGTCATCATGATATCAAGCTATGCAGGTAAATGCTAAGATTTTATTCCCACTTTAATCCATCTCATCAATATTATCTTCATATATACATGTACACAGTAAATAAACATAAACATGTATTCTCGCTCCGATAGGTCTACCCTTAGGGAGGACTGGCCTCAAAGTTAACCAAAGAATTCACCCTCAGAGGGTCTACATCATTTCCATGTCTCATCCCCCTTTTATCCGTAATCCTCACTTTCATGAGATGCTTTCTAAATATAATACATTGTGAATTTTCAGATTTTGTGGTAATATCCTTCTATCTATAGTTTAAATCATATGATGCATGAGATAATCTATTCTATTCCCTCTCCCAGAAATTTGCTATAACTAGCTCCAGAAGTGATCCAAATTGAAAACATTTCTTTCATATCAAAAAATGACAAAAAAACCCTACCAGACATAGAGCATGTGGTAATTAAATCCAGCTAGAATATTTCACCCACACCGACTACTCACTCATACTTTCAGCGGGCATTTAATTCACCGGTTCCTACTTCTCCCCCTCTATTTTTTATTTCCCCACAAAAAATCTAAAGGGATGCAAGAATATCTTGAATCACCCACAAGTTATGGTATGTCCAACCTGCCCAAGATTCTCATCGTTTGTTACTTGCATCATTATCTTGTAGAGGATTCTCATTTATCCTTACTCCCTCTATTTCTTTATCTATTGCTCTCCATCTCTCTCTCTCTCTCCATCTCTCTCTCTCTCCCATCTATCACTCTCATTCCACCTCCTTCATCTCTCTCTCTCTCTCCATAAACTCACTACATGTATCTCCTCATTCCCCTTTCTCTACTTAAAGTAGCTATTCCAAGAAAATCACAAATATGGCAATTAATGTATCACTAGAAACTGGGAAGCTTACAGATGGCAATCGTGTAAGTTTTATGTCAACTGCGTATCTGATGATTATAAAAACATAAATAAAAGCTCTTCTAACCATCTGGAATATCCGAGGATTCGCCAGAAATATAGCGATGTTTTGATGTCGTCACACTAGGGACCGATCCTGCTTAAGCAGACAACGTCCTATAATGAATGAACGTAATTGCAATGCAATTATTTATCAAATTATAAAGAGTTTGGTATATTTAAACATGACCTTATTTCACACCATTCTAAAAGGGAAAGTGAAACTGATTCTGAAAACTAAAACCATTTGATTGTAAATACACAGGAGAAGGGTCAATGATCAATGAAATAAACCCCATTTTCAAATTGAAAACCCCTCTGAATAATAGCACGGATGTATCGGGCCGGGGCCGGGGCCGGGCCGGCCCGATGGGAGTCGACTCTGAATGGAATCGAAATCGAGCATCTGGCATGCACTAGTGTAGGCAACGTATGGCTTGCGGCCTCGGAGTCGACTCCATTTGGAACCGAGACGTCGCGTCGGAATCGGAATCGGTTCTCTCTCATAGCAGAACCGCCCAAGCCTACTCTTTATGTATCTCACACACACCAAAATTGTCTTGGGTCACAGCTCAGTTCATTCCACCAAGCAAATCACTATTTCCTCCATATCTAATCTCCTATGAACTTGTCTGAGCTATGCCTTACTTGTATTTCCTACATGCTTGTATCCTGCAAAATCCCTTCACATCATCGTGTTCGATTTTAACCAACTCAAAGCTTGTCACATCAAGGTACTAGTCATCTTGTCTTCAGTACCAGCCCATCTTTAATACCCACTTTAGCAACTGGATTGTCTTGGTCACTTTTCTCAGAAGGGAATGATGATTACACTTGCTATTTCAGTCCCAGTGCCAAGAGAGCTTTTAAAACATTTTAAGGATTCCTCAACTTAATACCTGAAACTTACACCAATGTTTGAATTTTGCTAGTTTTACAGTACACAATGTGTACAAGATGAAAGTGTAATAGCAGTTTGAATGATATTACTTACTTTGATGCATAGAAGGTTCCTGCAGGAGGTTCCGCCCTGATGGCAGCATACTCCTTGTAAATCCCACTCTGCCTCATGTTGAGGATATAGGACACCAAGGCCTCTATGTCCATGCCGCTATCCGTGGGCTGATGCACCGACTCTGTAGCAGAGAAAACAGGCAGATCCCTTCTATCTGGAACTGGGGGTGGTGAATCGTTGGGTCGGGGTCGAGGTGGCTTGGGCGGTGGTCCCACGGGGATACCGTCGCCGTCATCGTCTTTATCGTCTTTTCCCAAAATTTCAGTTTCGTGTTTTTCCTTTGCGTCCTTCTCCTCATCATCCATATCCCGAAACCTGGGGTCTTTTAAGGAGCCATTGCCCCGAGAGTCTGTGATGAGTTGACCGTTACCCGTACCATTGGCGCTGTCGCTACTACTACCATTTGTTTTCATATCCTCTATGCTGCCACGTATGGGATCCGATTGCGTGCCGCTGTGGCTCGACTGAAGACTGTCCGTACTACCTCTATGGCTAATGTCCACTATGAATCCGTCTGAGGGTGAGCCTATATCTGGGATCCTATCGATCCTCTCCGGAGCATACAGTTCAACAGCTTTCTGGTTGGCCTCTAGGGCCTCAGGTGTATCTACCAGGGCATCACTGAGATCACGGGAGTTACGGTTCTTATCACTGTTTTGGTCCAGACATGAGTTGAGCCAGTCTAGATGTTTGACCTCTGCGGTGCCACCAAGGTCTTTGGGTAGTGAGGTGGCAGGTAGGTAGCGACATAGTCTCTCAGCACTAACAAGGGTTACCTGAAAAATGATGAACAAGAAAGAAAACAGAAAGAACACAAATTAGAATATCTGCTGATGCCAGAACAGAAGCTGGTTGCCAAAATACATAACATACACCAAATGAGAAATTGTTATTTACACATATCTATTAGGTAGCTGACATGACTCCCAGCCATACTAACAAGAACATTCACCTACAACTGCCGCTCTCCACCCATGAGTATATGGTAACCTGAGCACTTACACACATGTATCAAAACTTGAAGCTCAGCGAGAGTGAAAATACTAGAGAGCCAGTACACGGGCCATAAGTGCCATAGAGAAAACAAAAAGTTCTATTATTATTATTATGATGTGATTGTGTATTTGGCAGCTATATGTATCTTACCTCTGAAACGTCACTCACCAGAGTGGCACTTACACGGCTCCCAAATGACAACTTTTTCAAAAGGGCATTCATGATGCGCGCAGTTCTTGCTTTCGATGGCATTACATATAAATGTTTCAAAATGTGCCAATGTCAAATGTTTCTAGACTCTTTGCCTGCCATTCATTACCATCGTAAATAAATGGTCTTCTATTTGGATGCCAGATTCACTGATCAACGTACAAGCAGCGATGTTGAGTATTTTCTCAAAAAGTGCATGGTTATCGGTAATAGTCCCAATCAGTGTTGCCTGTGAAGATCCTCTCGTAACATCACTCATTGAGCCATTAAATAAAGATGAAATTCCCATCAGCTTCCAATCTAGAATAGACACATCAACAGATTTGGAGTACGCAAAAGGTGTAGTATACAACAGCTGTGGTACACGAAACTCCCAAACAGGGGTACACAAATCAAAATGACTCGGAGGGAAGACGGCCTCCAATTCAGTCACTTAGCATCAGAGATGGTTAGATCATGAAGCTACAGTAAAATCAGAATGGTAACACTGAACAATGTGCATCAAATCCAAACACTCAATTACTATTCCTAACGGCAATCCTACACAGTCTAAAGTGAACGTCCTGATGCTTCGCAAGTCAACTGCTAAAATGAACCAAGCAAGCATCCGTCTGCTCATGAGTCTTACAACACTGCTCACTCGCTCGGCAGGAGAACTTTTTAGTGGCAGCAGTCAGAACACAAGTGACACACACAGATACACACCCTCACACACACATGCGCACAGGTTTGTGCTCTAGTGATCTTGTTGGAAAGCACAGCAGGATATATCTATGCCCAATTAGGCACACCGAGCCATCTTCTCTCTTGTTCCTTTTATTTCTCTCTCTCTCTCTCTCTCAGATTCTCAATTTTACACTCTCATTAAGCAGGTAATTTCTCCACTCTATTCTTTAAAGTTGTTGCGCTGATAAAAATATTTCCTGTATTTCCTTCTTTTCTGTTAAACCTCTCCCTTTTCTTAACATTTAACAGTTTGTACATGTATATGTAAATGTACTTTCAAAATATCCGAGTATACAGTCATAATTATAGTTTCTCTCTCTCTCTTTCTCTCTCCCTCTTATACTCATCTAATCACTCTGTTATCAATGAGATGAGACATATCCTTCTAATCAGGATATACCATATATGGCAACTAACTACCCACTTTGTCTCTTTTGACCAATGAGAAGGCTTCTTTCAAATGATATAACATCTACTTCTCAGGTCTTACATGTAGCAATCAAAGGTTAGAATGATCACAGAAATGAATCAAGAAAGAGAAAAATGAATGGTTCTTGTCACTCAATACCTTGATGTTATTCTCTATGCACAGAGACTCCCAACTCTCCCGCTTTGAGGCCATTTTCGCAAATCTCCTGCTCGAGTTTGAATTTCTCCCGCTCTAGCTGTGTGCTGTATTTCCTCCTGCTTAAAATTAGCTTTCTCCCACCCAACTACCTCTTTTTAAAACATTAAACTAAATTCATGATCTTAATCATTGAATTATACATTTAGTTTTGCCATATGTTCAAAAATAAGCCTAAAGATCATTGAAGATAGCACCAGAGAGCATCTATAACCCTAGAGCTTCCAACTAGGGCCCTTAAGCAGGTACGGGTCTGTATACCTTGGCCGCAACGGGCGTCGCGCGTCCCGCTTTGCGCCCGTGATGTGCCCATGTTCAAGCGCGATCAGAGTCTCCAGTTTGCTAGGGGGTCCAGGCAGGAGAATCTCCCATTTAGGAGGTGCTTGGGGTTGGAGTCTCTGTATGCACGGTACATGATTCATATTCTTGACCCCTTCTGTACCACTAGATTTCTAAAAAATGATCAGACATGTAAATTAACTTCCCATAATAAAGTTTAAGGTTTCAATTAAATGTTTTGTTGTTAAATTTGGCATTACATTTCTTCCATGAGAGCTAACTTCACCTTATATTTAGGCCTAGTTGATTCTATTTTGGTTAGAAATCGCTATTTTTATTCAAAAATCTTGAAGCAGAGCGTGAAAGTTCTTGGGCAGGATTTGCCACCAACAGCGCAGGAGGTAATACGACATTTACAAGAAGTTCATATGACAATAGCATCTTTTTGAGCTACACTCTCCTTCATCAGCTGTAATTGCTCAACATGTGGTTTAAATCATATTATCTATAAATACTAACAAGTCTTTAAGTCTTGTTAATTCATTACTTATCGATGAGGTTTAAAGAATATCAGGAGGATGCATTCTTCAAATTCAGCCTAAAATACAACGATAAATATATAACAATCAGCCATAAATACTATATGCTACAATCATTATCTCTACTTGCCTGATTACTTTTGTGTGACAAACTGGGATGTTTGGTGGGTTTTTTTTTTTGGGGGGGGGGGGTTTGGGGGGGAGGTGTGTCAAGAATTTGGGCATACATGCAGAAGCAGATGAACAGCTAAATCTCATCAGCTGTGATAATAAAAGATTTAGATCAATGAGAAGTAGTGAGACAGAAGAAAAAGGCAAATAAAGATACATGTGTATGTATTTATAGGCCTTCTTCTTCTATACGTGAATACCAAACATCATGAGGTATTCATGAGCTAATTATTCATGGACTGATCAGATTAAGAACTTGATAGAGTATAGAGAGTTGGGGGGATATAGAGACAGATATTTAATGATGAGAGTTTAGAGAAGAGGCAGATGCACTCTTCATCTGCTGCCATGAATACAACGATCAAACCAAAATAAAACAATCAACCAAAAATACACACTATACATTACAATTACATCTCCATGTTAACATGGTTACGATTGCCCAATTACACTTGTGTGACAAATTGAGGAGTTAAGGTGTATCAAGAATATGGGTATACATGCAGAAGAGGATGAAATCTAATTTCAGCTCTTCTTCTTCTTCTTGTTTTACATGTAAATGTGAATCCTAAACATCATCAATTATTGACGAACGAGTCAGACACTTAGGAACTGTATATAGAAAGAGGGGAGATGGGAAAGAGAGTGAAAGGGAAGAGAGTGAAAGGGAAGAGAGTGAAAGGGAAGACAGACAGACAAGAGAGATATAGAGAGAGAAAGTTAGACAGACAGACAGACCACGATACAGACATACAGATAGACATAAACAGAGAATGCTGAGAGAGAGAGAGAGAGAGAGAGAGAGAGAGAGAGAGAGAGAGAGGGGGAGGAGGCGGAGGGAGAGATAACTATGAACTTTCCAAGCAACGAATTGACACAGCATTTTTCTTTTTAATCAGCAATATGTTACTAAGATTCTATGAAGCCCAAAACCAAGATTTATCAGGATAAAGTTCTCTGTAAAATGAAATATTACTCATTTCTGTGACCTCTCCACAGAAATACTTTCTGCACTACACTTTAAAATTATGACAAGAACCCACCCTTTCAACTTTTCTTTGTAAATTCTAACTTTAGGGGAGGAAACTCATCAAATACAAGCAATTCTCACAAAATCGATTGTACTGATATTAGCAACAATAACAATAAAGCATATTTGATGGCAATAAATATATGAGTAGGACTAGGAGATTATCCAGAAAATATCGTCTGTTTGGAGCCAGAAAGGCGTTAACTCATATACTTTACCACAGAGCTAATGCCCTTCTGGCTCCATATGACGGGTAAACTTATGACATTATGACATTTATCATTTCACATTAGAGTGGGGGGTATTGACCCTTCAAGAACCTTTTCTACCTCTATTCCATGCAACATACCACAGAGTCCTGAATAGTATTGGCTGCACTGTTCCATTTCTCTATTCATGCTATCGTTATGAATTCCAGCTCAAGATTTCATTGGAAAACCAGATGTACCCTCCTTGCTTGCACATGCCATCAATAGATAGATTCCTTTTAAGATTCTGAGACATCAATTCCGAAGACAGCTTGTCGTGCACTTACGAGACAGCTTCCACAAGTATGTCTCACGAGGTATGATCTACACCGGAATGTCCAACTTTTAAAAAGAAAGTCAACTTTACTCAATTGATGCTTAGTTTATTCAATTATACAATTAATGGAATAGATCTATATGGAGATTTGAAATGGAACAGACACTATCTGTGCATTTTTTTTTCTTCAAAAATGCACACTCAATGCAAGATGGTACAAAATTGTATGGAGAGCATATCCAAACTTACCTGTAAAACCAGAAACGTTAGTGACACAAAACTTTTGTGAATTGCAAATGACAGCCATTTTCACAGCAAGAAACTTTTGCGATTTGCAAAAATTGAGTGAAAATTTCTCGTTACAGTATTCCCATGTGATAGGTATACCACATGAACATCCTACTTTTAAAGGGAAAGGCTAACTCATTCCAATTCATTCAGTTATAAAATTACTGGAATAGACTGGATAAGGAACACATGATATATGCTCTTATTTTCTTCAAAAATTTGTAATCAGTATTAAATTGTATTCTTCAAATTGGCAGCACAATTTTGAGAGCTTCACCAAAGTCACTCAATATCAGAACCTATTTCCAGGCGATGCCGTACAAGCACTTATCAACACCTACAACTATCATCTTCATCCCACGGATTACATTTGTATGGCTTCCGGGTAATTACTTCCAAAATCCCCTGTGAATCTCACTCCTTTTGTCACAGAAGGGTTGCCGTTCGTTCTTGGACTTTCTTTCTTGCAAATGACGACGATGCCTCTTCCAAATGAGATTTCATTTTAATGTACCTTGATCCCTTTGAATTGAATTCAATCAAAGAGATAACAAGCTTCTGCTACTGAGGATGCTGAGGAGTTCATTAGAAGAGTATTGGAAAATGTTCTTGATAAGATTTGTAAAAAAAAAGTAAAGAAAATTCTACCTGTTGGTTCTCTACACTAAATCCTAGTTTAGCCCCACCGGATAGTACGGGACTTAACAAAATTTTGCAAGCGTGAAAAGCCTATGACAATGTGATTATCGTCGGAAATCTGTCCCTGGGATGTCCCTGCATTGTGTAAGTATTGCTAATACATCCATATCTTGCCACTGGGGAGGCATAATGTCTCATTGACACCAAGCTGTACATCATCCTAAACACGTAACCCAGCGCGTAACTTCCGATTTCTGCTTTTTATCTGTTTTTTTGTTGTTCTTTTATTTTTCTCTCTACATGGAAATGTGACATAGAGCACTCGCTAGTTTGACCAAGATCTTGGAGTAAAAAGTATAGATTGACAATTTGTGAAAAGAACCGACCACCTCCTGCTCCCTGCCTCTAATTAGCTTCCTGACATGTCATTGTTTCTCGTCGCACATCTTCTCCTGTTGCTTCAGTAATGGTCACTTTCTTTCCATCTCCTATTACACCTTTTGTTCTTCTTTGTATTAGGACCACGGTTTCATCCTCTCATTATACAAATGAGCTTGGTGTCTGGTTTCCATACCTATTTGAGGGTGTACAACATAATGAAGTCACTGGAAGTGCTAATGACGCATGTGATTTGCGTTTTGGACGTCTCCCTCGTCCCTCCGTCCGTGATGCGGAAAAGACTCAAGGGCATAGGGTTCTATCGGTTCTTGTTCCGGGAATTGGCTGGCTAAGTTCTTTCCATTTTAATTATGGTTATGATATTGAGGTAGAGGGGGTGGTTTGAGAATGAGAATGGTGATTATCATGATTGAGGATTCAGAATTACCCTTAAAAAAAAAAGAGGTTCAAGCCCAAAGCAGTTCAGAGTTTTTTCTCATTGTCTAAATTAATCAGTTTTCCCTCCTCAAATTGGCAGCAATTATTATTTTCCACTCCTACATAGTTATTTTTTTATTTTATTTTTTTATTAACTGAACCATTCTGAATGAAATTTACAAAACTTAACAGAAAAATGGTCAACTTGTATGTGGAAATAGTGATTATATATTTTCCACCACATTGCCAATTTAGAAATTTTAATGATTAGTTGCAATTAAATTGCTCTTATTCGTGAACGGCACACTGTACTGCATTGGAAATAGGCTCAAAATTTTCTGTGATTTTTGTTCTTTCTGCTCAAGTATAACGTGTAATTCCCAGCATACTGGATTAAAAAAAAGCTGCAAAAAATGTCAGTAAAAAGAGAAATTGTATTCCTATGGAAGATGCAGATGAGAGGTGGATAATGAGATCCTCCAAAAACCAAGTGCCAGAAATGTATATTAATAATGTTGTCCAATGAATAAAACATTGTGTATTGTATACACACTGCACAAGAAGTGAAGAAAGGAAAATATTCCTGGGGAAATAAAGATTGTTTATTCAATGGTTAATAATGCCAGTTGAAAATAAAATAACTTGAGCAATGAGCGATATACAGTCAAACCTGTCTATTAAGGCCACCCAAGGGAAACAGAAAAAGTGGCCACTGTAGACAGGTGGCCTTTATAGACAGGTTCTAAGACACATATTTCTTGCTACAGGGAGGCAATATAAGTGACCACTATAGACAGGTGACCGCTATAGACAGGTGGCCACTAAGACAGGTTTGACTGTAGCATATAGGAGTATTTATTTACACAAATTTTCTATAAAAAAAAAGGATTATATGCAATAGCTAATCTTTAAAATCAAAATCTAAATCTCCTGCTCTGAACGCAAATGACAGAAATTTTATTCAACAATGAATTTTTCTTTTCATTACAAGGGCCTTATTAAAGTGTTTAGAGGGCTAAATATTCTCAGCCCTGTCCATTTTTTAAAATTATTTATCAATTTTATTCATTCGTTTATATATTTATTGCTTTATCTATTAACATATTTATCTATTTATATATTTATTTAGTAATATATTGATTCATTTATCTACTTTGTCATTTATCTAATTTATTTGTTGGCTGTTATCCTCCTTATGTACACATTCCTATTCAAACATTCATGCAGCAAACATGGTTTACCCTCTCGAAGTTTTTATTAAAGCCAACAAAAGTTATTTACATATTTACAAAGTATATATCTATATTTAAAACGCAATTAGTAATTTTCTATTTTTTTACTGTATTGCTTTTTATTGCTTTTTCATTTGCGTAATGGAAGCTTGCGCATCTCACAGACGTAAAACCACATCTGACCTGTATAGTTCATATGGTTTCCTCCTCCACAGCAACGTCAACCTCTCAAAGTCTTTCATGGAATAGTGAATTAAGTAGCTTGCATTACATAGACATGGCTGCGTACATATATCTGTATAGCCAGCATGCCAGAAGCCTATTCAATGTAAATGACATGCCCACGTGTAACTTGAACTTTGTTACTGATCATACACACCAACAGGCATTTTCAAAGGGACATCTCCTTGATACCAGACATCATATTTTGCAGAAAAAAATGTATTTCATATCCAAAAGATATATTTAGGCTTGAAATAAAAACAAGATGCCATAGGGAAAATCACCAAGTGGCCAATTCTACCTAGGAAATCTCTACTGAGAAATCCCACTTAAAGAAACAGGATTTTCATCAGCAGTAAAACAAAAGGTTAAAAAAAAATTGTCTTAATGCAACATAATATTTAAAGTAAAGCATGAAGGCAGTTTGATTTTGATTTGTAAATGTATCCTACGCTGCATGAAATTTCACATGGGACAGCATTAGGCAAAAAGATTATTGTTGATTATTCTAAGAGGGAAAATTGCCTTTTTATATTTCTTTCACTATCCAGAGTCTGTAAACATGCTTTGGTGAAACATTACCAAAACTAAGTTTAATTTTGACAAAAAATAATATATCAGAGATTTCAAAAATACCTGATGTCTCAAACTCTTTGGACAGGTATTTTGTATCCGCTCCTACAAGGTTGAATAATACCTTCAAACATTTGACCAGCTGCACTGTCAGTGGAGTAATATTTTAATTTTCTTGAATACATTCTACAAATATGAGAGCAATAAGTAAACTTAAGGCAATGCGTCAATCCAAAAACACATAGAGTCATCACCCAATCCCACCTGGGCTTCAATCAGATAGTATTACCTTAAAAGAATAGAATCTAAAATAAATCCATAAATGTATTGGCGATGATTGGGTGAGAAAGGCTGTAGACCTCAATGACTCATCCCCATTAACATCTACAGTTACAGAAAAGACATGAAAGGGCACAAACCAGAGTGAGAAATTTACCCACAGCAGTCAAGGGGCAAAAGAAAAAAAAAAAATTCACCCGGTAGCACCCAAGCGACTTGCCTCGTTAGCGACCGTTCCCCTGTTCCACTCCGCGATGCGTAATATCCTGTCGGGAATGAAATTATCCTGATGTCCGAGACATTTTCTTCCATTTAGGCTTCTTCCCCTCGCTCGCTTCCTTCTCCCAATTGGGGGCTACCCTCAAGTTTTCCCTTTTTGGGACATAATTAGTGCTGAAATTAAAGCTGTAGTATCAGATCTCATTGCTCTGGGCTGTGAGAAGGGAAGTATAAATTTACATGCTTGCCCAGCTTGCATATTCATACGCTATATTTTTCCATTTCAAATAAATTTTCAATAAAATAACCACTGGCAGATTCAGGATTCTCTTGCAGTTCGGGGGGGGGGGGCATAAGTAAAAAGAGAAAGAAAAAAAAAAAGTCTGACAAGGACATTTTCAGGTACCACTTTCCATCAAATTCTCAGACAAAGTAGGTGCCAATTTGGTCTTAAATTAGTGTACATTTTTTTTAACAATGATGTACTGGAGATAAGCAAGAATTGGTTTTCCCCTTGCCCCCCCCCCCCCCCCCCCCCCCCAGTCTGCAAATGCAGACCTTAATTTGATACTTTATCAAAAAAATCATTGTGTCTTGAGAGAAGCCTAACCCAGCTACCTACTGGTCATGTCAGGAGCAGCTTTAGTACAGGGCCTATGGTAGTCTTACAGTGCAGACACTTTTTACGACTGACCAGGATTTGTGCCTGCAAACTACTTCCCCCCCCCAAAAAAAAAAAAATAAATAAATAAATAAATAAATAAATAAATAAATAAAAATAAAAAATATAATAATAAAATAAATAAATAAATAAAAATAAATAAAATTTAACAAAATTAAAAAAAATAAATAAAAATAAAATTAAAAATTAAAAATTAAATAAAATTTTAAAAAATCCACCATTCCTAACTGACTAACTTCTAAACCAGTGTACGCATTCAACAATAAAGTGGAACCTTGGAAATAAAAAGTGAAGGCCTTCAACTATCATTGTTTATTTACTTTTTAATATTTCCTTCCAAGTGGGTGTGAGAAAAGAACCAATGTTGTGACAGAAAACTGTAGTCAATGCCAACCCTTTACGTCACTAGTATTCTTCTCTCCTTCATTTTATCACCAACGTTTAATAAAGCCATTATTTAATGGCACAATATTGATGCACTTACCCTGCCCTTCACTAAAAATAAAGTAAGTACAAATAAAAGAGACAATGTTCAATCATCGATAGGGAAAAACTCTGAAGAAAGTATTATTATTATTGCATATTTAGATAAGAGCAATAATTGCAGCAATATTTAGTTCTATTACCTCATGAACAGAAAAATATCCACTTCATAGTGTATACAAGAAGAAAAAGAGCAGCAAAAGTATGCCATCTTTTCTGTCTGATGGAAGATGTAAGTAGCACAATTAGGAATAATGAAGAAAACACCAAAGTCTTTTGGGAATCTCTGTTTATTCTATGACGATGTCATCAAAAGTACTTTGACAAATTAAAATGGAAGGTGTTCCCCTCCTCTCATGGTGGCTAAACCGTGTACAAGCAAACAGGGAATTTCAGAGAAGGGTTCCTCTGGGCAAAACAAAACATCCTCATCAATTACAGTCACAGTTCCTACACTTAATAACATACTAATTTGCCCTCCCCTTCACGAGGAAAATAGTAATATTCTTGTCACTGGAAAGATATGCTTGGAGAAAGAAACGTAATTGAATTACTGGTCAAACATACTTTCTTCATCTCCAAGTTCTGATGCGATTGGTTTTCTTATTTTACTATTGTACCATGAGATTCTGTCTTTATCTATGTCTCTCATTTCATCCTCCTCCCTCTAAAGAAGTAATATATCCCTCCCATTTCTCTGCAATTTCCCATCCAATTCCAATTTCTCTGTATTTATATATGCATTACTGATGTCAACTTTCCTCTGCATCCCTTTGCATTTCAATCAGTTGTCCCTTTTCTTTTTCCTCCAAACACTACCTCTACCTGATAGGCCAATCTCTCATGAACTAGACATTTATGTCAGTCCATAAAGACTACTCATAGTTACAGGTAATAAGGTGAAAGACCATGATTCTGGAAACTGAACCGCATTTCAGGAGAAATTTTTTTATCAAGTAACACTACATTGTTTTATAGTAAACAAACTAATGACAATCAATGTAAACAAACTAATGACACCTTCCAAAAACTCATATTCACTAAAAAGTACAATACACACTCATACATGTATAAAAGGACATACATGTATTAGTATGGGACACATCCTAGTGGTCGACCTGCGATCCAGCGGTTAGCTCAATTTTAATTTATTTGTTTACTCATTATTTTGCGATCTTACATTTTCCAAAAAATTTGTTTGACAATACCATTTATTTGCAGTCTGGAACATTCAGTGTAAGTATTTGTTTTGATTCAAAGAAATTAATTTCTCTGCCTTTTCAAAACTTTGAATGCTTGTAAGGTCACAGACGACACATCATCACTGCCATCAGACTGGCATTCTCTCAACAGCTACGTTCATACGGGATTGTAGTTTTGAGACTTTATTAAAGTTAGTGAAACAACGGGGGTTCACACGGGGTTCACACGGGCCTGAAACAACGATCATTGCAGGACCCTCGGGGAGAACAGTAAATAAAACTGATGAGGCTATCCTGGGTAACTTCGAGTCCGTATTTACGGTCTGAAACTACATGATAAGTACAAGATAAGTCAACGTTTTGAAACTACAAGCTAAACTTCAAGATTCGCTCCCTTCGTGTGAACCTGACTATACTCAAACACCTTCCTAGGTAATCCAGGATGAAGCTAGGACATGACAAATGACCACCTAGGATTTAGACCAGTCACAACAAACTAGGCTCAGGTTGGATTGGGACTAAATCTGTCCAGGAAAGAAGGAATTTGGTAAACCTGTCAGTCTCAGGTTAGACAGAAGTTCACACCGACCATGCACTGAAACTGGAAATGTTCCCACTCAGAAGCAGATGCCACTTTCTCAAAATGTCTATGAAACACTGGAAAAGCTATCTCGGAACTAATTCAAACACAGTCAAAATAATATCTCCTATTCCGCTGATGCACTTTGATTATCTTCATGTATTCCTTAAAATGTTTCTCATTGGTGATATTCTGTCAAAGATTGCAAACTTATTCTCCCTCTTCCCAAACATTTTTTTTTTTGGGGGGGGGGGGGGAAGCAGAAACAAAATTAGTTTCTTCACCTTAAGTCTCTAAAACTTCCATAATTTGAGAAGGGTGGTAAAATATAATCAATATGATATTGTCCTTAAATTGTATATTTTACTACTTTTTGGATCTTTCCACCTTTTATATCATTCAGAATACACTAAAGTAAAAGAAAGATAAATATCTGAAAGTTTTAATGTTTTTGGTTAATACATTGTTATGCTTTACACATTGTCAGGATCACTTTCACACACAGATCAATACAAAATACAGCATAGACTCATAACTACATGTACATGTACACGTACACAGTACACAAGCAGAATTGGTCTATTTTAAAGAGAGATGTAAAGTGTACAGTAATTCAGTTGACTCATTTCAGTTAGGTCTATCTGTCATCAGATATCTGCGCATCCCCGGGATTGGAAAAAGGTGATATTTTGGTCCGAATTTCTTTGTACTTGCTTCGCCCGACCCCAAATCCCCTGCGCTCATCGACTCTGCGCTGACAATCTCTCATGAGTGATATCTCCATGTTTATCAAAAACATATTGGAATCCCATTGCTTCGTAACGATTCACTCAATTTAATCAAGCTCTTCCGCTGTACCACCCGGGACTGTGCAGTGAGTCAGGGACCATTGGAAATAAACTAATTATATGAAAAATGCTATTCATGGTTTTGAAAAAAAAGCTTCTTTTATCAGTGGCCATTGTCCAAATGAGAGAAATTAGGTCATTACCTGTGCAATAATTCCTAACAGTGCATTTTGCATGAAACGATACTGTGACCAAGTGAAGTAACTTCAGAAAATTACAGTCATGATCTATCAAATCAAATCTGTAGATTATTTATATCAATCAATTCTGCAAATAATCTATAACTTTTTGATGCAATTATCGAATAGAATAACATTCACGTTGCAGATTGCATATTCTTATATTTTCTGCAAATGAAATATAAGAATAAAACATATTCAACATTATTTAAGTAATCTCGATCTTTAGAAAAACAAAGAGAACTCCATGGGAGTACTCCTTAAAATGGAGATTTCAAAATGATCACATATCAAGGCATATTTCACGGATATTGCCTACACTACTGAAGATGTCTCTACTATTACCTGTAGATTCACTGGTAGCATTTCAAACTCTATGTCATTTCCACCCTTGTGGGATTATATTTTTTTACTTTCCCTTAAATGTTCTCCCTCTATATAGGTTAATTGAGGATTGCAATTGTATTTCTTTTCTTTTCTTCGAGATGCAAATTTTGTTCAGCTATATAACAATCACTTGATCTGCTTAATTTCATAAAAATCTTTACAATGAAACAAGCTACTGGACAGTTCAGTTAAAGCCAAAGTGATGGCTGTTGGATAAAGGACATTTAAAAACTTATGATATCAGTTTAAAATTACCAATTAATCATAATTCATATACATGCATCAGTAAATTCAGAAACTCAGATGGACTATTACACATTATCACAAATCAGATGGGGGGGGGGAGGAGGGTCACATGTACTCCATGATGAATAGACTTCATGTTCATTTGATATGAATAAAAAAATATGACAAATTAATCAATTAATCTTCCCTGCAAATCTCTTGGAATAAAAATAGTAATTAATTAGTGATTAGTAAGGCTACAAGGCCTCAGTCCTAAACTATTAAAGGTAGTCTCTAGTATTGGTAATGACAAAAATAACTCTCAAAGAATCCAACAGGATTTGGACTAAAAATAGGTTTTAAAAAAAAATACACTAAATATAGAAGACTACAATTAAATTGTACCAGTATCTGCCAAACGAAATCGCAAGGAATGCATGATGAATGAGCAAAGAAAAGAGAGGTGGTTAGGCCATCCAATATAGTACACAGTCCCATGTTTGCTTGTATATATTGGTGCTGTTCAGTATCTGATTTCATTAAGTCACCAAGTTTAAGAAGTTTGTTTCACTTTCCTAGTAAAAAAAACCCCACCTACTGCACAATAAATAATTCAAAATTACTTTAAAAAAACAATTTTCTCTGGAAATTCCATTCCGATACTCTCATTCAAAACTAGGTTTTAAGCAGTATATAGAGATACATCAAAAGTAAGATCACATGCCAATCTTCGCAATCGGATGTTTCTTTTGCTGACTCGATGTCACTCTCGGAAGTCATCAGACGCCTTGCATAGGAACCTATTTGTCATGTTGGGACCTTGCTGTAATTATCACTCTTACCCACAGGCAATGTCCCCCTCACCCCTCTCCTCGACTCTCACATGACTGTTACGTAAACTGGCTCTCCTACAAGATGCCCTGGGGTTGCTTTTTTATGAAACAAGTGTTTTGTATGATGAGATGAGAGAAAAGTGTTGTTTATACATTATACACATACATGTATGTTCACTGAAATGAGGTGTTAACCATTTCTATACAATCAAACCGGCTTTAGCGACCACCTGTAGAGAAAGACCACCTGGGGCCTGTAACATAAAGAGATACAATCAATCTTACGATCAATTGTAAATCTTCAGTACATGGTTTGCCATAGACTTACGATTGATTGCATCTCTTTATGTTACAGGCCCCTGTCCATATAGACCACCATTTATGTTCCCCTTGAAAAGTGTTTCTCATTGAAACATGTATTGAAGGAACCTGTCCATAAAGACCACCTGCTCACAAAGACTTTTCTTGTCTCCATTCGGTGGTTGTTATATATACAGGTTTCACTGTAGTAAAATGTTATCTCTTAATTCTACCTATATGCATTTTGACAGATTAATCATAATTTGTTACTTGTGCAGTACAACACTACATGTATAATATCCACCAGCTCTACTCACTGGAGAGTACTCCTATCACATATGTACCTGTACATGGGTAAAGTCATAGAGGAAAGCTCTCTCTCATCCTACCAAGTATGGAGCAGCAAATTGATAGTTTAACCCTTTAAAGTGGTGTGGGGGACAAATCCAATCCACAAGTCACACAGGTGCATTTTTATTTGTCAAAAATATAATTGTATATTTGCCTGAAATACAAAAAGGAACTATTCACTCTTTCGTACATTTCACACCATGTAGGATATTTCATGGCTTGTTTTTACTATGAACCTCATAATTGATATTAAAATTCAGAATATCATAAAATTTAGCAAATGACACTGACAGGTAATGCAATTTAGGTTAAATTCTTGTCAAATAACAGCCAGGATTCCAACAGAGACACACTTCCTTGAACAAAATCGTCTCATACCAACTAATTCCATAATTATACAACTGTCTATAAAACAGAAGAATAGCATGCTATTCTGGTATTATGAGCATTTAATTGGTTGAGTAATTGTACTTCAAACATTGAGTCACCAAAGCAAATATAAGACAGGATTCTCTCAGCAGTGTAGGAAATACCCAGATCACTCTGGATCCCCCTTCAAGCCCGTTTATAGCTTACTCATGACGAAATACCACAGAGCAGTTCAGGAATATGAATATAACTTACTTTCAGTGTGAGCAAGGGAAAAAGGATGGAAAAAAAAATTATCAGACACAATTTTCTTTCTTTTTTTCCACCCTTCTTTTTGTTGTTGTTGAAGATTTGTACTGAAAGGGTTAAAAAGGATTTTTTATAAAACAGAATTAATAAAACTATCACTGTTCACTATCTGGACATTGTACAGAATGAAATGTATTGTGTAGATGGAGTCCAAAATCATTAAACATATTTGCATGTAATTCTAGAAATGTTCAAGTGCTGGCCAAGCATATTTTCAGCATGCATCCTTTTGTGCCCTTATGCCTGGCACACAATGATATGGCTTATTTTATTTGATGTATTAAGCTTATTTGATGTATTAAGCATATTTATATTAAGCATATTTATATCAAGCATATTTAGTATATTAGTCTTTCATTCAAAAAGTCATTGTTTTTGTGATGAACTTGTGATGCAATTTATTATCCCCCCAATTAAATGAATAAATAAATCAAATACACATGATATGTATAAATATATCTCAGACAAGCAAAGCAATACCAGTAATGTAAACATAACCACAGTATTAAAGCCATTTTCTGTAAATAGCTATTTCTCATCACTTGAGCTAAATTTAGTCATGGATCTACATCTTGCTTGTGAATCAAATGGCAACAGGGGAGGGTTTCATCAAGCGTTTTGTCAGTGATTTTCACTGACAACTGTTATAAGCTACTGAAATCCTTGCATCTGATTGGCTGAGAGCAAATTTGTCGGTAAAATCACTGACAAAACGCTTGATGAAATGCTCCCCTGTTCTCTTCATATTCTTGGAACCCTCCCTATCTCTTCTTTCATTCTCTGGCTTCGTGCGTTCTAAATATGAAAAGCTTTGTCATGTGATCCCAAGAACCATGATTCGTCATTTTAATAATGAGAAGAATAGGTGGGATTATAAAGTGCTCTTCCTGAAGATATACAAAGTGTTGAATACTATGATCATACCAGCTTTAGCCTATATCTATATATAATAGGGACAACTTGCTTTCTCCATACACATGTTACTATGCATTGGTTCTATACTGCGATTCGGAGAACTGGAAGTATGTATCAAAGAAATTTACAGCATTTAACCTCCAATGTACCCATGGTGTTGCATTCATAAACTTCAAATGATCATTATGAAGGCATTTTATAATGTATGATGTCACATTTACATGTGCATGTACATTTTTCTTTAGATGTTGAATACCGGTGATTATACCATTTAAAAAAACTATGGGGGAAGAAAATGCAATTTCACAATTTGCTACCAAAAAAACTTTAAGAAAAAATTATTATATGACAAATTGAGTTTATAGAAAATGAACCCTATGAACTACATCCAAAGCCAGTGCAGTGTAAACATACATACATGTACTGCATATACAGAGGCACTGTTACATGCGTTGAACTTTGGAAGATAGAAAGCCATAACAGGTGCATCACACACAAACATTGCTTTCAATATTTCACTGACATTCATACATCACGATACAACTCCACTATCTAACGCTCTGTATGTGAAATCACCATATATGAAGCAAACCGTTCCTTCATATTCAAAGAATACATACCGTTCTCCAAAGCACATCTTCCGTAATGAATGCAATAGCAAGGATTCTCTGACCCTAATGGTGTTTTAATTCAATTAACCGCTGCTAGGATTAATTAGCAACCACACGAGCTTACAGCCTGATGGAAGGGTGGTGTGTCCAGGCCAGGCATAACTGATAGGGACTATCCTGACATGGACCATTCTTGCCCTATGAAGAAGGACTGGGATAAGTACGAGATGGTCTGTTACAATGCTTCATCTGTCTTTAAAGGACCAATCCCTCATTTCAGTATATCTCATCTGAGTACAACCAGGGAGAGGCCTAGTTGTACCTACTGTGCCCCACGCATAATGCACTTGCAATTAAAGAGAGTATGGTTTAAAGCTGTGAAATTGAAAAACTGATTTATTGCTTGTTTGTTATTTTCCTTTTTCCAGTCATTACTCATTAGTATACACATGAAGGTAGTACCATGCAAATTGAAAAACAAATTATTCTATTTTTTTTTAAATACAACCGGTACATGTAGATAAAGCTGTGTCATGCGTCATGGTTTCACAGGTTTTATTTCATAATTAAAAGCAATTTTTGCCATGAGGTTCCAAACCCATCACCCAAAAGCCTGATCTTTACACAGGATATTTGTACAATCTCCTTTATAAAGGTACTCATGTAGGAGATTGCCTGGTTAACATGAAACAGAAAAGCACATGAAAGGCCTCTTTCAGCCTATTCCTTTGTGAATACCTTACTAACTGGGGAAGCACTTCAAAAATCAAGAAAAATAATGTAAAATTGCAAAATCTTGGAATATGGTGTCTGACAATATAATAACGTCTTTATTCATGATAATTTGATATCGATCAACATGTATGCATTTTCCGTGACGCGGGAAATCACTCGAAACAAGTAGTGCTCCCTGCGGCATTTCTGACGTAATGGCCAGATTTTTCTGTGCAACCACACAGAAAAGGAAGGCATGCGTACATGTCTGCTATCCCTGGCACGTTGCGGTCTCCGAGCACTTCCCACAAGCATCACACCTTTAAGAGGTGGATTCCTGGTGGGTCAGTTACAATGTGCGTAAGCAAGGCACGCATTCCGCTCCTCTAATCCGTTAGCACTGCCATGAACGTAGTTGTGGTCGGATGCCAGCTGATGTATCAGCCTGTAACGATGCCACATGCAGGCCACATTCATGTGACCAATTATCACTTCAGTCCCACATATAGATCTTCGCTCAAGGTTCAAAAATGAGACAGAGAGAAAGAGAAAGCAACTACTACACAAATGATCAACATCTATCTATGGATAAGTGATATGTGAGAGAGACAGTACCAGAGGAAAGAAAGAAAGACAGCCACGGGAAAGGAAGAGATGAAGAAATAGAAAAATATGGGAGGGAGAGAGACATAGACAAAGAGGAAGGGAAACTGGCAGAGTAATAAATAAATACAAAGAAAAGAAAAAACAAACAGGAACAAAGAAAGAGGGAGAGAGGGTAGAGTTATTAAAAAATTAACAAAAGTGTGTTTTTAAACAGGATATTTTAAAAGGCATCCTAGGAAAGAACAAAGTTGGGATGATGGGACAGAAGGAAAGGAAATGAAATGATGTAATTAATATGTTTTTTTTTATGGGATACAAACAACATAGCAGAGATAGATATTTAGAAAGAGGGTGAGGGCGAGAGAGAAAAAAAGACAGACTGAGAAAAAGAGAGAGGGGCCGTGGAGAGAGATGGAGAGCACAAAATGAAGAGAAGGGTAGCTGTTGTGTCTTGTATTAATTCCAGGAATCCTGGAAATGCAAGATGATAATCTCAGCCAGGCATTGATCAATCAGATATCGTATTTCCTTTCATACTGCAGTCATCATCTAAAATCAGCTCGGAACGGATGTGGTGCCAGTGAATAAAAATAAACATGGATGACGCAGAAGAAAAAGACGTAGAAAGAAAACTAAAATTTGGAAAAGCTTATAAAAGAGGTCTTTTTCTCAAAAAACCTCATACCAAACAAAATATAAGATACAAGGTACATGTAGCTAAAGCCTAAAAACGTCATTACTGGCGAGAAAGAAACAGAAACTAAAGTGAAAAGAGTTCAGGAGGAGCACAAAGAAAGGGATGATCTTACATTTTGAATTTTCTTTAAAACTTGAAATAGTTCGAAAATCCATCGCAGGAAACTGTAACAATTTTGGAGAAAAAAAAACCCCTAGCTTCATCCCAATGTCAGCCGTTCATGGCAGAAATGTATATCACGTTCACCTGACACGAGCATCTTCAGAAGAGGAATGTTGAAAATGTCACATCTAAGTTTCTTGCACTCTCAAGCCTCCATCTGCCACATGCATCCTGTTCTATCTAATCAACATCATCTTTCCTAAGCCAATTTCAGAACAACAGTCCACAACCTTTCTCTCTTGCTAAACACAATCGCTGGTATTCATAAATGCATGCAGACTGTAGTCCAGGTTTTAGTGCATGGGTACACTTGTCTTCTGAGTTATAGAGTACCAAGCATCAACACCCCTCATCCAAAAAAAAAATTCTGTAATTATGTCATTATGTAACTAAATGAAAAAACAGACAAAAAATCATGTCCATATGAAATCAACTTCCATTTTTCATTTCATGACTGGATTCATTTTAATTATTCATTTGGTTACAAAATGACAGTAATTTGTACGGGATAAAGGGCTTGACACTTGGCACTCTATAAACCATTAGACTATAAAGTTTGACCAGGGGGGTGTTTCATAAAGCTGTTTGTAAAGTTACGCATGACTTTACAAATGACTTAAACATGACAAGCCAAATGGGATGCTCAATCATTTTTAACTGCATCAACTAAAGTTGAACTGTGCAAATGTAGATTAACATTCTTAATATAACAAACATTTTAAATGCAAAGTACAGTTTTTGCCATAATTTAATTGAGGTTATTGGAAATACACTCACACTTTGTTAAAACATTAGGAAAAATTTTGGGCATCCTATCGGGCACTTCATATTCAAGTCGTTCGTAAAGTCATGCTTAACTATGCGAACAGCTTTATGAAACACCCCCAGGTTCAGCTGGATCCACCTTGACAAGCCAAGGTGTAGTTTGTATTTCCATACTAAAAGATGCCACATTCTATTTAATAATACTAATAATATTCCATTCTTATATCACATTCTTATATCACATTATCACATTATGATATAACATCTCTATATATGCGCATCCAAAGGACTTTGGATATTATTTTGCGAAGCATCACTTACCTCTGAAGCGTGATTTTGTAACATATTTTAATGAGATTCTGAAGGGCTTCCTGTTGACAGCCCGTAATACCATACAACTCATTTACACTTTAAAAAACAAGAGCGCTCCTGACAGCATCATTTGCAGTGAAGAGACATAAGTGTCCTAGGAGGCATTACACAATACTTTCAAAGATCAAATATATATTCAAGTGATTTTCTTTCCATGTTTGGGAAAGTAAACAGTATTTGGTGTCCAATGCATCACCAAGAATTTTAAAAAATAAGAAAAAATTAACATAGTAATTGTCATTTTCCTTGCTATTAAAGGGATACTCAACCGCGGATTGTGGACGTTTTTAATATGCCGCGAGAGGGCACCGTGATCATTACGTGATCATTACGTGATCATGCCGTTGCCCGGTTGGGGGGGGGGGGGGGTGGCAAATTTCGGACAGACTATTCGCCGTGCAACATGCACGCTCCGCCTGAGCTCGAGCTCTCGCGCGAGGTTCGGTCGGCTTCGTGCAGTCCGCAAAGTATTCCCAGTAGTCCGATGGACGCGTTCAACGCAAAACCTTTGTGTACGAGTGAATGGGGTATACCGTATAGTCGCGTGTATACGGCGCACTTTTTTCATGGCAGAGAATGTCAAAAGTCGGGGTGCGCCATATAAACGAGTACAAGGAAATGACGACGAAATGCAACTCTTATACTGGGTCTTGCCCGCCAGCGCTACCCGCCGCCCCAGGCCCTCGGCGCGGCCGGATATATCACATGTAACACTAGGCCTATGTATGTCATTGCACTGTATCGGGGTAGTGTGCAGTTGAACGACAATTGTCCGATTTTTATATTAAAAACTCCGCTTTATAAAACAATTACCAAAATTCTACATACATGGCCAGTATAATCCTAGTCTAAGCTTCACTTTCATAACTGTAATGACGAAAACCAGATTGAATTCGCGGCTATAATGATGAAAATAGATCGTCTTTTTCATTTGTTCGCAAGGTGGCTGTAGATGACTGTACGTGGTATAACCAAGAGGTGGCGCGCGCGCGATAAACGGCATGAGCTAGCTACAGAGAGTATCTACACTGATCCGCCATGTTTTACACAAAGACAGCATACGTGCAGGATTATTATACGCGTGTTACAGCTCTCTTTATAAACGGCCTCTGGCATCTTCCTTTTTCTATTTTACATGTGACCTACAGTCGCCATTTTTTTTCTTCGATTCTAACGAACAATAATTTTTCTTCCGATTGGTAGCCTTGTTTGAATTATTATTTTGTACCGTCACTGTGGTATGAATAATATTTGTTTCCTCAAATTTTTTGGAGGGGTTTTCCTTTATAGTTCTTCAATGTCTTATATTTTTAAGTGAGGGGCAGGCTTAATTGTTGACCATTGCTTTTGATATTTGATCTAGGTTTTTTCTTTGTAAATTCCCTCTTTCGGTAGGCCTACTTTTAAAGAAAATTATTACTATTCCTTATCTTAATATTTCTTAATTCTGATGTACTCTAACAATGAATAAATTTGTGCCTCAAATTTTTCTAAAGACCTGAAAGCTATCTTTTCATTTTATATTTTCTTCTTAGACTTAGACTTTTTCTTTTTCCGTGATAATTTATTTTTTATTTTTTGGTGTGTTTGTGTGTGTGGTGTTGTTAGTTCTTCAAACGCCGAGTTTCCATTCCGGAGTAAATTTCGTTGATTTGTTTCATTAATTTTTATATTATTACACCGGATTTAGATATGCAAACCAGCAATGATATATTATGTTCTGTCCCTAGCCCTGCCCCCTAAATATTCATCTCGCTCCCTCGCTCCCTCGCTCACGCTCTCTCTCTTCCAAGCTCTCCCGCGTGAGTTTCCCTGTCTTGCTCATACAATGAAGTGTGCGCTATTAACGGCGTTGTACACACACATACCCCTACGTATACACACACTGTATACATATGTACTGTACTGATAGATTTTTGCGGAGCTAAGTAGCGGCGCTGATATGACTGGAAGTTCAAACTTTCACTCATTCTGGGGCCGATTCCGAGCCTCGTATGTATTATCACGCGATAGAATCGCGCCATGTGCAAAGACGGCAATATTTTTTTTTTTTAATACAGAGGGTCGAAAGTATGGGTGCGCCTTATATACGTGTGCGCCGTGTACACGCGACTATACGGTACCCAATCCTGACATTCCCCACAGCCGCCTGGTGGCGTATCCCTTTAACCCATTCGCGACAGAGTGACCACATTATGTGGTTTGCCTTGTTTACAAGAAAACTAGAACGTTTTGTGACCCCAAACTTCGCCTGCCGATGCAGAAATATTTTGGCCAATCAGAACACTCCTTACTTCGTCTCACCAAAAATCTATTTCAGGTTTATGAATTTTAGAAGACCCATTATTGGACATTTCACTTCAAATCTGTACGAGCCTGCAATGAATATTCATATCTATTGTTCCTAGCCAATGTATCCTAGCAACAAGGGGAAATCGATAGCGGCTATCGCGATCCTTTTTTTTTATCTACAACTTCAGACTTTTCAGTTAGATTCAGGCTAGCCTAGCACGTCTAATTTCTCATCTATTTCTTATCTTCTGTGCATTTCTGTTTATTTCCCCCGGTTTTGTCCACTTTGTTGTGGAAGTTGTTGTGATTTATTTTATCCTGGTGGACGTGTAGTACGTAATTTTAATTGTTTTCGGTGAAAATCTGGTGAGTTTGTTCGACGTGAGTGAGTCTATCGCGCTCGCAAGTGTTCGTGTGTGTTGTGAATGGCATTTGTCTATGTTGTGAATACGGACTACGGTACGGTAGTCATGATCATGCCTGTCATTTCGTTGAACTTTTTTCTTTGGGTTACTTACGGTCCTGTCATTTGAGCTTTGAGTTACTTTATAACTCATTCATGTCTGTTTGAGTGGGTTTCGGAGTTGTAAAATATATACAACAACTGTATGTATGACATTTGGTATACTGTCGCCCTGCGTGGCTGACATGTAGTAGTTTAAGCTCTGATATTTTGACTATTTTTTCACTGTTATACTGTGGATTTTGACTTTTCAGTTGTATCAGACAGATTTGTTATGTGCATTGATACAATTTGCCAAAATTTATGGTTGTATTTTTCAATATCTGGTGAGAAATTTGATGCAATATTTTTTGCACTGGATCTGATTTGATCTACTCTGTATCTGTATGCCATTTTGTACATGTAGGCTGTGTATTGTGTTGACTGCCTACTATGTATGTACTTGGTGTTCACTATTCATGTTCACTCAACTTTAAAAGCTATTGTATTGTACATGTAACTCATTGATGTTATACTGTAGCATTAGTGCATTACAATGGAGCTATTGAGACTTTGGTTTATCTTTAGCATTTTATCTACCGTCCAAGTCTCAACTGCAGCTGTGCCGCATCATGTACATGGACATGGATATCTTCATACTTCAGTATCCTGGGTTCATTGTAGGTACTTGAAACATCGCCAGCTGTACTATCAAAATTCAACGGCAACATTTCAGTTCCAGTTATTGAAGTCTGGCGATGTCGACCCTAATCCAGGTCCAGCAACTGAATATGTTCTCGGGGACTATAGGACTCATAAGCAATCTTCATTCTTATCGTGCAATGGAACTCATGGACGCATGGTTTATGACCGAGATTTCCTCTTGCAGTGCAATCCCGCATGGAGGCATTACAGTCCTGAGGTAGTGACAAGTGGATTGTCGAACATTGCTCACAATACGCGTAAGAACAGGGGCATGCTCCACGAGAATGTATGGCTTCGGATTAAGGAACTTGGTATCCAGACACATTTCAGAGGGAAGAGAGGGGGGCAGAAAAGGAATGATACAAACCGGTATGTACATAAAGAGAGGGGAAGGAATATGGCCAATCTTCGATCAGTGTCATATGTTGATAATTCTAATGTAAGATTTAGTTGTAATGTCTGTTTATGGAATGCACATTCTGTTAGAAACAAAACTACATATGTTACCGAGTATATTCATGAATACAATATCGATGTCATGTGCATTACCGAAACCTGGTTAAATACTCAGGATGATGTAGTGATTGGGGAGTGCACTCCTATAGGTTATACTTTTATTAATTCACCAAGAAATGCAAGTACACGTGGAGGTGGAATTTGTGTATTGCATAAATCCATGCTTAAATTGATGTTTAAGAAAACAGATTTGAGTTTTTCTACATTTGAATGTGCTCATGTTACCGACTTGTCAAGTTCAATCCATTTTTTCATTGTATATAGACCACCACCTTCTTTAGCAAATAGATTCACAAGTTCTGATTTCTTAAAAGAATTTGATGAATACGTATGTGAGATATCACTGTGTCCTGGAAAATTGGTGTTATTGGGAGACTTTAATGTTCATTGGGAGGATATGAGAAAAAATGATGTGCTCCAGATGAGAAACATTATTACATCCGCTGGGTTCATTCAACATGTCCAGGGTCCAACACATAACCTTGGTCACACTCTAGATCTGGTTTTTACAAGAGATGATTCATTTATTCTACACTGTCATACAGTTGATACTTGCGTCTCTGATCATTACATGATTTGTTTCTTACTGGCTCATCAGAAATCAGGGCCAGTCTCTGTTACTTCTTCCCTACGCAACTATCGCAAGATTGATAAAGTTCAATTTACTAATGCCCTAAGTCATTTAGTTTCATCTCAACCTAAAGAATTAGATAGTATATCTCTTTTTGATTGGTATGTTTCTGGTATCACTAAGGTACTTGATACCTGCGCACCATCTTCAACCAATTCTCGTCCGTTGAAATTACGCAGACCTTGGTTCAATGAGTCTGTGGTTGCTGCTCGTCAGCACCGCCGTAAAGCTGAACGAAAATGGAGAAAGACAAGACTAGACTCAGATCGCACATTGTTCAAAGAAGCTAGTAGGAATACATGCCATATCATTGATATTGCTAAAGAAAATTTCTTGAAAGATAAGCTGAGTTCTTGTTCTGCCAAGGAGGTTTATCAGATTATTCATTCACTTCTGAATAAGAAGTTGATTCAACTTCCCTTATACGATTCTGCACTCAGATTATCTAATCAGTTTTCTTCATTTTTTGTAAATAAGATAAAAAGAATAAGAAGCGAACTAGATGCCAGTATTGGACCTGGTAATATTCAGTTTAGTGACACTGAAAATCAAAACATTCCTCTTTTTGCAGATTTTCAGTTGCTTACTCAGTCAGAAGTGTCCAGAATCATTTTGTCATCAGCTACTAAGTCCTGTCGCCTTGACCCTATTCCAACTTGGCTTTTGAAAGAGAACCTTATTCATGTATTACCTTTGCTCACAAATGTAGTAAATCAATCTCTTTCCACAGGTGTTTTCCCCAAGGAAGCACATTTTGCAATCATCAAACCACTTTTGAAGAAACCAGGCTTGGACCAAAATGATCTCAGTAATTATAGGCCAGTCTCAAACTTAACATTTTTGGGTAAACTCATTGAGAAAGCAGCATGTACACAATTGGTTCATCATATCGAATCTAATAATCTTTTTGATTCTCTCCAATCTGCCTACAGGTCAAGTCACAGTACTGAGTCAGCTCTAATCAAAGTGAAAAATGACATAATGTTTTCTCTTGACTCAAATAATGTAGTGTTTGTAGTGCTGTTAGATTTATCAGCAGCATTTGATACAATAGATCATCACATTTTCATATCTCGTTTATTCAATAGAATAGGTGTTAGGTCAACAGTTTCATCATGGTTCAAATCATACCTGTCTGGATGGTCTTCACAAGTTGACATTGGCAGCACATTGTCAAATCCCACAACTCTAGAATTTGGACTCCCGCAGGGGTCAATAGTGGGACCCATAGCATATTCAATATATACTCTCCCTGTTGGTGACATCATTCGATATCATGGTATTAATTATCACCTTTATGCTGATGACATACAATTATATATTTCTTTTGATCCTAAGACTCCTGAAGCTCTTGATAATGCACTTGTTACACTTCAGAATTGTATATCAGATATAAGAGAGTGGATGGTGGTGAATAAGTTAAAATTGAATGATTCAAAGACTGAATTTTTTGTTGCTGCTTCTGCTTACAACCTGCGCAGTCTTCCAAATGTTCAGTTAGATGTTGGTGGCACACTCATAAGACCTTCAGAAACAATAAGAAACCTTGGTGTTATGTTTGATCCGTGTATGTCGATGTCACATCATATCTCTTACATCTGTAAAACAGTTACTTTTTATTTAAGGAGCATTTCTAGAATCAGAAGGTTCATCGATCAGTCTGCTTGTCACAATGCTGTCCGTTCTCTAGTTTTATCTCGTATTGATTACTGCAATGGACTCCTTTCTACGATTCCCTCTAATCAGTTGATTCGTATTCAACGATTACAAAATTGGGCAGCACGATTAATTTTACAGGTTTCTCGAGACCACCCTTCTCAACCACTCTTGAACTCATTACATTGGCTTCCTTTGAAGCAAAGAATAATTTTCAAATTACTCTTGTTTGTCTACAAAATACTTAATAACCAGGCTCCAGAGTATTTAATTAACTGTCTGAGTTTATACAAGCCCACTAGATTGCTAAGGTCCGCCAGTGACCCTCTCCGCCTCACATATTCAGTAACTCGAACATTAGCTGGTGATAGAACGTTTACTGTGTCAGCTTCAAAATACTGGAATGATTTGCCACTTTCTATTAGAAAGTCTTCATCAGTAATAATTTTCAGAAAGGCATTAAAAACACATCTTTTCGATAGTTTATAGTTTGTAGATGATTTAATTTATTGTAAGCGCTTTGAGCCTAATGGGAAAAGCGCGTTATAAGTAATAATAATAATAAAAAAATAATAATGTATTTTTAAAAAATATTCGTGTGGATTTGCAAAATTTGTCTGGTGGCTGAGGCTCGCCGAATGTACGCCAGTATAAGTTTGAGTGTGACTTTGTTGTGTGACTGTGATGCATGCCGAATATGAGCGCGGTTGAGTGAGTTAGCTCTGTGCCTCGCATGCATGTCATTTTTAAGTCGAGATTCAATTTATTTTGTCATTTTTATTTTATCCAAGCCCGATGAAAAAGAAAAAAAAAACAATTGCAATGTAAAGAAAGAACATGAATACATTTACTAACACTGACATGACTGAACACTGAATACAAATTGCTAACATTTTTTTTTCCTCACCACGCAACGCTCTCTGACACGTCTAATCAAGTTTTCGGGGAGGGATGTTTCAATAATAAAATATTTTTTTTAGAAGAATTTTTTCAAGGGTGGGGACACACAAAGTTATGACCTGGATATGGCAAAATTTATTGGGGGAGATGTGCCTCTTGATATCCCCTTTGAATGGCCACTGCTAGTGCTACTGCTTAGGCAGTTAGGGGAACCAACCAACCAGTAAAAATATTTATTTCTACAGTTTCAAGAATAATCAAGTAAGACCCGATTTACACCAAAAGGCCGGCCCGAGGCCGGCCTCGGGCCTCCAATTTAGGCCGGCCCGAGGCCTCCAATTTTTTGCGTTTACACCGAATATTGGGCCGGCATTTTAAGGCCTCCTTTCCCAAACTCTCCGCACGTGTCGCCCTACATGTAAACAGAACTTTTTTTTTTCTTTCGCACTTGTTGTCTTGTTATACTCTCCGACTCCGTGTCCTCGGTGGTTGCTGTAAAATAAGAAAATTCTTACCAGCATCAGGAAATTCAAAACAGGATAGGTGATAGTTCAGGGATATTGTCGTCTGTTTTGATATCTTTATCACATTTATAATACAATATGTCGGAGGTTAGTTCAGTTGATGCTTGCACGCCAGATACTACGGATATACTTTGCGCGTTTTTTGTTTGTTGTTACGTAACAGCGTCGCATCGCCCGCAAAATTGGAGGCCCGAGGCCTCCTTTCCATTTACACCAAATTTAGGCCGGCCTCGGGCCGGCCCGAGACTACCTCCAGAGGTAGTCCCAAATTTGGGAGGGCCTCGGGCCGGCTTTGCATTTACACCAAGCTTTAGGCCGGCCCGAGGCCGGCCCGAGGCCGGCCTAAAAGCTTGGTGTAAATGGGGTCTAAGAGCTACAATTTAATTTATTCACCAACGTAAATCTTGTGCTTTGGGGTCATTATTCAGCCAAGCAAGGAGGTCTGTGATAACTCCTCGATTCAGCATAATATTATCAATTTCCAACAGTGTTATTGTTTACATTACCGAGAAAGGGTTGTTGAGTAAATGAGTCATTCTTGGTCACTAGGCAACGTTTACCAGTGGGCTGCAGTAGTTTAGAATTACCAGTCCTGGGTAATACTATATTTATTTTTTGCTTGTATTTTCTGTTGTAATATAAGGTTTCTGGTAGTTCAAACATTCAATTGTTATTATTGCTACATAATATAACACCATTATATTCAACTCCAACACGTTTAATCTGATAATCAAAGAACTATTTTCAAGAATTTCCAAATGAATGACTAGATGACAGACTATTGCCCAGTACACACACAGGCGCTAGGCAAAAATACACGTGCACACTGGCTCTCTACTACTGCGCGATGAATCACATTCCTGGCATACCTCCCTTTCCAATTCCCACGCTATTTTTTCCTTGGGCTAAAAATAACACAAGCTATCGATAGTTGTGGTCCTTCGAGTAGCTATACCATTTTGGGACAGGATGAATGATAAATTGGGGACAAAATCACAGACTCATAAAATTTTTTAGCAAGGTCAGTTTGCTAATAATACGAAACTTTTCAGATTCTGCATGTAAGTAAAGATATTACTTCTCTCATTTTGTGACTTTATCCGACTCAATCCCTTACTGCTTGGGGTGTCATTTTTCAACCCCCCTGTACAGAGTCGACGAATCCAAAATCACGCCGTGCCAGCATGAATGACTAGAATAGATGATTCCACTTTGAAATGGGCATGCACTTTCAAGAATGACAGACAAACGAAAATAAATAAAAATATAAAAAGTACATTGTATCACTATTTCAGAATATAACAGATTACTTTACTAAATGATAGCTTTCATAAAGATTTCATTTCAATTGAATGGTGTAAATCACAGGCATATTTAGCTTGGGAACAGTCCCTCTCAAACTGCATGTCCCTTTCGGTGAGTGTCGTGTTCCTAGACTTGCAAGAGCATGTTCTGCGCTTGTTGCCGTCTTTGAAGAGTGGTCGTCATGATCCATTTTTAGAAAATCAATGTCGCGAATGGGTTAAGTGAGATCCACGCTCTAGTAAGGCTGTCAATTTGATAGAATCATTGGACATACTAAAAACTCTGAAGATGTCGGTAACATACGGGACAAAATACCTTGGACCTGCCCATTCAGTAAGAAACAGACTTACCCTCTCTTTGATCTTCTCCTTCAGAAGTGGCGTAAGGATCTTATACATGGCTTTGAACCATAGAGGGGGTGTGACGACGTAGATACGCTTCAGCCTCGCCGGGTACCCATCTCTGAGCATGCCCAGCAGCTTCTTGCTCATGTTCAGGTCAAAGTTCGTGAACGAAGATCCCGTCATGTTGTAGATCCATGTTAACCCGTTTCTTTGCGTCTCATAACTAGGCAAATAATCAGATGAGAAAAAGACAAAAACTAGAAAATATAAAAATAAGATAAATAACATTTTGTTATGAATAAGATGAAAATATTTGGTCAGAGAAATAGAAAAAAAAAAACATTCACTACATGCCAATATTAAATAATTCACTTCTTTTTTTTGTTCTTTTTTGGGTTGTATGTCATATGATTTGTTTGATAATCTTCTTTCTTTTTTGGGGGGCTTGTCAGAGAGTTTGGGGAATCGGATGCTCCTTTTTTCCTAATAACCATTTTTTGGGGGGTCAGAGATGTACTGTTGTATCTGTCTTCAGCCCCTCTCTCTCTCTGCCCCCCCCCCCCCCTCTTCCCTCTTTCTCTTCCTAAAGTTTAACGTGCTGTATTATTCATACAAAGTCAATGGCAATTCCATAAAATATAGATGGAGGGATAATGATAATAGCAACTACAAACACCATGGTCAAGTCTGACGTAAAATGCAACTCAAGACGATAAGATTTCTACATCATTATCCCGAACTGGAGTTGAAGTGTGGTTTAATGGCATGCCATCGCCCACTCATTCTTGAGTAAGAAACTGTCATGAATAATTTCTGTCCCCCTAGGCATTTCACTTTATAAGCACAGGAGATGGTTTTTATGAATCAAGTATGATCAGAATGTTCTGAACAGTGCTACACTTAGCCAAGTAGACGTTTGTCAATTTTCATAACTTCTAGACTGAACAAAACTTACAGTTCAGAAATGACATATCTATCCATCATTCTTTATTTCAGTTTAAGAACTATTTTCCAATACAAGAAGGAATTTCAGCAAAAGTGTACAGTGCAAACAAATTCTAAGAGAACTTTATTCTCTTCATTCATGCCCTCGAGCAAGGCATTTTATCTACATTGCTTCTCTCCGCCCAGGTGTTATTGGGTACCAGACTTTCACGTTCACGAATTTCTTTCTTTTCTATTTGCCATAGTAATTATGTCCAATTTTTTTTTTTTTTATATCAAATCTATTTCCAAGTTTTCCAGAGCTCTTCCAGGGGAGCGTTTCATCAAGCATTTTGTCAGTAATTTTTACTGACAACTGTTATAAGCTACTGAAATCCTTGCATCTGATTGGCTGAGAGCAAATTTGTCGGTAAAAATCACTGACAAAACGCTTGATGCAACGCTCCACGGACTAAATCCCTCATCACTCCCATACTCCTTTTTTCACTGTCGTCTACTTAGTACCTCCCATACCTCTGGCTGTGCCATTCAATATTTGGTTGTTAGACTGATGTCCAGGGAGTGTTAGACTGCTTGCCTCGCCTGGTAGCTCACAAGGTGATACTTGCCATACATGATTCATGGATCGGACTGTTGCGCCAGTACTTGCCAGCAGGCCAGCAAGCAGGCCAGCAGGCAGGCAGGCAGGCAGGCAGGCAGGCAGGCAGGGATGTGAGTAACCATAGGGTCGTACAAGGTCAGTATGGATCATAGCCAATCACACATGATCATGTCAGGAACCGGGACAAAACTTACCAAAACAGAGACTATAACTTGGTAATAATAACAAAGAAGGCATGTGAGCTCTGCCTCGTGAACATTTTCTAATCAGTGAGTAATAAGATGACTCTAGTATGGAGATGGGGAAATAGATTAAGATTGTATAAGTTTCCCGTCATAATCCATTGACTACAATGCCCAAGATAACACTGGCTGGAGTCTCTGGAAGAGCATGTTATGCACTTATCAATTGTAAGACGCACCCCTCGACCCCCGGGAATGGTGCGTCACTTGTCAGATGTGAGTCGGATTTTCCTATACCATGACGCACCTGTGTGTCTCGACTATGACGGACCTTTTCTTACAATGACTGTGCCTGGACGAAAAAATATGACGCACCAGTTCTAGACTTTGACTTACCATTGTGACGCACCCCGTCATGGTAAAGCTCCGCGCGCACGTGGCACGCTATGCATCGGCGCGGCGCTAGTATAGTATTGCATGCATTGTTGATATCGACATGCATGCATGAACGCTAGCTGAAGACACAAACACACGTTATCATCCTGCACGCTATTGAGGCCGAGCTCGAGATAAGATTATCGGCGATGACATATGAAAATGTGCAGAAGTCACACAGTGCAATCGCTGACATTCTTGTGACGTCAACACATGAATATTCATGTCTCAATCCAGCCTAGCACAAATGCTACCGATCGCGATCATCGCGGCAAGAACCGAACCAGCCAACGCAGTGCTGGAACGAACGGGGTAAAAATAAACAAAGTAACGAAAAATACCTTATTTCTTCCCTTTTTTGAGAACCCAGACAGAAGACAGCATGAGAGAGGATTTGAGATCAATTATTATTATTTGGGGGTTTCCATTTTATTTGATGTCATCAAACTCGATTTTGGGCGCCCGGTGCGAAAGTATAGATTCCATGTCAATATATTTTTTTTTATATTCAAGGAGTTTGCATCATGTTTAAAAGCCCGGTACGCGGTGAGTATTGCGCGGACAGACCCGTTTGTAAACATAGCGAGGCATTATGACGCACCCATGTAAAATGACCGACTATGACGCACCCCATTCTCCATGCTGTGACTGACCAAATGCTTCCATGACCATACCCTGCGTCATTCATTTGTTGGTAAATTACCCAACCATGACGCACCTTTCCCGGGGTCGAGGGGTGCGTCTTACAATTGATAGGTGCATTATGCAAACTTAAATCATATCCAAAGGGTTAATACCTGCTTTTCTATAAAAAATCGGTAATGTTTCTTCTCATTTCATTAGTTTAAAAAAAATTATCAATTTGACAAAATTTTAAAGCAACCACCTCATAATTTAATTTGGAAAGTGTCGGCATTTCCCCCACACTAGTGATAAATTTAGGGGTATGAAAAAATAATAGCGTATGCTGTTGGCATACGCAGTTCGATGAGACACTCTAAAGGGCAGCTGCACTGCATGTCAAAATGAACTTATGATCCATAATTGTGAAGCATGAAAAACAAATGAATCACCCATCAAATTCAATATTTGGTTTTCTTCATTTCCTGACCACAGAATACAAGTCTGATTCACCTCACTTGTTTATGACAGCAGTCTCTTACGAAACTACCAATATGCTTCAAGGAAGGGGGGTACCAAGAGGAAGAATAATCTGAATTTGACTTGAATTATTACATAAAGAGGTATCAATCAATCAAATAAACTAAATAAAGAAGCTAATACTAAAGCCTTTATGCATTTAACAAATTCACTGGATGCGTACCTGTCACTGCGACACGTAGGTGTCGTAGTTGAGTGGTCAATCACTTGACAGGGAATGCAAAGGTCATGGGTTCGAACCCCGGCACGGCATTTATGCCCTTGAGCAAGGCATTTTATCTACATTGCTTCTCTCCACCCAGGTGTTAAATGGGTACCCGGGAGGGTGCGAACGTCATAGTGGTTGGATTAGCATGTGCGCGCCTGGAAACAGGCGACTGGCTGGAATGCGCCCCAAAGGAGTGGAGAATGTGCACTGTAATGTGCAGAATCGCAACTGAATCCAGTGACTGGGGTAACAATGCTGTAAGCACTTTGGTCCGTTACATTATAACTGGTAAGGCGCTATAAAAAGAAACAGCTATTATTAATGAGCACTATCTCCAAACCTAAGGAGTATTCCTCTCACAAACATGGTTAGAGTAAGGGTACATGTACATCATCAACTGAGAGCCAGAACAGCATTACTTCAACATACACATGTCAAATTATAGGCGTTAATGCCCTTATTGCTCTCTATGGATGATACGAGAGATGTTCCCTTTATGCTTCGTACCTACCCCCAATTTCTCTGTATACTACGGAGTGGCAAATACATGTAGCAATGCAAAGACAGTACCTGTGGCTGGTTTTTTAATCAAGGCAAGTTGAATAAATGTCAGCCATTCACCCACTGCACTTTCCAATTTTTGGATCCATTTCATTCCAAATATATCTAACACAAGATCAAATTAATTTGACAGAACAACGTTCCTTTTTCGTTATATTCAATAAGAATAAATGAATCATATCAATTTGATGAAAAACTATTCCTTTATCTTATTTCATTTTGTAAATGCACGACATGTATGTGTTTACAATGTCCCTGCACTGAAAGATTTAATCAGCTGCTATAAGATGATTTGCTAGGCAGACAATGTTCCTTTCGTCCATTTACATTTCCCCGAAGCGGATTACACTAATCAAATTTCAGGCATTTAATTGATTTACCACAATTTTCATCTTTCAATGTTGAAGCTTACAATCATGAGCTTTTCCGAGAAGGAACTCTAATTAGATCACATTTTTCAGGCGACAAATTGTAAAAACATGCTATGGTATGTGTTTCCAAGGCAACGAAGCAATGACATACAACAGAGGACATACAAGTACCTTCCAGGAAAAGATTGATTTTGGAGACCATAATTTGTATGGAAAATATTTCATGGAATGGAAAACAGTTTTTACTTTTTATTTGAAGTATTCAGGTGTTTATCCTGCTCCATAGCACAATACAGTAGGGCTGTTCAAAACACGATAGGTTTTAGTGGAATTCAAAAACTCTTTTTTTCCCAATCAGATCAATCGTTAATCTGGTTGCGATTCAAATCCTATCAATAGCACAAACAAAAAAATTCAATTTCAATTTGTTACGGGACGTGGGCTCTGGTTCTATGGGGGGCGGGGGTGTTTGAGAGATGGTTTGTCTCGGGTGTCCTAAATTACGTCAGATTTTATAAAAGTGTAGATAAAAGGTTGTTTCATTTCTGTGTGATGACGGAATGGAGATCATCTACTTAGATTTTTCCTCATTTTCATTTGTCACAGAGCAAGATACATGAAGTAACATATCGTGTGTTGAGAGCCAGAAGGGCGTTAACTCGTATGTTTTAACAGGGCGTTAACGCCCTTCTGGCTCTCAACACATGATATGATTGATTGGTGATTTAACATGAAATAACTACAAACATATGAAACAAAGAGATGATCCCTCACTAAATTTGGCACCTTTTTCAAGGACGTGATGACTGTGATGCGAAAGCTGATTTTTTCAAACACAGTGATTCCTGTTCAAAGTGGGGTAGGTTTAGAAGGAGTTCAAGAAGAGAAAGAGGATACAACTGACCCAATTGTCTAATGACAAATAAATTGATGGGTTGTATTTGCACAGTGTTCTATATGAGGTGCGTAAGTAACAGAGGAGTCATAGTCAGGTGTAATGGATATAGATGAATAGTGAGCTCCTCACCTCTTCATAAAATGGTCATAATACAAATCTATCTGTACTATTATGGCCTGTAAACTACTTGTTCCCCCATTGCCTCCCCCCCCCCCCCCCTCCCCCAATACTTGACAATATGCAGTGCATTGGTATATAATGCAAGGGGAGAACATATCAACATTTCATTGAGAATGTCCATTAATATGTCCATTAATAAATGACCCTAATGATTTACATGTAATCACTGAAGATTACAGAATTACTCCGGCAGTTTCCCAATTTCAAAATGAGAGCAAAAGTGCAAAGTACTGAGTGTGAAGATATATAATTCATGGTCATTCTTTAAATCTATTTAAGTGTGTAAACCATGTGCAAAAATTTTCAAAGAAAAGAAATGTGTAGTGATCTGTACAAAAATTAAATTAGCCATAACAATATGTGCTAAATCATGCATGGATATTATGATTTTGCCCGTTGCTTAAATATGTGTACCTGTATATATGTGACAATTGATGAGGTAAAGATACCTGACATTATACACAATGGCTAAGGGTATACATTATGCTTTTAGTCATGTGCAGTCACACACCTCTTGACCTTAAATCTAGGAGATAAAAGTACATACCAATGTAAAGAAAGCTGACTATTGCCTGAACTAAAAGTACAAGTAAACCTGCCATGAACAAGCAAGAAGGGAAAGACAAATTTGCTCTCAGCCAATCAGATGCAAGGATTTCAGTAGCTTATAACAGTTGTCGGTAAAAATCACTGACAAAACGCTTGATGAAACGCTCCCCAGGAAAAGTATAGCTATCTTGTTCTTTAATTATGCAATTCCAAATATCTGTAATGCAGGATCTTAAAAAAAACAGATCTAAGACCTATAAAAACTTGGGAAATCAACATTGTATTGCTTGGCAGTCAATAGAGGGCAGCATACAAATTGACTCAATGTTGCACATGGACCCAAATGTCTCAGGGTTTGGTTGTAGGACTTCATGTATCAAGTGAGCAGAAATCTATATTACCTTCTACAACAATTTACTTGTCAACACATGGAACATAATATACTAGCAATCCAGCATTAAATAGTAGCAGCTAATCTTGAACTGGCTCATGATTAGAAAGTTGAGTTGCCAAAAAAGCTCATGGCTCCATTTCTGAAACCTGCATTCATACTACACAATAAGATGTGAAGGCAAGAGTTGTATCTCTGGCTAACAACTCAACTCAGTACTCTTTTTGCTATCAAGAGAGGGCAGCATTTTGCTTCACTCAGTGTTGACATCTAGATCTTTCTTCCACTCTGTCACCATGTCATCTCAAGTGAGATTTCTTTGCTGTGTTAATGTAAGTGTTGTAAAGCTTAAATTGCCCCCTCCATCCCCTCCCTCATATTCCTTGCATCCCTATTCCTCTTGCAAGAACAAACAAACGTTGACATCTCTCCCTTGCTTGGACCATTAAGTGAAATAAAATGTATCCCATTTCATCAAAACATGAGGGAAGATCCCATTCCTCTCTCATCTTCCTTCTTTTTGTCCATACCTGCTAAGAGCCATGTCGAGTTGAAACACTGCAGCCTGGAGTACTGCCTGGGTGGGGGTTGAGTTAGGGGTGTGGTACCGCGCTGAGAAGAGGGCTATGGCCGCACCTGCAGCATCTCTTAATGGCTACACAAAACAAACAAAAAATATTCAAGTTAAAAATCAAATACTACATGAATGCTACATAAATCAATCACAAATCAGATAATGTTAGAAATCAGAAATTGATTTTACAATATTATGGGAACAAGTATCAGGTATAAAGGGGACTAGCACGGTGTATATGAAGGTATCAAAGCCCTGTAACATACCAGTAGCAAGTTATAATTAATTGTATCTCCCCCAAATCAAGCACATCTCCTTCAATCATTTATATCTGTATGATCAATGGCAACTGAAAATCAATTTTATTTTACAGAAAGATACAAGTCATTGTAAGATAAAACCAATTCTAGCAAGAACAATGATACAACAAACTTTTACAACATTGTATGTTAAGGGCCCTGGGGGGTGTTTCATCAAGCGTTTTGTCAGTGATTTTTACCGACAACTGTTATAAGTAATGAAATCCTTGCATCTCATTGGTTGGGAGCAAATTTGTCGGTAATAATCGTAACCGACAAAACACTTGATGAAACGTTCCCCTGGTCTGATAATGCATTTGTTATGTTGGGTATAGTACTGGGTTACCCAATATTAGGTCCAGTATAGGGTCTTGAATTGGGAATAAAAATTGGTTTGTTATTAAGTCAGATATTAGGCCTGGTACTGTGTCCAAATAGTTACATGTATGAGTGTTGACCCTGTACCAGGTCTGGTATTAGGCCTAAAATTTAATTTGATATTGGGCCTGGTGTTGGGTCTACTACAGAGTCTGGTATACATGTAGGCTCAAGTGCGAGTCCTAGACTTGGTTTGGTTTTGGGATTGGAACTGATGTCTGGTCTGGTCATTGGTCTAGTAATGGGTCTTGTGAATCCACTCTTGGTCCTGGTCCTGGTCCTGGTATTGTGCCTGATGACTATGGTTTTATATTTGATTGATTTAGAGCTGGCCTGGCTAACTGACACAAAAGTCTCAAATTTACACTGTATATGGATTGACATGTCAACGTCTACACTACAGTGACTAATATCCTATTGAATGCCACAAAACGGCTTGAAGTATGATGTACACCATTATGTGAAAGATTTCGAAACTTAAAAAATTACTCATTAATTTCATTAATTCAGTTGATAATGGGAAATGCATTACACATATTGTCTGTTGAGAGCCAGAAGGGTGTTAACTCTGTGTTATATGAGTTAACGCCCTTCTGGCTCCAAACAGACAATATGTGGTGTGTGCAGTGTGTTAAGGACATACATTTGTACATCAGGGAATACTTTACCTGGAATAGCATAGCAATTTGCTATGTATTTTGGGTATGATTGCTACACAAATTTACAGATGTGTAGCTGTGTAGCAGTTTGCTACATTAAACTTTTAAACGAAATATTTGTTTGCTAACTGATATTGCTATTCAAATTCCAGTAGGTGAATTATTCCCTGTACATGTGGGGGAAGATCCATTACTACAGAGTAACATAATGTTAAATTATTCATCTGAATCCAAAAACAAACGTTGTCCCAATTTATTCTTTATTGATACTTTGGAATATCAACAAAGCATTTGAGGAGGAGGAAGACGTTCCGAATAAGAATAATGAGATACCCTTAGATACATGTATGAACCCTTTTGAAGGCATCGGAACAAAAATAAGACTACATGTACCTTTAAGACTGGAAGGTCTTCCCATGACACCCTGCGGTCCATCTCTTAGTGAGAGGCGGGTGTTTGTAATCGGATTTACCCATGTTACAATGAATGCTTTCCTGTCTACTCCCATACAAGGAAGTATGTGAGAATTATCGCCATTATAATCTCCATCTTCTTCTCACCCTCCATACCACATGACTCACATCCATAACGCTTATGATCACACCATCCCAAAAGAAACATGTTTTCAAAAGTACTTCTAAGAACTCTGAAGCATCGCAAGAAGGCTAAAAAGCCTTTATTTATTTTTAATTGTTTATCTTGAAGATGGTATGAAACTGTGTTTGCTGGCAGAAACCGTCCTTTTAAAACTGAATTACAAGTTTCAGCACATTAAATTGTAATATTGGTTTCATAAGGGATTGAAAGCCAATTAAGAATTTTCTTAGGACATAGAACTGAAAGCGAATCTTTATCACATTTTCAAATGAACATCACTTGAAGGGAAAAAACCCGTGTTATTTCAAAATGGAGCACGATAAGGTAAAAGGTTAAATATTCCTTAGCATTTGGCAGAATATCTCAAAGTAGTGTCTAAAGTAGCCTTTAGCCAAGGCACTCGGTGCTGTTATTTACCTAAATGTGCCTGAATACATAGACTAATTGCGCGACAACTGTGATCCGTGGCCCGAGGTGCGTCAGCACCGAGGCCTTTACTAACCTGAGTGGTTGTTGTAGTTTATTTCTTTTGTTTTGTATTATATTTCATCTACCAAATCCGTAGATAATTAGATGCTTAGTAGCTTATCCCTTCCAATCCAATGCACCAATCAGAGTAGAGAGAATTTTATGAAAATTCATAAACATACATATTCATAAATAAAGTTTTGAGCGATCATATCTCTGCCCGACGAACATGGCGAGCGGCGAAGAAGATCTCCTATCAAAGAGCCTTGAATATGCGGCTGAAGTGTTGAAATTTCATCTTTTACGGAGTTACAATCAAAGATCAGCATTGAAAGGGGAAGATGTATTTGTTAATCTTCCAACCGGTTATGGCAAATCTGCAATTTTTCAAGCCATTCCACTGTGCAATGACTTCTTTGTGCGCACGGCCACAGTCGCTGCGATCACACCATCCCCGTCGGCGTCGAGCTCCTACCGAAACTGCCCAGAGTTCGGCCAGAGGGACTACTCGCACTGCACTGTCCATTGAAGTTATCATTTCACCTCTCATTCTTTAATGAAGGATCAGGTATGTAATAATTTAATCGTAATTGTTGTGAATTGTTCTGAAGCCAAGCCTCTTTCTTGAAGAAACACTAACATCAGATTCCTTCAGCAATTTACTTCCTTTTTTTCTGATTGACGACGAAGGACTGTCTTTGCTCATTCGTTTTTTGCCTAATACGAGTAGACTTGATGAAAGTTCAAGTGTTGTGCAATAACGTTAAAATCACGACCAGTTGATCGCGCAAACCACTATGTGTAGGTTAAAATGAAAAAACGAGGGAGCAAAAGTTTGCGATAGATCTACTTAAGTAGCAAAAATAATGAATACTCTAGTCATTAAATACCATATTATTTTTAATAAATCCATGTTTTATTAAAAATTGAATTAGATATTATTAATTATTTAGTACATTTGAATACCGATTCCCCCATAATTTGATAAATGAGTCTGGATCATCCATGTAAAACACAGCGGTTAAAACAATTACGATTGGCCACGATCGTCACTAGCTGATGTATATGCAAATACATGATGAGCTCCGCAAGTTAGCTAAGGCCTCGCCGCTGACGCGGCTCGGTCCAGCGATCACTGCTGTAAACGCGGTCTATTTTCAGACCCTGCTCGGCAGACAAGCAGCGTGCGAGGCCTTATCCAAAGGCTATGTCTAAAGCAGCTACCTGTATCCTGCCAAGCAGCAATATCACAAAAGAGAGAGAGAGAGAGAGAGAGAATAATTAAGCCATGGAAAAGCTCATACAGATCTCTCAAAAAGGAATAAAAAAATTGCCCTAAAGATAATTTCACTTTTTCTTCCTACAAGTAATAGCTGCAGCAGAGTTACTAATATAGTTCTTGTTGGCTAATGCTGCATTTCTGACAAAAATCACTTAAAAGCTTTCATTTCTTCAATATCTTCATTATATCCTTTTGATGGAGGAAAAAAATGGATATATACAAAACTCAAAATCATCCTTTAAACTTTCAGAAGGATTTTATCACATTTTTTCTCTATCAGAGTAATGATGCACAGGTGCTTTTTATCAATGCCAATTTGAGGCAATGGATAAGGATTTGGAGATTTGTTTTCATTTCCGACACTAAAGATTTACCAAGAGTAAAAGGAAATGGGATATTTTGTGTCAAGTGGAACAAATGATTTTCTGCAATTTCAATGATTACCTGTAGTTTGTGTGTTCTAGGAAGAAACATCCATGAACTTCAATGTAGGTCTGCACTAGGAAACTGTTCTTGTATCGGAACGTGTAGTTTCAGAGTTCTAAAAAAACTTTCTTTGTTTTCTATGTTTTCTTCATCAAAACCCATCTAATTCTGGAGAAATTTGTAGGTTTGCCCTTTTTCAACACAAGCCTATAACAATTTTTATAATTCCTGCACATTGCACATCCCATATATTTCCTTACCAAAGATTACACGAAAGCAGTAGGAAGAGACGCTGTTTCGAGACAGGAAATACAGGATTTGCATCTAAAGCAGTACTTTCCAAATTTCCAATTTACATTTCCATAACTTCAAAGGATACCTTTGGAAATGACTTTTTAAATAGCGCTTACATCCATCATGCTGTGATGCTCATGGCACTTCAACATTATTACCCTGGTTAAAGCTACTCTTTTTTTTTTTAGATTGTTTTCTTCATCTTCTTTATCTAAAGCCACACTTATTTTCTTATTTCCATTCTAGAGGTATTTCTTACCAGGACTGTGAATTTTTCTGATAGTAGTTCTCTGCTGACTGGTTCCTCGGTCGGGTTGAAGTTTAACAGTCCTTCTCGTACCCTCAATTCCTGCAGTCATGAAAAAAGGAAAACACATAAAAAGAAAAGGAATAAATGGTTTGATAGTTCTAAGAGTTGATAATGTCTTCCGATAACCACAGGTGCCATTAAAAAAAATCATAACTTTATGACCTCGTAATGTGGCAAATTGGCACCATTTAAACTTACATTGTAGATAATCCTTCAGTCTGGCTTGTTAGAGGCACTATTCAACTGTTGAAAATGGATAACAATATTAGTCCAAAGGTTGATAGTAAGCAAGAACATGGATGTGACAATGGAACGGAATTCTTTTGAATTTCATACCCGACATATGATGATATCTATTATTTCAGAGTCATTTTCCTTGCCCTGGTTGGAGTTTTGGCAACTGCAGGGGGGGCGTTTCATCAAGAGTCTTGTCGGTGATTTTTACCAACAAATTTGCTCTCAGCCAATCAGATGCAAGGATTTCAGTAGCTTATAACAGTTATTGCAATTTGTCGTTGATGACAAGTTTTATGAAACAAGGCTCTGGTGTCAAGTCCCGACACTGCTCCCAAACTCATTGACTCACAAACTTTGGCATATTTTGAAAGCATTTCTTTAGAAATTTCTATAATGGAAAAAAAAATACGGGAGAGAAATTTTAAAGGAAAAAGAAGTAATTTAGTAACATGGGTACAATTACAATACACCAACATCGAGATCTGTCTTACCATATCAAGGACTCATATGATGATCATAGATCGTATGAATTCATTATGTCTGATTAATCATGAACATTGGTAATTGAATCCATAAAAATTCTAATCCTTTCTTCCCAAACTATATGGTTTCAGATTATTTCATTCGTGGATTCTTCTAGCTTCTAGATTCTAGTGTGAGTCATACATTAGAAGCTTACTATTAGAGGATTAAGTAGCTATGAATTACATCACATACTCTCTCCATCTTGCGAATGAAGGAATAGGACAAAACATTATCAGGAACACGTGAGCGCTTGCACACTACTACGCCATGTCATGCTGAACACACCTCGGAGCTCCGTGAATGAGGAAATTACTGCTCCAAAGTATCAAATTGCACCACCCCGCCCCTATGTCTCATTCCAGTGTCAATTCATCATGAAAGGAAAGAGAAGAAGTACTCACAATCCATCTCTAGGCTGTCCGATGGATGGACGAGTGAGAGGGAGGGGGGGGGGGTAAAAGTAGAATGACGGTTCTCAAGAGGGATTTGTGTTTGCTCGCAGTGAGTCATGAGATTGATGGAGTTTTTAGAGTTTATGATGAATTTCCAAAAATGCCAAACGATGATGATGATGATGATCAAAGTCTGCATCCCTGGATGACGGCTATTTTCTTCCATACTTTCATTAGGATCACGTTCATGGGCTTTCATGTATAATGCATGGAATGACTACTCAAAGAGAATGATGATGGTGATGCCTGGAATGGACAGTACTGAAACCATTGGAGGGCCAACATCCTCATAATCCTGAGGATTTCATTTGGGCCTAATAGCCAATACTTGTGGAGGAGTAATCTACACCACACTTCCCAACACTTTCTAAGAAATAATCATTCAAATTCTTCAACGGTTTATCTTCTTTTCACCTCATTACTTCAGAGTTGTGAACATACATGTATACTTCCCAAGCATTTTTATGTGATTACTTCTAAATATGCAGCCAATATTTCTCACAATTTGAAAATATTTTACAGGCAAACTGCCAACCTGAAGACAACAGGGTGTCATATCATAATGGACAAATCAATCATAGAGTTCTTGGACTGATACATTACTTGGAAAAACATTCCCTCTGGCCTTGCAAATAATCACAAAATCCAAGAAGTGTTCATTAAAATGCCAGAGAACTTCAATCCATCAACAGTACGGTACGTACGTGAGAGAAGTTCAATTCAATCTGGTTCCTAGTAAATCTTTAAAACAATGGGATGATATCGAGTGGGACACATTTATTAAAATATCTGCTTTCACCCTCTGTAGGTTACTAGGTCGTTACTGAAGACGGGGAAGAAGGAAATAATGGCTAAGATTACTAGTGGGGTCTTAACATCATTCACACTGCCACCCAAAAAGTCATTGTCGAGTCCTGCCTACTACAAAGTGAATTCAACTGAAAGCTTTGCTCCTCTGGTATCGGAGTTTAGTGCAAAATGGGATAATGTACTTCAAGATAGTATACTTGCTTCTCAAAGAAAATCCTTTCAGACTGCTGAAATTCTACATTGTAACGTGCGAACAGCGTTTTGAAGGAAGATCACGGGAGACAGTGGACCGGTAATTGATTGAGGCCGGTTGAGGGGTTGGAAAATATCAGATCACAATTTGTTCTGGAAGTAACAGTGAAGACTGCATTATGACCATTAAGTCATTAAGGGTTCCATTCCAGAGGAAAATTGCTGATGGAATAAAAACTTCTGTATGAATTTGTACATATTAATATGATGCTGACTGCCATAAGATGTGACCAGATCGAGTCTACTGAATGCTTCCTTACAGCCATTGTGTAAAATATCACCTTTGATAAATCGATAATTCACAATGGACAAATGAAATGTGACGGAGAACATTCTTTGTAGAAGCAGAGATGCCAACCTCTCAACACAAAAAAACAGACTGGTTGCCTTAAAAAATCAGATTTTCACGAAAAAGAACGTGACATGCATTATCAGCACACCATATGATGAAAATAAGGACCCCAAAGTGTTCACAGACATCTAATGAAAAAATTGAATTATAACAAAACATAAAAGTGTCTAAAAAAGAGACATTTCAAAAATTCAAATGTGAAAAAAAATTAAGGCTATTAATACAGGGCTTCACACAAACTTTTTTGACAGGGGACCTTGCCCAACCCCAAGATCTTAATATTTTTGACATTTTGTGGGTACAGGGAAAAAAAAAGAAATAAGAAAGGAACTGCACATATTCAACAGCAGTCAACTATTGATCCATCTGATGGGCTTAATTGTTATCTTAAATTGTCACTTGTCATTCAATCTACAAAGTAAAAAAAAAAAAAGGAGAGAAAAAAGGAGAGAAAAGGGGTTTAATTGGCTCTTTTAATGTTTCGTATCATTGTGGGTGTGGGTGTGGGTGTGTGTGCATGTGAGTGTAAGGTTTGGTGTAGGCTTGGATGTGCATATGTGTTTTATTAAAGAGACTAACTTTGCCTTTATACCATTCACAAACAAATATAGTACACTATCACACCACTGTAGTTTTTCTCATACCTTAGAAATAATATAAGCGTTTTGGAAACGCAGAAGTACATATAATTTACATTTCATTTGGGGGGAGTCTAAATTTGGTAAGAATGTGTCAATCATCTACTCAAATATACTGTACGATGAATTAATCATCAAATATTATATGTAGTATTCAAATAAATGATAAGCAAAGTGTTTCCAAAACTGAAATTTCTTCAAATAAGCAGCTCAGTGAGGCATTTACTGAGGACTCCTCCCCCGAAGTTCAGGCAGCCAAGGCTGTCGAGAACAGCTCTGACTACCAGCGTCGTCATGACGGAGTATTGGTGAAATAGAGAATAATTTCGTCAGTTTTGAACTAAATACAGAATAAATAGGGACAAACAAAGTCCAAAAATACAGTTTCTGACATTTTTTGTCACTCACGACCAAAATCAACCCTAGGATTTAGGGTTAGCTCTGTGAAACCGCAAGTACGGCAGTCATTTTGAGTGTATGTGGAGCACATACAAATGCATCGCAGTACGTGGGTACCACTCCTAGAACTGCCGCGGGGTGCTTATCACAAATAAATGTGAGACGAATACCACAGACTTCTGAGTCGGCAATAAGTAACGGACATACCCCTGTCCTAGAGGGGTCCCCCGGTAATAGAAGTGTGATAAACTCCCAAACTGAGGCTTTGTTTGTTTTATTTTTTTAAGAAATAAAAGAAAAAGGGGGGGGAAAAGATCGGGAAATCGTATTTTTTATAGGCAATATCGTATTGTCATATTTTACTTTTTTTATCGTACAAAATACGATAAAATCGTACTAGTTGGCATCTCTGTAGAAGGCATACGTGAACATCGTTAGATTGAAACATTAGCATCAAATAAAATATGATTGGGAGGAAGATGATGATGATGATGATGATGATGATGATGATGATGATGATGATGATGATGATGATGATGATGATGATGATGATGATGATGATGATGATGATGATGATGATGATGATGATGATGATGATGATGATGATGATGATGATGATGATGATGATGATGATGATGATGATGATGATGGTGATGGTGATGGTGATGATGATGGTGGTGATGATGATGATGATGGTGGTGATGATGGTGGTGATGATGGTGGTGATGATGGTGGTGATGATGGTGGTGATGATGGTGGTGGTGATGATGATGATACTGACGATGATGATGACGATGATGATGACGATGATGATGATGATGATGGTGATGAACGATGATGTTGATGAACGATGATGATAATGATGATCATTTATGATGATGGTGGTGATGATGATGATGATGATGATGATGATGATGATGATGATCACTGATGATGGTGGTGGTGATGATAATGATGGTGATGATGATGAGTATGGTGGTATTAATGTTAATAACAGATGATACAGTAGTAATGATGACTTTTGTGATTATAATGATTATAGTGATTGTAATAATTATTATAATAATGATGATGATAACATTGATGATTTGAATTTCATCACTATAATGGTGAAGATAAATAGAGATGATTATACCAATGATTATAAGTCCTGATATTATCAAAGTGAGGACTGTATAGTATGAGCAGATGGAGGAAAGGGAACTTAGCAAATGGATTTTTTTACAACCTAAATACAAATGCCATTGCTGCTCTTCACAAGTTAAAACTAGCCATAAAGAAGATTTCAATTCTTAGAAAACATCCAATTCATAATACAAGACACAGCTTAATGTGCTAAGAGGATTATTTACAAGTCTGCTCACAAAATCTGGTTTGGAGGGAAGGAAGTCATATACTATAGTCTCCATCAAAGCCACAAATGAGCACGCAGAAAACCGTTACAGCAATGCCTGACATATATGTACATGTATAATAGCCTACACGTAGGCCTATACAACTGAGACTCTAAAATCTGATATTATTCCTGGCAGTAGTTTTTATCAGGAAGTTCAAATACTAGGCACAGATCGGAATAGGAGTCCATTTCCATGAAATATATTTGCTAATAATATTTTTTGTTCTTTGAACTTCTTTCCACAGACTATTCTGACCTTATTTAGTAATTTATCAGGATATGGGAGGAAATTCCTAAAGAGATAACCAGTTAATCATATCGATGTCACTAGGTGCTCTTCCTGCTAATCAATTAGCATTGTCCCTTCCAAGTTGTGTTTACAACCTCCAGTATCACACTAGACTTCGACCACACTATATTTTAAAATCTCAACTTATTTTGGCCTACATCATGGATGTGTTCAATTCTGCCCATCACATTTCCGTAGCCCTGACGCGCTGAAATTACTTGTTTTAGAAAGTATGGATTTCAAGAAAATGTTTTGGAACATTGTTATTTGCTAATTTGCCACTTTTCCCGCAAGCTTGCGGCAAGCTTGCCATCATTTTCTAAGCTTGTTTTAACCTTGCCGCAAGCTTACTTTCTCCAAAAAAAATGCCTATTAAACCTGCCACAAGCTTAAATTTGTATAGGTGCATAACCTTCCTTCCTTGATACAGCTTCTACATGAATATGATGGCCTGTCATTAATTCAGGGGTAATGATTAGGATGTAATATGTTAATCATAAATCAATACTGTGGGGGTGGGGGAGGGGAGCTCGTCACTTCATGGGCTAAGTCCTAAATTATTCAAAGTTGAATATATGGTCACACACAACGTCATAAAGCCTCAAGTCCCATTGTGCTTCTGAGACGCGGAAGATCACTTCTTGGGACATTCTGCACCCACTCACACCACGCTCTGCCCAGTTAAGTCTGGCTCATACGAGGCTTCATTTGCTGATGTAAGAAGTGCGTCAGTGGTTTTTTAGAGTGTTTTGCGTGTTATGAAAGAATGTTGTTGTTTTAAAAGTTATTGAAAAATGAACAGTGCAAAAAATATATTTTTAATAACTAGCATATGTAAGTTAATTGCCTTCACAATCGAAATGACGCCTCATGTACATGTACAGACAATATCCATGTATAACGTGATTCTTCATTATTGGAGTTCTCATACAAAACTGCCTATTAAAACCCCATTTCTGCTAAGCATGTCCACACAAGTAAACTCTGTAGGCATAGACTCATCATGCTGGATATCGCATAGTTTTACCCATATGAATAGAGAGAGTTTTCTTTTGCTCTTTTATCTGCAGAGCCTCCGCTCATCACCCGCAGAGATATATTAATACATCATTCGACAAGGCAGGAGATTCTACGTGTCTGAGATTGAGTTGATCAAACAGACTTCCATTCATGTCACTGATAATTACCACTCTGTAATGCCAACTGGATGAATGGATAACAGAGAAATACCATCTTGATTTCTTAGTGACTGACAGCATTCTTTAGTTTAACTGCTACACACTTGCGTACCATCACAGCAAGACTTGGGAATAGTAATAGCACAGGCATGAATACGATAGTGCTATGAAGTGCCGTAACTTACTCTGATATATTCAGAATTTGAAATGCGATCTGGCTTGGACTTCAAAAAGCAGCACTTCAAAAATGCTTGAAAGTCCATGTACATGTATATTGTTAAGGTGGCATGTATAAGAAGCAGGCACTAGTGTTTCTGTATTCTTTAGCATAACATGTTTCGATCAATCCCAATGAACATAAGGTACACACACAATGTACTCCACACATGCACATAAATTGTTAGCCCTCTTTTTCATCAATCATCTTGCGGAAGGACAAAAAAATTGTGATATTTAATGAGCATTCCAGTGCAATCTTACAGTTTCCCTAGTGAATATACTGTATGCCTCATTAGCTATTTCACAGACAAATACGCTTGATGTAAACAGGAAATCTGTTTTTGTTTCAACTCTTTAGCCAACCATTCCTGTGTTATCACTTGTGACTAATTATCATTCAGCTATGCAACATCTAGATGTGTGAATTATCGCAATCAAAAAAAGTTGACTAACATCCCCATTTTCCTGTACTATAGACCTACATGTACATCATGTATGTATGTATGTACATGTAGGTCTTGTCTAGTTATCTCTAAATTTACACTTACACATAAGCACACATATGAGTCAGAACAAGAACAAAAGTACAGTCAAGAAATTTGCGTGGAAAAGTTAATCTTCATACTGTTTAGAGAAGCAGTTATAATATATTCTTTGAAGACTGGAATTCCCATGACATGTTTAAGAACATGTATGTAATATGGTAAATACACATGACATTAAACTACATCTGCCACTCTCCACCCAGGTGAAGTAAATGGGTACCCAGTAGGATGAAAATTCCTTGAATGCTTTAGCGCCTTATCACGGTGGCTTGGCTAAAGCCAGGTAATAATATGCTACTTTGTAAAGCGCAGTAGTTAGTAGCTGCGCTATATAAATGGACAATATACACTAGTTTATGGATGTTCTTCTATGAACACCTGGGGATTTAACAAAATATTCTATTCTCCGACAGCATGATAGCATCTCTTCAGTTGGAATCTGCCTTCCATACCACAGTTGTAGGCAAGCATTTGGCAAGCTTTGAGTTTGGGTCATCAAAAGCATGTTCAATCATGAAGTATGTAGGTTTTGAATATTAAATTATTATGCTGTTTTTTTGCTTTAACTATACAGCATACATCTTATCACTGCCATAATATTGCCTATCTGTATAAATTTACATACGCATGTATAAATTTACATACGCATGTATAAATTTACATACGCATGTATAAATTTACATACGCATGTATAAATTTACATATGGGCAATTCCATGAGATGGGTGCCATGGGTGAAAATATAAATTCTTATTTTGGAACTTGTCACCCACCTAATTTTGTTCAGTATACTTCTGGGCAAACGGAAGAGTAAAATTTGTCAAAAATTTGCATCAAGAATTGCAAATATTGAACTTGAACTTAGCTTACACTTTTATTGAGAAAAACTGTAAATATTTACCTAAAGATGTCATTTCAATTCATATATAATTAAAGAATGGTAAGCAGTTGTTTAGGTGATTTTTAGAATGTATGGGACATTAGTTTGGAGTTGCAGAAGAGAAAAAAAATGGCCTCCATTCCCATGAATGGGTAGAAAGCATGCCATCCGACTGCTCAAACCAATGTAACGTGAGTAACGAAAAAAATGAAAAAGTTTTGTTTTTTAATATTCCCTTCCATTCAAAATTTGCCAATGGAAATTCTCTTCATACTCCTTGTACCTAATATGAAAAAAAGGGTAGGAGCTTTATACATGTCATGGTATTACTATAAATGAGGCCCAAAAATTGTAACGTGAGTAACAATGTAACGTGAGTAACGATGGTGTAACGTGAGTAACAACATAAAATTGTGATATAAATATGTATTTCACAGGCTATGGTACAGAATTCTTTTACTGTGTGACTAAGGGGTAAAAACAAAGAGTTCAGTCCTTTAATGACCTTTCATGACCTTTTGAAGTGGGCAGTGTTGCCATTACATAACATAACGTACCACACCCCCGAATGGATCTGTTCATTGAGCTTTGTAGCAAGTTGGAGATTGCAGTGTTCTTTAGCAAGCTCTATTCTCGTCTCCTAATTGTTTCTTTAGAGGAGAGTACAGATTTATTTTTTCATTTATTTTTTATCTTTACCGGTAACTTTTAGAATATTAAAGCACAACAATCAATTTGTTAACATTAGTAGCCATGTAATCCAGATGAACAAAATAATGCCTAACCTACATGTACAGTATTTGCAGACAAGTTGTAAATATTCACAGATGCTGTTAGATTTGCAATGTTTATCTGAAATCTACAGTCTTCTAATTGTGTATTGGAATATAATTTGCCATAATTGTGATATATTTATTTATAGCTTTAATTAATGGTGTGATGTTTAATTGGAATCTTGCATCCAATAAGAATATCAATTTTTCTTATTTGCAATTCTTTGTTTTCAGTAGGAAAGTTATAATGGTCAGATATCTGTTAATTTAGTTGTAAAATTACATTTCCTTCTGTTAATTGTAAAATTACATTTCTTCTGTTAATTGTAAAATTAAATCCTCAACAAATTCTATGTTGTATTAAGGGAGGGTCAGAATGTCACTCACAAATGCTGAGAGACACCAGCGCTTCAAAGCCAAACTGCAAGCTTCGGGAAGTTATGACGAATTTAAAGAGGAACATAACTTGAAACTGCTAAATCCTCTTGATGAAAGTACCATGCCCACATCATCATCAACCATGAGCCATGACACTGTCCATGTGGGCGAGTGGTATGCTGTTGACTATGAAAGGGTCCTTTACCCAGGGGAAGTAAATTGCAGTGGGAAATCTGGGCGACTACCAAGTCTCAGTCATGGAACGAGATGGAAAGCACTGGAAGTGGCCAAATCCTAAAGACATTTTCTACCCAAAGAAAAGCTTGATCGTCAAATTAAATAAACCAGATGTAGCTAACATTTCAAGTTTTCTGTTCAGTTTTACGCCTTTCTCAGACTTTTCATCAATGATGATGAATAAAACTGTATCTTTGGTTATATGAGTCTACATGATTATTGAATATGGCCAAATGTTTAAATACCAATAGGAACTTTTACCATTTTGGTACTACATTGTACATTGCTTTCATGTAGAATTATAAGTTAGAAGAATAAATGATTAACCTGAATGAGATTTACAAATGGATAAAAACATGGTAAATAAATGCACAAGTGGCACTTTCTGTTTTCACAAATTGCTTTTGAAGGGGGGATGTAATAATTACTTTCGCCCAGTAACGCAATAGAGAAAATGTTTTGGTCAGAATTATTATCTTTGTACCACATAATTCTGTTACCTTTATCTTTGTGGCAAGTAGTTATGATCAGATAAATTGCTTGACATTGCTTACAATAACTCATTCATGGTGTTGGAAGAGAAACATAGTCTTTTAAGTTCATGTGTTAGGTTGGGTCAGATTACACAGTATAGAGTTGAGTCTACTATTTTTTTTAATATTTATTTTGCCAGTTGTAATATATGTTACTTGATGATTATTAAAATCTTTTAAGGACTGACTAGTGTTAAAATTTAAGTGTCTCCTGAGTGATTCACAGAAACTTGAAAGCAATTTAATTTTAAAGAGAATGGAAGGAGAATATTTTTCACTCTGCGCCACTTACAAAATGCATTTACTATAAGTAAAATTGACATCATATATGTGTGGTAATTTTGCTTGAATGTTGATGATTAGCCATATAAAATGGGTTATAACACTTGAGAATATTGTCAAATATATGTAAAAGGTTAACAAAACTGTTCCATTTTATACCTAAATAATTTACACAGTTAGATACATCAAAATATACAGTTTCAAGCTAATTTTCATGGTCAGGAGCATGGCAATGATTATATGTTAAATATGTAACGTGAGTAACGTGTAACGTGAGTAACGCTAATTTTGGTAAATTTCTCAAACATATGTAATGTTTCTAAAATTCTGAGCATCTACATTGGTGAACCTCTATGTCAGTTATAAAAATCATATACCCACTGCTTTTAATTCCACCCAGTATGAGGACACTTTTTGAATAAAGACATGTGCTTGAATTATGCGGTCCAAAAATGTAACGTGAGTAACGAAAGTTTGCTTGTCTATATTTTCTGGGTAGATTTGTTGAATCGAATTCTAATAACATACCAAGGTGTATTAAGAAATCATACACCTTGTACAGAAAAGAGAGATTGTCAAACCCCACAGTAAAAAAAATATGGCAATTACAATATGCCAAGGTGCCTAAAATGTGTAACGTGAGTAACGTGGAATTGCCCAACGGTAGTAATACCTTTTTAGTTAAGAAGTCCTCTCTGGCTTTAGCTTCATTGAGTTCTTGTCTAAGCTGTTTGCCCTCAGTGCCTATTGCTTCCAGCATGGAGAGTAGCTCATCACCGCGGCTTCCAGACAGATCTAAGCCTTTGGGAATCATGAGTGATAACTCTTCACCTGCATAGTGGGAACAAAAATATTATTCAAAATTCAAGGCTACTAGTGTAGGAGCCTACCAAATAATAAATTCTTTTTTTAATTGTAATGCATAATTAAAATTTAATCGTCTTGACATTTTCGTTTGCGATTGAACATTGTGCATGTATACCTTTTGAAACTAGGAACAGTGTATTTCAAGTTTCAAAATTACATTTGTAAATGTTTTCATATAAACACAAATGTTAAAGAGAATACAGTACATGTACAACTTTGTGAATATTCAAGCTGAAAAACAATGTTTCTTTACGAAAGGCCCCCAAAGAAAATATCTTGACTCCTTTTTGAATTCTTCACTTTTTTCATCAAAAAGCAAAAGCACTGTCATTTTCTTCAGTATGTCATACAGTACATTCTCTTATTGAAAGCTGTCGTTCCATGACTAGAGATTGAACTACAATAGTGAATATTCAGCACTCTGCTCTTTTAGCAAGTTTGAAAATAATACTGTGGTACACAGAGGGCTGAAGGAATGGAAAAAATAACCAACAACAAATCTACTCACCTCTTCTGAACAAGGAAACCTCATCGGCTGTGAAAGATTTTTCCAGTGAGGAGGACTCCATCTCTTTTGTCTTCTTTTCATCATCTTCATTTCTACCTCTGGGGACTTGTTTTTCGTGTGCAAGCTCTCCATCACCATCCTCTCGAACAGAGGCACGGATTCTGCTGCTGACTTTAACATCTACTTTCTCAAGTTCTTTGATCACCTCTTCTTTGTCATCTTCTCTTTGTTGCTCATCCCTCAATGCCACATTCGATTTTGGCTTATGCTTATCTGTCACCTCAACTTTTTGATGTGTTTTGTTTGCTTTCTCACCATCTTGCATCCTTACATTTGTTGGGTCCTCAATAGTTCTGTCTCCCATAGCAACGGCATCTAATTCTTTCATCCCTTGCTCATGCACTTCCTTGTTCACCTCATGTTCTTGTTCAATATCTGAAAGGTCTAGCTCTACTCTGGCATCAGCATCTTTGGTTCTATTTTGATCATCGGAAACTCCCTGTATTTCTCTTTGTCCATGTTGCTCCACCTCTTCCCTAGCAACCCTGCTGGACTGCATCACTTTTCCTTCATCACCCATATAATGCTGTCCATCTCTGACATCAGGCCGTTGCTCTTTCCTCTCTGTACGTTGCTTCTGCTTTGAGATTGGCGTGCTTGTTTGCACAGGTTTGACAGAAGACAGCTTCTGTGTCTTGCGGACAGGAATTCCTGAAGGCATCTTGAAGTCTTTGCCTGTCGATGATGCCGTCTGCTTCTGTTCATCAGTCATCACCTGGTGCCTCTTTCTTGAGGAGCTCTCAGGGATGGGTGCAACCTCCTCTGTCTTTGATGGTGAGGGTTGGTTCACCCTGGTACTTGACACAGGTATCTTACTTGGTAATGGTGTAGTTTTCTACAAAGAAAAATAGAGGGAGGTCATTGACGATGTAACAATAGAAAGTTTCTTGGTCAGTCTCAAAGGAGTTCCTTCCAGTATATGACACCTGTGGCAGATTAGCGTTGTGCTTGGCAAACTATCCAATATAATCTACTACTACCATTAATGCAGAAGAAAATTACAAACCTGAACCACAGCATTCAACATTTGTTCTGGAAAACTGTCAAACTGAATTAAAAAATTTAGAAACTAAAATGCAAAACACAAGACAAATATGCCTGAGATTGTTTTCAGACAGGTTTTTTATTTTCAACAAATATCACACACATCAAATTTGATAAAGTAAAAAACAAATTAGCATGCAAGACTTTGGGTATTCTTCATTTGCTATATGATACATCATACAGTGACCCATTTAATTCATCCAAGAAAATATCCATATTACAAATTCTTTCAAAAGTCTGTACCACTATGTGTTGATTGTGGTGAGAAATGCAGGAGGCAAGAAAAACTTACCTTGCGTACAACAGCTGGCTCATTATTTTCCTTGACCGTCACCACATCATGTGAGGGAGGGTTGGGGATGGTAGTAGAAGATGGGTGAGGTTTAGAGATTGATACAGACGGTGATCGCATGAATTTAAAACTAAAGGTTTGGGATAAGGAGTTAGCAACCTGGTGTCATTAAGATGTTAGGAGGGAAAGAGGAGAAAAGGAGGAATGCTACTTTAGATAATGAAGCACATACATAACATGTACACAACACAAATCCAATATAATATGCCAAACACAACATTAAATATGTAAAACACAATGCAATATATATGTATAATATGGCGGCCCATCAACTTGGATATATTTTGTGGAATAATAGTAAACACACCCTGCATCCTATGATAAGATATTAGTTAAAACCTACTTCCCAATTACATTTTTCACATTTTATGATATTTTTTTTTTGGGGGGGGGGGCTTGTGAGGATATTAGAATCATCACACTTCTGGAGTTATCAAAATAACAAAATTTGAACAACAGACAAACATGTTACAATGACTTTCTGTTTCATTTTGTTCCAGAAACATTTAAATTGTGTTAAGCTACATCAAAAGTTATTGAAAAAAAGATAAACTGTAAATGAAATCCTTCATATAAGTCAGGGCTCCACACTAGTTTTTTTTTAGTGTATCCGGATTTGACTTTGAAATTTTGGGGGTCATAACTAAGATTTTGGGCGCTCATGTGTCACGGCACCTGTTAATGTTGAGACATGCATAAGTGCATAAGAACCTGAAACAGTATTCAAGTCAATACTTAAGACAGACATATCAGTTTTGGGCTTTCAGTTAGTAATCAACTGTATTTCCGCGGCATGTTCTACCCAAGTATTATACCACAACTGAAGGAAATTAGACCATCCACATAAACTTGTGATTAATAATGTAAATACACAAACCACAGTGACTTTGCTCTTTAACTGTTGCACCATTCTTCCTCATACTATATCCCAGTGTGTTTATAAATGCCTACCATTATACACATGTAATGCGGATTATGAACAGTCGATAACCTACCGACTTCTGTAAACCTATTTGTTATGTATCACTATATATATACCATGACCACTTTACTGGAGGTCATAAGATGTTACTAGCCCCAGGTACCCTCATCTATATGAAAAAGGGTAATGCAGTTTATTCACACTTCCAACAGAAATACCAAGGGGAGTGAAAGTTTACTTGGAATACCGGGTTAGTTTGAACCTTGCACTTTTCTTTTACATCTATGATACCTAGCAATAAGTTAAATTTTGTGTAAAGAAGAAAAATAAAAGCAGGTTGGTCAAGTATGAAAGAAACTGGACAAATAAGAGGAACATTTCTGCCACAACTAAATGTGAATCTCAAATTGGTGAGCTGGTCAATGGTCTGTGATGTAATTTGAGACCAACTATCCTATTCATTATCAAGTATATCATTTTTTTGCGAATAAGTAAGTCCATATAAGAAATAAACAAATAAATAATGGAATTTTTCAAAACAGAATTTGTTATTTGATCTTTAGAGAAATTTACATTATCAGAGGACAACATACAGAATCTACAGTATGTTAAATATTGTTAACATCTTTGACTGTGCAGATGTATCGAGAAAAAAAAGTGCTTTTAGAAAATCTCTGACCTTGACTAACAATATACTTTACCTATATTACTTTTAAAGACTAGCCAAGTTATGCTGTAAAACTCTTGAGTATCAGAGAACAATGAAAGCGTCAAAGTCACACGTTAAAGACAAGTTTGAGTTCTGGGAAAGGTAAAAAATAATTTGTGAGCTTTCTCATTCCTTTTATGTCAGTTTGGAAGAACATGATAGTAGAAAAATTTCCTTAAAAGCATTGCTCTTCAAATGCCCTCATATTCAAAATATCACTAGAAATTGCTGAAATGTTCGGGCCGAACATCCATGTTACTTGTGTGTGTAGTCCCTATACCCATTTCTGTGTGCAGTACATGTGCTTTTCAGGGAGATTGGGTCAATTTCTTATCTATTTTGATGATTCCAAAACAACACAGTATAAAACAAGTCTTATGTAGACAGGATCAACCTTTCCCAATTGTTTTAAGACGGTTTCTTTCACAGTGTAATTGCATGACCAGAACTCAACATTATCTTTAAAGCCTTGTTCTGTAACTAAGATCATTATTGAATAGATGCATGAACTGCAAGATTATAAAGTTAGGTTGTTAGTCACACCACTCATACAGATTATAATATAATGATGAAGCTTATCAGCATTACAGGCATAAACATCAAATAAGATTGTATTAAAAAGGCCTGCTCAGACATGAATGCAGTAAATCACTTCAAAAAACAGTGTTGCAGAAAAAAAAAGAACCCTCCCCCCCCAAAAAAAAATCTCAATATGTTAAAGAATATGTTCAAAACGTGTTTAACTTTTCTGTTGGGGTAAATGCACTCAGAGCCTAGCCCTGTGTATAGCCACTGATTTGTGTAATGTAGCATCCAGAAAACAATATTGCTGCAGCTGGTTTTTTCCACTGCAGTTTACTACGTCATGTGTAAACAGACTTTATGATATTCAAATTTACAATGGATCATGAACACGATCAAAAGGAAGGATAAATGAATTCCAATAGTATATATATATACTATTGATATATATATATATTAGTATTTACGTACACATGCATTTCACACAAAATGTATTTTTAACATCTATACAACACAATCCAGTTTACAACCATTTATATTAAGGAAAAGAAGAATACAGAATAGAAATGTTTACCTCTTCTGTCAATCCTTCTGGCATGCCTGAAGAGGTGTTCAGATCTGAGCTCCTCTCTGATGGATCATTGTCCGTAGCTAGCTGTGTCACCTGCAATCAAGTCATGCAAGATATGAAAATTATTTTTGGATGTGAGTAGTCATACCATCAGAGAAAGGCCCACCTGTTTTGTAGCAGTTATTTTTGTTTTCCTCTAAATGTACATGTACCATGTACACAAAGTGACAGAATAATCAACTAGTTGATAGCGGTCGCTCATCAGGAAGAAGAAAAAACACACGGTAAATCTGGTATGTTGGCCATCTCTGTGAAATGGCTATCAGGGTTTGCTTACTGCTTACTGCTGATTAGATAAATTAATATATATTTAAATCCCCGTCTTATATCATGTTTTGGGAAAATATTTATTGAAATCAATTTATTTGATTCAATTTGATTCATCCTTTTAATAAAATCCCCACTGTGCTTTCTACAGCGGTGATGTACATCAATAGGCCATTTCTGTTTCCTCCCCATAGAAAGTATACAGCAAAGCATCCAATAAATCAAGATCCCCTATCTATCCCCAGAACAAATGGCCTCTTGATTTGTCTCCATAGAGAAGCAAAGGGTCAAGGGGTCAACGTACATTGCGTACAGTAGTAATGGAATTTCTGATTCAGTGTATACTCTTATGCATGTAATAAAGCTTTGTCCAGACTGTTGTATGCTCTGGCAAGAATTGCTCCGTGGTCAAGCTCCTACACTAACGAAATTCCTAACTTCAGCCTGGACCCAACACTGTACTAAACCCTAATCCTAAGCCTAAACCCTAATCCTAAGCCTAAACCCTAATCCTAACACTAAACCATAATCATAACCCTAAACCTTAATCCTAACCCTAAACTCTAATCCTAAACCTAAACCATAATCTTAACCCTAAACCATAATCTTAACCCTAAACCATAATCCTAACCCTAAACCATAATCCTAATCCTAACCCTAAACCATAATCCTAACCCTAAACGCTAATCCTAACCCTAAACCCTAATCCCAACCCTAAACTATAATCCTTACCCTAAACCATAATCCTAACCCTAAACCATAATCCTAACCCTAAACCATAATCCTAACCCTATACCCTAACCCTAAACCCTAACCCTAATCCTAACCCTAAACCCAGCGTTCTCGCCAGTACATAGCGCCCTTGGTGTTGATACCATGGGTGAGAGATTTCAGAAAATAAGAACCATGTGTAGATTCCTCAAACAAGGGTACCGTCAAGGGTAATAAATCAGTCAATACCTACTTTCAATCTCAATAGTTATTTGGGTCCTCCCAAACCAGCTCCCTGGGATGTCATAAGGTCATATTTCACTCAATATGGACCAATAAATGTGTCAATGCATACTTTCAACCTGCAAAATTGCTCTGGCATTCTCAGATCACGCCCATGGGATTCGATAAAGCCATATTTCTGTCAATTTGAACCATGTGTGAACGTTTTCTGCCGAGATGCCTGCCCAAAACCTAACCTAAAACTCAACTGCAACCCTAAACCTGACCCTACAACTTCTCGAAAATAAAGGCAAGAGTGAGTGTAATTGGAGCATTGTAAAGACATGATGCATCAATCCATCTAAAAATGAAAGCACCTCAAATATAAAATAAATTCTATGGCAAAAGGGGTGTCGAAAATAATATCTGCATGCAATGATTAAAGACCCTTACTTGTACTCTGCGGTCCGTGTGTTGAAATAAACAGATTTGTGTCATGTATAATGAAATTCAATTTTGTTGCTGCAGTTTTCTTTTAGGCAGTTTACTGCATCATGTCAGACCAAGAATTTATAGGCAAATAATTTACAGATAGAAAGCATCTTGGGAGAAAGAAATATATAGGTACAAATCCTGAATGATAAACAACAGAAAAAAATGATATTCATGATTTTATTGAGAACTTTCAATGCCTCTTACCTTTCTGCGTAGAAGTGCAAGATAAATAGTGAGGGCATGCTCTTCTACTGTGCCTCTTATGACATCTGCTGGGCTGTAAACAGATAAAAGTGATTTTATCATTAAATGATGATTTAGTGCAATGTCCTGCATGAACTCAGAGGAATGAATCCGGATTAAATTCAAATACTACAGGGGTGTCAATCACCTCTGCATTTTTGTGGTTCCATGCTAATATCCTTCATTCACATCAGTTAATATTAATACTGTAAAGGGATTGTAAGATTAAGTACAAATATTGTACTCTAAATAATATTAATATTAATACTGTAAAGGGATTGTAAGATTAAGTACAAATATTGTACTCTAAATAATATTAATATTAATACTGTAAAGGGATTGTAAGATTAAGTACAAATATTGTACTCTAAATAAAGGTACAAGTACAAGGGACTTCTAAGAAGACTAACTGACACAGTCACATTGTCTCACTTTGTCTCCCCAAAATTAAAATCACACAAAAATAATGCAGTGTAGCCTAGTAGCATAATGCAACACGATGTATATTGGCGTAAATATTTACAATTGAATGTCAAGCACGGTTAAAACTAATCCACAACAACAATAACATTGATTTTTACCCCAAAGATGCTGGCGTTACCTGAGTAGAGACTTGGTAATCCCAAAATGTTCCTCTGAAGCAATTAAGGCACAGGTCAAATTGTTCACATAAGTCTCCTACAGCAATAATAACATAATAAATCAGTGAAACTAGAATGAAAATACATTTAAATAGATTGTTCATTGTTCTACAACTGACTTTTTATTTTACAAGCAGTGCAGGATTGTAAACAAGTTCCATGGGACCTATGGCTTTGAGTCCTAAATGAAGAACTTACATACAGGTATGTGAGGATGAATGCCTTACCAACAGACATTAGTGCACATACTTCGTAAATACAACACGGCCCACATTCATAAGACCTTCCTAAGCTAGTTGTCAACTAATTGCATAGGCTACAGTACATGGCTAGTTGCCAACGGGGCCTAGTATTAAAGGTTTCATGAATATGGGCCCAAGTTGCCAAGTTTCCAAAATTCATTCAACCACATTGTCTCCTACATGTAACACTAATGACAACAACACTAGCTTTGATTTACGTTCATAGAAAAGATTGGAAGGTTATGGGCCTTGAGATGATACCAGATATACTCTGGTCACAACTGCTCCGTAGATGATAGCTAACATTAAATGAATTCCCCCAAACAACGCTGGATCCAACAAAGTCAACCCTAACCCCAAAAGCAAACCTAAAACTGGGTCACAACTGAAGCCCTACTCGTATATCTTTGATAAAGTAGTCTCAAACTAGTCCTGAACATTAAAAAAACCCTGAAAACCCACCCATTTTGTGCAGCTTACAACAATTAGTACATTCAATAATTATATGTCATTAATCTCCTACAGTAGCTTATTTTGTATATAATTGTAACAGGTTCGTTATCGAATGACCTGAGCATTTAATTAAATGTGTACTTTACGTAATCAGACTTCCTATCTGATTGTTTTGATTAGATTAGGTTTTTATTTATATCTATATATGTACCCTACTTTTGTTTGTAAAGCACTTTGAGAACCGACTCTGTCATGAATTGCGCTATAAAAAAGACTTTATTATTATTATCATTATCATTATCATTATCATTATTATTATTATTATTATTATTATCATTATTATTATTATTATTATTATTATTAATTATTATTATTATAATTATTATTATTATTATTAAGTAAAGCCAACAGCTCATGTGGCCGGAGCAAGTGTCAAGTCAACAAGCTACGATACACAGAGCACATCACCATCTGGGTCCCGTTTCATAAAACTTGTTATCCATGACAAGTTACGATAGTTGTTATAAGCTACTGAAATCATTGGATTTGATTGGCTAAAAACAAATTTGTCATAGAAATATGGCAGTTGTTATCGATAACGAAATGAGGCCCTGATTTCATACACAACTATAAAATACAATTTGGGGAAAATCAAAACTATTTCTGAGTCCTTGAAAAAAAAAACTAATCACGTTTTAATTTTGAACCTATGAGCAAAAGGAGATGGTGAGATTGAAAAATAAATAGAAACTTAGGACACTGAAATAGAGGAGAGAGCAAGAGGGTAAGACAGTGTACGAGAGAGAAAGAGAGAGAGAAAGAGGAAGGGAAAAAGATATTAGCTAATAATGCTTTAGCGCCTATCATGGCAGCTCGGCTAAAGCCGGGGTAATAATGTGATACTTTGTATTAAGCGCAGTAGAGTATATTCATATAGTAGCTGCGCTATATAAATGGAACATATTATTATTATTATTATTATAATAATGAAATAACAAAGAGATCCATATAGAGACAGAAAAATTTAAAGAGTTGAGGAGAGGGGAAGATGAACTTAAAAACACAGGATGGTACAAAGAAACAGATTTAAAAAGCTTTTCAACTGATATGCAAAATATAATCGATGGCTTCTTACTGTATTGCTATTTGAACAGCTGCAGAAAAGACCAATCAGCTCTGCAAGCTTGTTGTTCTTTTCAAAGCTGTACAAATAAGAGAAAAGAGCAATGAGATTTGCTGTTGTTTTGTCTCATAATTACGCATGTTATAATAATAATCTAAATATCATACAGAGAATTTCAATGAAGAAACTTGGCAGAGTAGTTCTGCTTGACTATTACATAAATAATCAGAACCCAGATTTTGCTTAAAATCTTGACTTACATGGATAATCACAGATTTATATTTTCTCATTTTGAAAAAAAAATGGCTGCCAGTGCTTGCAGCAGTCAAACAAACAAATTATGTGCACTGCAGCCTCTTACTTCCTGAAAGAAAATGCATACAATGTCCTACTCTTTAGTATGGTTTCAGACAGACGGAAATGATTTCACACAGAAACAAACTGGGGAATTCCCAGTGTATAACCCCACAATGTATCACTGTGATAGAGCCCCAAGTATATGTAGTCAATCTTGGAGAGTAGGAGAGTTATAGGAAGGTTTCAGGCCACTTAGGTGCTTAAGAGATAAGAACAACAATTGCACTTATAGCGGAAGTCAACTGGAGACAAGTTCCCTTTCATTCACTATGTATTTCCAATGGGTATCATCCTGATATGAATGATTAATTTTGTTCTTTCATTTGAAAAATGAAAATATAGTTGGACAAAAAGATTTGTTCTTTTCTTTTTCACATACAGGCAAACAAAAAATATTCTGTCTTGGCCTATATATTGCCTGTTTTTGTTCTTATTTATTGTGACCATTTTGGTCATCAATAGAAGATTGATGTTTTAGACCATGGTCTAGAATAAAATCACCTTTATAAACTCGGGCCAACAGTATTATATTGGAATGTGTTAAACTCACCATTGTGCAAGTCCCTTGCCAGTATCTAGAGACGTCTCTCCAAGCTGAGAGGCACACCACTGGATCAACTGCTTCTTGCCACTACGGACTGTCTTCTGCTGCGCTGGAGCATCTGAGTAAAGATTGCATTCGATTGTAGTGGTTATATCACGACTGGTATCATAGTGTATAATACAGAAAATAACATATCACAATTAAACCAAAATACAGTGAAACCTGTGTATAAAGACCGCTCAAGGGAGACCGGAAAAACAGTCTTTATGAGCAGGTGGTCTTTATGTACAAGTTCCTTTAATACATATTTCAATGAGAAACACTTTCCAAGGGAAACGAAAATTGTGGTCTTTATAAACAGGTGGTCTTTCTGTACAGGTGGTCGCTAAAGTAGGTTTGACTGTACTATACCATATCACAAATCATCAATTTCCCATCTCAATCTGCCTCAAATTCACATTTTTACTTTCTTTATCCTTCAACCTCTCTTGACTAATTACACCTCTGTTAGCCTCTGACTTGCTATGATTATATCCCTCTCTCTGAATACATCGACAATACAATCATTGCATTCTTTTTTTCAGAAAGGATTGATTTCTTCCTTATTTGTTAGTCAACAAATTTTAACACTGAAATATAAGCAGGGGGGGGGATAAATCCAGAATTCTTGTCAAAAGGTATGGTTTTCCAAGCACATTTACAGAAAACTTCATTTATGTTTTGGGGATCATTCCCCTTTAAACATAACATTGAGTTCTAGTCAGGCAATTACATTGTGAAAGAAACTGTCTCAAAGCAATTGGGAAAGGTTGATCATGTCTACATATTGAATTAGTGTATGCTGTGAGGTTTTGGAATCATCAAATTGATACAAATTTGACGCAATCTAGGTGAAAAGCACATACACTGCATAAAGAAATGGGTATATGTTTGGCATGAATATGGGGGCATTTGAAGAGCAATCTTTTTCAGGGGGACATATCTACTATGATGTTCTTCCAAACTGACATAAAAGGAATGAGAAAGTTCACAAATTATTTTTCACCATTCCCGGAACTCAACTTTCCCTTTAACTTTACTGCAATAATTGCATTACCTGGTGAGTGTACAGTAAAGTGTAGTATGATTGCCCATATCACATCCAGAATGCTTTTCAGTTCTCCTTTCAGTACACCTGTAACAACAAGAATTAAAGTATTACTAGCAGTGCTTTGATATCATGCACAAATTGCACAGTGCACATCAAAGCAATACATCATGGAACTATACTGAATTTTGGTTTATCAAATTTACAAAAGGAATACAAATTTGCTTGATTTAAGAGGTAATCATTATGTAAGAATTTTTAAAAGACATCATGGTTTTGAAATTGTATTCATCAAGTGAAACAAAATTAAACATAAATATATTTGAAGTTTCCATTATATTGCACAAAGTTAGGAACTTATGATAAATGTCATTCTTGGATTTTCTAACTTTCACGATTGCTTTTTAATGCCCAAGCCTTATTCCACAACTTGCGCAAAAAGCAAAAAACAAATAAACAAAAGATTCCGCTTTTTTTCTTAGGAGCTCTTTTCCAATTTTCTTTCGAACAATCCTCTTCGCATAAAGGGACTACAACCGACAAAAGTCATGAGTTATATTTTGCTACATTTTTATTACCGGGTGTTTGATTTTTTTTTTTTTTGGGGGGGGGGGCTTCCCTGAGTAAATTCTCTCTACATTCCTGTGTCATTTCTTGCTGGTTTTCACAAGAACTATCATTATTCAGGACTTTACCTGATGCTGAGACTGTTAACTTAATGCCCAGTCCAGTTAGATAGTCCAGGATGGTTTGAACCCTGTCCAGGGATGACACTTCATCGTCATTACAGTCCTGGTAAATAAACATATAAACAGATATCAACTAAATAAAGATCATAAAGGCTACTGAAGATGGCAGATGAGAGATGGAGATCAAAGAAGGATAGCCTGAACAAAATCAGCATTCTCCTAACTAGATAACATACTGAGAAGTTGTACACTGAGTATGAAGACCAGGATACAGGTGCTGGACTGTTACATGCATCTAGTGCGAACTTATGGAAGTGAAACCTGGGCCCTGTTTCATAAAACTTGCAACTATGACAAGTTACAATAACAGTAACAAGCTATTGAAATACTTGCATCTGATTGGCTGAGAGCAAATTTGTCATAGAAATTTGTCAGTTGTGATTGATGATAAATTTTATGAAATGGGGGCCCTGGTCATTGATCTCAGACTCTCAAAATCATTTGGAGAGTTGTGAAGTATGGTTTTATAGAAGAACAATGACGGAGTGAGCAATGAGGAAGTTTTGAGAAAAGCTGGCCTGAAAAAAAAACTGATATGTGAGATAATGACAAGACAGATGAGATTCATGGGGCCCTTGGTACATAAAGAAAGCTTGTAGAACATTGCACTGACATGAAAATTTGAGGGAAGAGGAGTAAAGGAAGGAGAATAATACTCTGGATGGAGTCTGCAGAAAATGTTAGAGGAGATAGGATGAAAGACAAAAGAGTGGGTTGATGGCGAAGGGAGGAAACAGAGGGTTGCGGAATAACATGATCCCCAAAGTCTATCAATATAGCATCTAGAGAGAGAAAGGGAGATAGGCCTCTTGCACAAGTATCCTCTGCTAAGAGCCAGAAGGGTGTTAACTATATAATTTATAGAGTTAATGCCCTTCTGGCTTTCACCATTCATCAGACTATATAGCAATAATACAGTGTAGTTACAAAGAGGACCAAAATTAATCAGTTTTTGTTTCACACAATGGTATCAAACTAATGGGGTGTTGCAAGAAAGTTGCAATCAATTGCAAATCCCCCATTTGCAATCGATTGCAAATATGATACAAGTATTTTAAATGGAACTTGCAATCAATTGCAAGACTTGCAACACCCCCTAAGACACAATTAAATAAAATACTATTTTTTTAAATTTATTTTTATTTCATTTTATTTATTAATTAAAAAAAAAAAACTTTGGGGGGTGGGGGAGTTGTTAAAGAATAAAACTACAAATGTAGAATAGTAAGAATTTTCAAATACAAGAAAATACTCATAAATGATATAATTTTATCACAATAGCATGTTAAAGCATATAAATTCAGATCCATTTTGTCCTGAATAATCCATAATTTTTTTTCTTAAATATCAAAATCTAGCCATTTCTCTCCTTGTAACTTACCTCTGATGAAGGAAACAACTGGGTACCGGTGAGGATCTGGATCAGCAGAGAGAAGATTCGACCATCTTGGAATTCTTTCAGCTCATTTATCACAATACCATGTTCACACAGCAGACTGTTAGCCCAGTCAAGGTACATCTGTGTTCATACAACAAGTTAGATGGTGCTTATAGTAAATAACATGATTAACTAAAAAAAAAATTCTGTTGCTCTCTTTTTCCTCAATCTTTGTCTCTGTCTATCTGACTCTTTCTCTCTCTCTTTCCTTCTTTCTTTCTCTCTCTCTCTCTCCCTCTCAACTTCTAACTTTCCCTTATTTTCTTTCTATCTTTGTATTCCCCCTTTCCCTTTTTTAATATTAACATCTCTTAAAATGGATGTATGAATATTAATAATAATGTTCCCTTCTTGTATGATATAACATCTTTATGCATTTCCAAAGGACTATGGATATTATTACCGTGGCTTTAGCTGGGGTAAAATGTTTCAATTCCTGTACAAAAATATATTTCCTCACATCAATTCGATTAAAAATATGTTTTAATTCTTCTACCAACTATATAAAAGATTTTTTTAAAGATATGATAGCAACATGATTGAAGATTTTGCATAAACATTAAGAGGCGCATAGAAAATGGCATTTTTTTTGTTTTCATAGTTGTTTTTGTTTGTTTTGTTTTAATTCAATTTATACCTTCTAAAAGTTCTTGCCCTGTACTCTTTCATCTTCATCATCATCCTTAATTTCCCTTCCATTTGTGAAATGCTCCATTAAATTATCCCATAGCAATTTCCATCCGTTTCATCTGATTCAAACATTACATGTATAAATTTGGTTAGAATACAAGACAAAAATGCTAGAGGGTATAACTGGCTGGTTACACAGGCAGATGTATGCAACCTTGACTCAAACTGTAAACCCACAAACTTTTACGGCATTTAATCTTCGCGAATTTCGCGAGTGGTTAAGATAATTGAATCATAATTGACATAACACACAATTTTTGCAAATCGTGACAGTTCGGTTTCTTGCTGTGAAAATGGCTGCCGTGAACAATTCGCGATAGTTTCTGGTTTTAGAGTAATAAAAACATGAACCCACCTGAAGAACTGATGTGAATGCCATCACGATGCTCCTTACTTTGTGCAGTTACCACAGCATAAGATCTGGAATCAAATTAATTTAAAAGAAACAATATTAAGCTCCCTAAAAACTTGAAATGTCCATTGCCGCGCAATGCAAATGTATTCCCCAGCACAAAGAACCTCCCCCCCTCCCCTCCCTCAAACAAAAGGATGGATAGAGATTGCCGCCAGTGGCCCGGACTATTGTCATTACTAGCATCACCAAAACAGCATCACCAAAACAATGTGTGTAGAATAGAGTATTAATGCATCTCTATAGAAAATTCGAAAGAAATCTGTCAAGAAATGTGTCCTCAGAGCGCACACAAGATATCCACTAAAATATGACCTTCGATCCTATGAAAGACGGAACACTAGGGGCAGCATTACCAAAAACTGTAGAGGTCTAGAGTAATCTATGATGGACCTCCATACAAAATCTGAAAGAAATCAGTCAACAAATGTGTCCTCCAGAATGCATGCAACCAAAATATGACATTTGACCCTACAAAAGTGGAACACTGGGGGCAGCATCAGCAAACACTACAGATGTGTAGATTTTACTAAGACGTGTACACCTCCATATAAAATTTGAAAGAAATCCGTCAAGAAATGTGGCAGTAAGAGTGCAAGAAAAGGACAAATAACCTTTGACCCTATAAACGACGGAAAAATGAGGGCAGCATCACCAAAAGATGTGTAGATTATACCAAGTTACATCTCCATGCAAAAATTGAAAGAAATCCATCAAGAAATGTGGCCTGCAGAGTGCACTCATGCCATTCTCCAAAGTATGACCTTTGACCCTATCAAAGACGGGACACTGGTGGCAGCATCACCAAAAACTCTGAGTTTTTAGATTACACCAAGAGACACCTTCGTGCAAAATTTGAACGAAATCGTCAAAAAAAGTGCTCAAAATGGACAAATGACCTTTGACCCTATAAAGGACGGAACAATGAGGGCAGCATCACCAGAAATTATAGGTGTCTAGATTTTACCAAGATACACCTCCATACAAAGTTTGAAAGAAATCTGTTGAGAAATGTGACCGCTAGAGCACACACAAGAATGTGACGCGGCAGCGGCGGAACGCTGCTGAATCCAAAGTATCCTCCAGCATTCTGCCGGGGATACAATAAATGGATCCCAAAGGATAATCTATAACGTTCATTAATATACTATTAATACATGGTTGGGAGTGCGTTGGTGCGATCTGGCAACACAAAGGTTTTTATCGTGGTGTACTATATGCACGAGGCGCAAGCCGAGTGTGTTTGACACCACGATAAAAACCTGCGTGTTGCCAGATCGCACTAACGCACGAACTCACAACCATGTATTAATAGTTTTATAAAACGGGTCAGCAATATGATTATGAAGTCTATAAAAATGGTTACGAACCCCATAGAAACGCCAAGAGTCGCACAGTCATGGAGGCTGCCATTTGCTTTCCTGGATGACATCACAGAAGCGCAGCCAACAAAAGTCATGCGCGTTTGTAATCCCTGCGCTAAATTGACAATTAAACTACGCGATTTCATTGCGTTTTAAGTTTGCACGCACCAGAGGTACGCGTACGCGCAGCTCATCCGTGCTTTAGAGCCTTTTTGCCGTATGTTATCACTTTTTTTTTGCACGGTCACGTGGTGTTATCTGACGAATCAGGATGGCTACATTCTTGAACCCGTTTTATAATACAAGCTATTGTTCATGTCTTGTAATACTTAGGCTTCATGTAAATTTCTTGGAGTTCATTTGAACATAAAGTTAAACTGTACATGATATCCAGTGTGCACTCATTCATTTTACACACAGTTCAGGTGTTTTGACGTGAAAGACAACAATATGAGGCTTGTGAATGAAATGTCTGAAATAAGACCTTTTTTCAATATTTTGACTCGTTTTTTGCATAAATACCTATCGCTATGATAAAGATGAAAACTTTGTGTTCATTGTGTGTTTTGTTTTATCAGAATCGCGCAGTTATGCATGTGCGCAGACAAGAGAGACAGAATTTTCGGTCTGCACCCCATGTACAGCTCCGTGGATCGTGAACCAGTACCACATTGATAAGCCACAGAGATCATACATACATGTACCCCTTTCCCACTGCCGTCCAAATTTGGTCCGCACCAGGTCCGGACCAAATTATGTCCGTCGCAAGTGCTTTCACACCGCCGTGAAGATTTAGGCCGGACCTGGGCCGGACCAAACATATCCGTCACAGTTGCCACGGAAACCACTTACCCCCCTCATGAATCGCGCGACATTTGGAACTGGCTAGCTAGCTAGCTTCGCGCGAAACCCTCGCTCGCTCACGATCACGTACGTACGTGTACGTATGTTTGTGTAAAGTGGACTGTTTTGATTGTGTTCTTCTTCATCATGAAAAGTTTACTCGAGTTGATTTTTTCAGTGCTTTTACTAAACACTGTGCGATGCAGACAAGTTATGACTGCTTTAGATCAATCCTTCCGTAGAGAAGTGAAAAGGAAGAGAGTGCTGTTTGCTCTTGCTCAAGAAGAAGGGAGTCGCCGGCGTAGTCATTCTCGCGTACAGTCACCAATTCTTCCCCCTCTCCTCCCCTTGGACATATTTATCGAAAAGTAAACCTTGGCCTTGCGAAATGCCGACGTAAACAGATAAACAACAAGAGCAGCTCAATGCTAGTGTACAAATTGCATAGACTAGTACATAACGCAGAACTAGCAGCTGACCCAGCCAGAAGCAGAAGTAGAGATCACGTACGTGAAGGCGCGCGGGTCATGCATTTGGTCCGGACCAAATTCTTTGTGCTTTTCACACCAAATTTGGTCCGGACCTGAAACACCTCTTGGTCCGGACCAAATTTTGGTCCGCACATAGCTTGATGTGAAAGGGGTAAGAGATAGGCAAAGTCTAAGAGTAAAACGACTTTGTCATTGTCATTTTGTGAAACACTGACTTACAATGTAGATGATAGATATATGTTCTAACTGTTATTGTTGACTTTGTTACCTGTTAGCGGACAATTTGACATGGTTGAGCATGTTGAGCGATAACTATACACAGCGATGTCGTGAAGCGACAGCGCTGTACGAGCTGCCCATTCTCTAGCGTTGTGAACCGTGACTACAAAAGTGCGACTACATGCTTTTCGTTGAAATTACATATATTTTCATCTAAATATTAAACTAAATAAAACTTCAACTATTGATTAATTGCATTCACGAAGTTAAATTTAGTTAACCAACTTACAACTTACCAAAAATGATGATTTATTGCGTTATCTGCCCACAGTCCGTAATGGAATGTAATCGCGCTGCACTTTTTGAAAGGTCAAACCCGTGCGTAACTATACACAGCGCTGTCGCAAAGCGATACTGCGATGGACAGGTTTTGGCAGTCAAAAGTTGAAATTTTATACCCTGTGCTGTGGACATTGCCTGATGGCTTGCTGGGGATTGAACTTCAACAAATCCATCCAAGCAATCGATTTCATGTGAGTATAATGTAAAATTGAAAGTTTAACATACATTTTAAATTAATTTTGTACATTGTTTTTAGTGACATTGAGGGGTGTCGCAATGAAAGTCTAATGGGGTGTTGCAAGAAAGTTGCGATTGATTGCAATTTGCAACTGATCGGTACTGCAGACCAATCAAAATCATTGTTGCAAGCGCATCTTCTTGAATGGGCAGACCCTGAACCATTCAGAATGGTTGTTCTAATTTGCTTTACAATTTGCAATTGATTGCAACTTTCTTGCAACACCCCATATGTGTCCTTGTCAGACGTCTGGTCAGGCTTATTGAGCGACAGCGTCGAGATGTCGCTGATCTTGTCATTACGACAGTTTGATGAAACAACCCCATGGTCATCCCATCATATAGCCCCACTAGTATTCTGTGCATGGGTCTCACAATTTACATGGGCAAATGACCATAGTTGTATCGTAGGTACAGTCAACCTCGCCTAAGTCGATGATGACGGGACTGAGTGAAATGCGTCAACATAAGCGATTTTCGACTTGTGCGGAAGTCGAAGAAAATCCAACTTACGCGTGTATACATAACACAGGGACGCCGCGGTGCAGACTGTGACCGGCGGCCCGGCGGTTTTATCGACTGGGAGTTCTCATCACTGTACCATGATTTATATTGTGCCTACATCGAGAAAATAAGAACATACATATTACTTCGAATCACTCCTTACAAGTTAGGCAATAAAGAATAAAACCAGACACGTCCAGTGATTAATTTCAATGTATTAAATCCTCCCTTACATCCCTTTATATGCGCATGGCCGTGAAGGCAAAAAAAAATGCATGCAGTGCATGCAACCGGCATCTGTCCAGCCGGACAGCCATACAAGAGAGGACACAGAGATCGCGCAAGCAAGTCGGGGAATTTTTGTAAACAAAATCAGCGAGTGGTAGTTTCGACAATGATTGATTTCACATCGTCGTCTAGTTCGACTTGTTCGGTGTAAAATTAATGTTTTTTCATGGTATTGTTCTGAGAATTTGATCGATTTAGGCGAGTATTTGATCGATCTACAAAAATGGACTTGTACAAAGGATTAACATACGTAAGTCTATGAGGATAAATTGGGACTTTTTTATTTTCATCGACTTGAGCGACTATTCGACACATGCGACGTCGACTTAAGCGAGGTTGACTGTATGATGGGGAGCCCTATGTCTGCGCACCTAAGGTTTTGACCTGAAAATGAACAAGAATTTCTTTAATATTCCTCTAAAGCTTTATTTTATTTTATTCCTGATATTCTAAAGAGTAAGTTTGAAAAAAATCTCATCAAAATTAGAGCAAGAACAATGCCATTTCCACAAGAAACGGTGGCCGTGTCATTTCAACATTGAAAAAAAAAATGGTGCCCATGTCTGCGCACTCATTCATTTTACACGCAGTTCGGGAGTTTTGACATGAAAGACAACATTTTGAGGCTTGTGAATAAAACGTCTGAAATCAGACCGTTTTTTCATTATTTTGGCTCGTTTTTTCCATGAATACATATCGCTATGATAAGATGAAAAGTTTGTATTCGTTGCGTGTTTTGTTTTATTAGAATCGCGCAGTTACGCGTGTGCGCAGACATGGGCACTGCGCAGACTTGGGCACTCTAGCCATACATATTTTTAAAATTAAAGAAGTCTATCATATATGCGATGGCACCTACCTAAATAGACCTTCCGAAGATCAACTCTTCCTCAGAAATGTATAGAGTCGATCAAATGTCACTTTCTTTTCACTCAATTGTAATCCTCCCTCTCGTCTCTCGAGAGCGAGAATTTGAACGTACGTAAAAACATACTGACGCGCATGCGTATTGCAAACCATACACCGGCCTACGAAAGTTTTTAGTACAGGAGCCAGGAAAATTAATAGGCCTTTTTTATATCATCCTCATCAAAAAGAAAGACGACAGTTATTTGGAAAGTATTGTAACTGTACCTAAAGTAGCCTTAAATCACTCATAGCTACATTCCTATACTTCGTGTGTATAATGTAGGCAGTCATACAGTCATCTTTTTAAAACACCACTGCACAAAAGTCACCAATATTCACTCAAAATTGGCATTTAATTTTCAAAAACCGACCCCAAAATATCCAAGAAATACAATAAATTCAACTCACCAATGTTGGAAAAGATATTTACAAAAATGAAATCCGTAATTTATTGTTGATTCTCGCGAAACGAGCTATCGGAGTCATTGTGTACATTTCCTGGTCGCCGCGGGCGCTGACATCTCCCCAAAAGAGTTTTGTCCTCAAAAATTCGGTCCCTATGGCGTACACGGAAAGGTTCCGATTTTCTGTGTTCGCGATCGTAAAGATCGATGTGCCCTTGCGATCCCGAGTTTCTTCGTGGACAAAAATTATATTGGCCGATTTTAGTCTAAGACATCGGCAGTTTGTAAACAACACGCGATCGCGAAACAAATCGGCGGGGATTTCTCCGGTTTTGGACAAGATTTTGACTTTGGATTTTGCTGTAAATATCAAAAGTTCTTCCTAACGGCCATTTGAGGTAGGAGTGAGATTTTTAAGGGCTGAATTTGAAAGCAAGTATTTAAAATATTTATCTTATTTTTCCCCCCATACCTTTAGTACATGCGACAGAAAATACCAACTATTTTACAGTAATGTACCCGTGAGTGCCTTAAATGAAGTTATGTCATATTTCATGGTAGGCCCTATAAACTATAATATATTCTATAATTTTGACATAGAGTAGACTACGACTTTTTACGAGCTTGGATTTATTTTAAGGTAGTGGCTATTCTTACGACGAGTTGTAAGAATAATTTTCCGGCTATTCTTACGACATGCGCATACGCTCCATTTTCGTACTCTGCGCCGTCGTAAGAATAGGGTTAGGGTTAGGGTTATGGTTAGGGTTAGGGTATTTATATGTTTTGAACACCTTCGATGTCAACTCCTTCTCACAGGTACATCGTTAAGTCAGAGGACTGGCAGTATCGAGGACCCAGGTTCGATTCCCAGCTTTGTCATTTGTCGTTTTTTTCATTTGTTCATGTTTGTTACTAACAGATGTTTTCTCTCTACAGAATTAGGCCTACAGATATAAGATGGAAAAAGCTAGGAGACAGAGAAAACAGAGACAGAGAGATTTTTACTCAACAAGTGAAGTGTGCGCAGAGTATGAAAATGGAGCGTATGCGCATGTCGTAAGAATAGCCGGAAAATTATTCTTACGACTCGTCGTAAGAATTATGCACCTATCAATTGTAAGACGCACCCCTCGACCCCCGGGAAAGGTGCGTCATGGTTGGGTAATTTACCAACAAATGAATGACGCAGGGTATGGTCATGGAAGCATTTGGTCAGTCACAGCATGGAGAATGGGGTGCGTCATAGTCGGTCATTTTACATGGGTGCGTCATAATGCCTCGCTATGTTTACAAACGGGTCTGTCCGCGCAATACTCACCGCGTACCGGGCTTTTAAACATGCAAACTCCTTGAATATAAAAAAAAATATATTGACATGGAATCTATACTTTCGCACCGGGCGCCCAAAATCGAGTTTGATGACATCAAATAAAATGGAAACCCCCAAATAATAATAATTGATCTCAAATCCTCTCTCATGCTGTCTTCTGTCTGGGTTCTCAAAAAAGGGAAGAAATAAGGTATTTTTCGTTACTTTGTTTATTTTTACCCCGTTCGTTCCAGCACTGCACTGCGTTGGCTGGTTCGGTTCTTGCCGCGATGATCGCGATCGGTAGCATTTGTGCTAGGCTGGATTGAGACATGAATATTCATGTGTTGACGTCACAAGAATGTCAGCGATTGCACTGTGTGACTTCTGCACATTTTCATATGTCATCGCCGATAATCTTATGACGTCACTTCATGAATATTCATGTCTCAATCCAGCAAAGCACCAATGCTACCAATCACGATCATTGCGAGCAGAAACTGAACATAGTCCAGTGCTTGAACGACCGGGGTTGCAAAGTGACGAAAAGTACCTTATTTCTTCGCTTTTCTAAAGAACCTAGACGGAAGATAGCTCGAGAGAGGTTTTGAAACAGGTTTAACGATTATTTGGGGATTTCCGTTTCATTTGATGTCGTCAAACTCGATTTTGGGCGCCCGGTGCGAAAGTATACTAGCGCCGCGCCGATGCATAGCGTGCCACGTGCGCGCGGAGCTTTACCATGACGGGGTGCGTCACAATGGTAAGTCAAAGTCTAGAACTGGTGCGTCATATTTTTTCGTCCAGGCACAGTCATTGTAAGAAAAGGTCCGTCATAGTCGAGACACACAGGTGCGTCATGGTATAGGAAAATCCGACTCACATCTGACAAGTGACGCACCATTCCCGGGGGTCGAGGGGTGCGTCTTACAATTGATAAGTGCATTAGCCACTGCCTTATTTTAAGTTTAAGAGGCACCCAACAATAACATGCCCAACCTTTCACAAGGACTGCTGATTGCCGCAGTAACCCATCATACAACAGATAACGTGATTTGGACCTAACTTGTTAGACTAGAGTAGCCTAGGCCTATACAAAAAGTTAGACCTATATTCTAATTTCTATTTTCTATATTCCCATACATTCATATTCATGTTGGTTTCTTAAAGTTAAACCAAGACCCACTGACTTTCTTCCACTAGTTCCACAAACAAAATGAGGTTGTTGAATAACTAATTTATACACCAATTACTACTTTATAGGAAATGATCATTAAATCAGTCTACTCTAATTAATAATACGAGTGGTTATTGTTAACTCACCGTAACGCATAATTTGGGGAATTATCACACTGATAAATTTGAATTTGAAATGACTCCGAGAATCCGACATCGACATGGCCTGGCGAGCTAGCTTTAACTTGCCACTATTTGTACATCAGTCAGGTTCCTGAAACTGGTACAGTGTTTCCTGAGACAATCTAAGCGCGTTGCCAAATGCATGAAGCCTAAAACTAGTAATCATGCAGTTTATGTCAGTCGTAGGTGTTGCAGCTCTCACAATTCAAGAGTTACATAACACCAGAGAGAGCATATTTTTAATTCATACCTACGGTACTTGGGTCTACAAGATTTCGCACAAGAGCGAGGGGATTATTATTATCTTAATCATCTTCCCCAGAACAATTGCATGGCCATGGGGCTGGTATTTCCTGGACCCACGCTCCGCCACTGTTAAAGTTATGACTTTGTAGATGATACTGATACTGATAGTGATACTGATAGTGATACTAAACTGTAGTCCTATTCTCAATAGTTTTTATACAGCCTTTACAGGGCCCCTTAATCTAACTTCTAACTTTTCATTTTCATTGTGTTTGTTTACCTTCTTACCACAGAATGATGTTGTTGTTGAAGTAAAAGGAATGGCACTTTTGACCACTAGAGTCCTGTGTGCCAGTAGCTATATATATAAATAGTCAGTCGGTCCGTCAGTCACAGAATAAATCATTAGCATAAAACTTTATCAATCATTTCTACTAGTACAATTTTCATAATATATCTTCCAAAACATGCCTTTAAGAATCAATCGTAATTCAAATATGTTTATAGAGTATTTTCCACATGAGCATATAATGTTGAAAAGGAGTATACATTGTAATACTTCTGCATCATCTGTTTGGTGTTCTATTTTAACAAACCAAGTAGAGAATATTTAAAGCCCAACATCTGTTCATTATAATAACTTATTCAATGAATAACAAAGCTTTTAGTATGTAAAGCTATTGATGCAGCTAAATGCCTGCTCTTTACCACAGAATAATGTATGGCTGACATTAAAATATAATTTGGGATACTTCAAATTGGCAACATACCTTAATTGACTCTATATCAACTAGCTAACTTCAGGTACCTGGCTGATGTACAAATAACCTCAACCGACCATACGCGTACGTACGCGTACGTCTACGGTACAACTTCAGATGAGAACATTTTAGAATTAGACTTAGTCTTAAATTAGAAGGTGGATAAAAGCACTGCTGAAAACAGATCTAAGAATAACGTAAGTTCAAGTTTCACAAAATTACAGCCTTGTAATTTGTATTTCTGGTGGTGTCAGGTAATTTATCATTTTATCAAGATGTCAGGATGTTCAAGTTTCTTTTTGAGGAGAGATGCTCTCCCACTCCCAGTCCCAGTCCAAGTCCCATACCCACCGCAATTTCATCCAGGGGCCTCGGGACTCGGCCGGCGAGGGAGAGCATGGGGTGAGCTACGCCGTAGACGGAGGGAGGGGGAATTTCCTGGCATTATCGTAGAGACGGTCCTGCTAAAAGCAGCCAACAAGTAAAATCAGCAAAACTTAAAGAATAAAATTATAATTTATAAAACATGGATGATCGATATGGATGTTGGCGGCTTTTAGTAGATCGGACTCTCATGACTCTTGGCGGCTGTTGCCTTTTTTGGCGTATTTTGGTAAATCGATTAGGCCTACCGTGTCTTGGTATCTCACTATCTGGTCAGTCATGTCATGCCTGTCATGCCTGTTGGCGGCTTTAGTTTTAGTAGAACTAACTATACACAGCTCTGTCGCTTTGCGACAGCGTTGTACGAGTTGCCCATTCTTTAGCGTTGTGAACCGCGACTACAAAAGTGCGACTAGGCCCTACATGCTTTTCGCTGAAATTACATGTTTTTCATCTAAAAATTAAACAAAATAAAACTTAAACTATTGATTGGGTGCATTCATGAAGTTGAATTTAGTCAACCAACTTACAACTTGCCAAAAATATTGCATCATCTGCCCACAGTCCGTAATGGAATGTAATCGCGCTGCACTTTTTGAAAGGTCACACCCGTGCGTAACTATACACAGCGCTGTCGCGAAGCGATACCTCGATGGACAGGTTTTGGCAGTCAAAAGTTGAAATTTATACCCTGTGGACATTGCCTGATGGCTTGCTGGGGATTGAACTTCAACAAATCCATCCAAGCAATTGATTTCATGTGAGTATAACGTAAAATTGGAAGTTTAACATACATTTTAAATCAATTTTGTACATTGTTTTTAGTGACATTGAGGGGTGTCGCAATGAAAGTCTATGTGTCCTTGTCAGACGGCGTGCGAATCTGGTCGGGCTAAGTAGAACCCTCGCAAAGACTCAGACTCCAACCCCAAGCACCTCCTAAACAGGAGATTCCTGCCTGGAACCCCTAGCAAACTGGAGACTCTGATCGCGCGGGAACATGTGCACATCACAAGCTTGAAGCGCGATGTCCCTTGCGGCCAAGGTCCAGGGCCAGCTTATTCATGACAGGAATTATTTAAGGGCTAAATTGATTTACTCATACTCGTGTGTAGAATCTAGGCAGTCGTACACCTCAACTTTTTCAAACACCACTGCACAAAAGTCACCAACATTCACTCAAAATCAGCATTTAATTTACAAAAACCGACCCCAACATATCCATGAAATACAATAAATTCAACTCACCGATGTTGGAAAAGATATTTCCAAAAATGAAATGCGTAATTTACTGTTGATTCTGGCGAAACGGGATATCGGATTCATTGTGTACATTTGCTGATCGCGATCTCCCCAAAAGAATTTTGTTGTTAAAAATGTGGTCCCTATCACGTTCACAGAAACGTCCTGATTTTCTGTGTGCGCGATCGTAGAGATCAATGTGCGCACGTGATACCGAGTTTCTTATTGTGGACAAAATTTTATTGGCCAATTTTAGTCTAAGATATCGGCGGAATGAAAACAACACGCGATAGCGAAACAAATCAGCGGGGATTTCTTCGGTTTTGGACGTGATTTTGACTTTGGATTTTGCCTTTGGATTTTGCCGGAAATATCAAAAGTTTTTCCTAATGGCCATTTGAGGTAGGAGTGAGATTTTAAAGAGCTGAATTTAAAAGGAAGTATTGAAAATATTTATCTTATTTTTCCCCCATACCTTTAGTACATGCGACAGAAAATACTATTTTTGCATTCATATCGCGTAGTGGTCAATATGACCACTAACACACAAAGTATAGTCATGTAGGTATGAGTGGTTCTGATCAGGTTTTTATGCCTCCGCCCACCGAAGGTTGTGCCGTAGGCATTATGTTTCGGGTTGTCCATCCGTCCGTCCGTCCGGCTTTCTTGTTCTAGCAATAACTAAAGAACCACACGAGGTATGAATTTCAAACTTGGTGCTAGTATGTATCACCATAGGAAGACGATCTGATTAGATTTTGGGGTACGTAGGTCAAAGGTCAAGGTCACAGAGGCCAATTTCTGAAATTGCAGGTGTTAGCCTCGTTCTCGCTATAATTCAAGAACCATATGAGGTATGAACTTCAAACTTGGTACTAGTATGTATCACCATAGAAAGACGATCTGATTAGATTTTAGGATAAGTAGGTCAAAGGTCAAAGGTCATAGAGGTCAATTCTGAAATTGCAGGGTTTAGCCTTAACCCCTACCATGCCGTGGGCGGCAAATCCCGCCCCAAAATGTGGGTGTTGAACATTTCGTTTAAGCTCATATTGGTTTGAAAATTCTTCCTCATACAGAAACCTGTGCCTTTAATATTATAATGTTTATTCCCTTGCAATATATCTTTGCCCAGTTTGCTAAAGAAACTCACTGAAAATTAATATTCAACTCTTAAAAATTCATTTTTGACATTTGCTCAAAAATCTGGTGGCATGGAAGGGGTTAACGTGATATCTCAAGAACCATTTGATCCATTAACTTCAAACTTGGAACTAGTATGCATCACCATAATGAGACAAACTGATTAGATTTTTGTTCACGTAGGTCAAATGTGACAGGTCATAGTGGTCATTATACAGGTGTATGTAAAATTAATGTTTTTTTACCTTTGTTATCACCATATCTCAACTATTTTGTATTCATGACTAGGAGGAGATAAAGTGATTAGACTTTGGGGTTATAAGGTGTAAGGTCAAATGTCAAAGAGGTCAATTAACATGTAATTATAGGCTTTTTATTCTGGTTCAATCAAAATTTAAAACAAATCAACATGAATATGTGATATATTTCTGATCTGGCAAGGGCGGAGGCATAAATTTTGACTGCGTGCAGTTGAGAATCATCAAGTTAAACATTAAAAATCAAAATGTCTTTGAGAACAATATACATGATTAGGAACTTTGTCGAAAAGTTGAAAAAAAATATTGCAAATTTTGATTTAAAATACAATGATTTTGACATCTCAATGTGTTGCCAATTTGAGGACTTTAATTCTCGTTCTTAAAATTCCTGGCGTCAAACGCAGTATGGTCATGCAACAGAATGGAAATAGTGTGTTCAGAAATTTTTGCTCTTTCTACTCATGCATCTGGTATATTTTTTTAGGGCTGTGAATCACAAGTTATTGAGGCAAACCACAAAATGTGGTCAATTATTGTCTTGAAAGGGTTATGGGCCCTGGAAGCTCTACGGTTATAGATGCTATCTTCAATGATCTTCAGCTTATTTTTGAACCTATGATAAAACTAAATGTATAATGCAATGATTAAGAACATGAATTAAGTTTTATATTTTAAAGAGAGGTAGTTGGGCGGAAGAAAGTTAATTTTAAGCGGGAGAAAATACATCTTAAGCGGAAGATACACAGCTAGAGAGGGAGAAATTCAAACTGAGGCGGGAGAGCGGGAGATTTTGCGAAAATGGCCTGAAAGCGGGAGATCTCCCGCCGAACGCAGGAGAGTTGGAGTCTCTGTTATCGTGGTTGAGGAAACTACCATTTTCTCAGCACAGAAGCGCTACATTGCATTACAGACATTGGTTTCCTCATTCCCCGTCACAATATAGCCATTTTCTCCCTCCCCGCGCGAAGCGTGAAAGCTCTGACATTTTAACAAATTTGAGAGACGGACAAAGGCTCGTAGCAAATATTTTTTATGTCGAAAGTTATTGTTCGATGCCTTGACTGCTCTTCAATTATTTGGATGTGATACTGCACTGTATGTAACAGGGGTGTTTGCAGGGAGGGGGAGTTGCCTGGTGTTCTTCCCTCACTGTATGGTACTCGCAGCTACTCTGTATGCCTTCCCAGCCAGGGTGGTTTGGCTTGAGAAGGGTCCACCAGAACTCTTTGCTCTTTCGATGACCGTTACACGGGATTGACCTCCAAAACTTTACCAAATTGGTCAGAAATAATGTCAGAAGCCTCCAAGTTCGACCCGGACAGCATATCCGCAAATATTCTCCTCCATCGCGGACTTTCTTGGGCGCGGAAAAGTGATATTTTTCCTGATGTTTTTTCCAAACTTTCTGTACAAGTATGTATTGAAATGTACATTAAATGATCGGCTGTGAACCCTGCTTTTGGAAAATAGGAAGCTGGACTTATAGGTATGTTTGGCTGATGAAATTTTTTTTCTTCTGAGGGACTGTATTTCGTCACAAAAATGCGACAGTGGTAAGCAGCGTAGGTATGCATTCTGTCGCATATGTGTGACAATGGTCACGAAAGGATTAATTGGGTGGCAAATCTGTCTGGATGTGCCTTGTCTTGGTATGACTTTTAACTTGTGAAGTCATTTTCCATAGAGAATGCTAATGCTGACAAAGAATAATGGAAAATTAAATATCTCAATTTGAAAACCTGACAAAAAAGTTGAATTTGTGAGACATTATAGAGCAAGCGCCATGAGCACCCAGCAAAGCCAGATGCTGGTGCTATACAAGAAGCCATCATTAGTATGTGTGTTTACATGTAACTGACACACATAAGTTGTATGAAGCTTGTATTGATCTGTAGCAATACCAACTGGAAAATACTTTTATGCCTTTTGTCCAGAAGAATCGGGTCTTTGAAGCCATGGCGGTCTTCAGTTGGGGGTGTACCCAGGATGGACAGCTGGGAATCTCAGATCTTGGAGACGATGTCGCCTCTTTATCTTCACCGAGGGAGGTTCCTGGTCTTGCGGGAAAGCATATACGTGAAATAAGCTGTGGGCTCCGTCACACATGTGTGCTCCTGCGTGATGGGACTGTGATGATGTGCGGAGCCAATGATAGGGGCCAGTTGGGCCAGGAAAGGACAGGGACTGAGCTGGGTAAGTGCCAAAGGTTCAAAGGGAAATAAAATCACCAAAAATATTTTGCTCTTTATGTGTTACGGTCTTCATGTCACTATACTTTATTCAAAACGTGAGCTTCAAATATTACATCTATAAAGAGTTCAAATACACTCTCAATAAATATAAAAGCGACTTATGAGTAGAGTAGTCAACATACCTGTACGAGCTCCAATAAAATAAGGCGTGCACACAACCCAAGTCTGACTTGGTTCCGTACAGGGGGTGTTATGTTATCCTTGTTTAATAAAAGAATGTCTGAATTAGGTGAGTCATAACTTTAAGTTCAGGCACAGAAACACTATTACCATGAGGTAAAGAAATTATCCTTACAAGCCCTCCTAGTATATTTATGAGTTATTGAACTGGATTACTGGAAGTAATCTAATATCTTGTTTGTGGAAGTAGTGTCATTTTAGCTCTTCTATTAAATTTGTTAGTTGATAAACAGGAAATTATCACCAACATGTGTTAACCCTTTCCTCATGTTTTTTGTCCATTTATTCATCTCCTTACAGCCCAGGTATCTGCTACAGAGACGTTGGTGGTCACTCAGGTGTCCTGCGGGAATGACCACACCCTAGCTGTAACAGATAGGGGTCAAGTACTGGGATGGGGTCGAGATGACCAGGGTCAGTGTGGCCTGTCTTCTGGAGACAGAGAGGACAAGAGAAAACCAAGGTTTGAACCGATAATCAATAATTTGTGTGCTCTTGTGTTGCTGAGCACATGCTACACTACAGTCAGGCTCTCAACTAGGCTTCTCTGTTTTGTGGTATGCAACGATGTCAACCAATTTAGTGACATGGAGTCCGTGAGATCTTTCCGGCATTTTTCTGTTTGCTGACTGCTGTTTGATATTTATTATGTATGATCAGATGTGTTTGTTTGTTGTCATTACATCAAACATGCTGAAGTTGCCTAATGCCTATTGTTGTTTGCATTATGCCTCATAGAATCCTGAAGAGTCTATCGTCGCACCAGGTTGCACAAGTAGCATGCGGATCCATGCACTCAATGGCACTCACAAGAGGTAAAGGAATGATGTTACGTTTCTACGTCCTGATGTTTGTGTCTTCCATAGGCAAGGATTGGTGCTTTAACTCTTTCAGTGCTGATGTCACGTATATGTGACAGACAGACTTGTCATTTTCATTCACCAATTCCTTGACACCAGGATAGGTATATGGTGGTCAATGTATATCAGCATAAATCAAGCATTCTAAATATAGGACTATAATTATATGCTAACATAGACAATTTCATTGAAAATTTCATAGAAAATTGCCGATTTTGAAAAGATATTACCTTATTTCAACATTAAACAATAGTAAACAAATGACAAACCAAAATATAATGGACAAAAAAGAAACTCAAATGTAATTTTCAAGAATCGTTATGCATGAAGTTGCGTAAAGTAGTAATGTTTGGTATCATAAGAAATGGTAATAAATTTCCTACAAGTTCTGTACACAATATTTTGTGAAATAATAGATGGTTAATGAAGTGCAGACATTTGAAAAGTAAGCATTGATCACATTTTGGTAAAATTTTGAAGAGAGCTAAACCCCTTGGCACAATGATTGTAAGTTTATCATCTGACCCGTCTGGTAATATGATTCCGAGGAAACAAGACAAACCCATGACACAAGTAGAGTAAAAATTAAGATACATGATGTAATTATTTTTATAATAATGTTCATCTGTATTTGTGTCTGTTTGGTTAAGTGGTGGCATTTGTGCATTTGTGACATATGAATATTTTCATGGATTCTACTTTTAGCAGGAAACCATGGCAACCAAGTTTTATGAACTCTCAATACCTTTATCAATACCCTTCACAACAAGAATTGAACTAGCTCACTACATTTCGTTTCAGGCCTTCAGACTTTCCAAATTTGCCAAATATCTGTTCATAATGAACTCATCAGGCTCATTTGCCCATCTGTTTTTCCTTACATAACATGTGTGCATAAAGATGGCAGAATGTTTGCATGGGGTGACAATTCATTTGGACAACTAGGCATCGGAACCCCAGGACTGAACCTGTTCAGAGATCATCCACAGCAGCTGTCCTTACCTGGTGTTCCAATCAGGAGAATGGCCTGTGGGGGATGGCACTCCTTTGCTCTGTCCGTCTCGGGGGCTGTCTTTGGTTGGGGTAAGAACAGCTGTGGGCAGCTTGGCCTTGGATCAACAGAAGGTGAGTCTTGGGGGCTACAACATTCCCTTAGTTTTCTGTGTTTTCATTGAAATGTTATAGAGTTCTTGAAGTTTAAAGGTATGTGTCCTGCTCATGAAAGAAACTTGATTCTGACAGAATTTAACACTGAACGTTCAGTACCACAAATAAATTTAATCTGATAAACGATTTTGGTAGAAGATCATTTCATCTGAATGATGGGCAATGGAAGATATGGAAAAGTAGTAGTCCTAGCCATGTGCATTACATGCTGCTGTATATGTGCTCATGTTGGTTCCATGACATTTGCTTCTGTGACAATTGCACCAGTCTAACTTTGCCATGTTAATCGTAAACCTAACCCTAACCCTAATCCAAATCCTAATGTTCACATTGGCCTTAACAAAAAACAAATCATGACCTTGACCTTTAACCTTTGACCTTTCGAGATATGAACGGAGGAACAAATGTCGCAGGAGCAAATGTTGTGTCACCGCTCATGTTAGCCGTGCTTTTCAGTGATCCTATGATTGTTATTACTTAAATTAGACACAAGTTTCCAGCTGCGAGACAAAGGGGGAATACGCTTTAATATGGCACAGTCATACAGTAGACATGTTTATGCAGGATGGACATGAGATAAGTGATGATATTAGTACTTTCTTTGAATCAATCTTTTGCAGATAGAGTCTCCCCAACGCTGCTTAAGAATCTGATGACTCAACAGGTGAAATACGTTGCCTGTGGACAGAATTATACAGCCATGCTAACAGCAGTAAGTCTTCCTCGGGTTTCAAGAGTTATGAAACGAGGCATAAAAACTGATAGATATACGATTTTGAAGTGTTCAATTGCAGAAAAAAAAATTGATAGTATAGTGGAAGGAATTTTTTTACAATGTGGCATTACTTTTCATATAGAAACGGTGTCATGTTTTGATAATCTATTATACTATTAATACATGGTTGGGAGTGCATGTTGCAAGATCGCACTAACGCACAAACTCACAACCATGTGTTAATAGTTTTATAAAACGGGTCAGCAATATGATTGTGAAGTCTATAAATGGTTACGAACCCCATAGAAACGCCAAGAGTAGCACAGTCATGGAGGCTGCCATTTGCTTTCCTGGATGACATCACAGAAGCGCAGCCAACAAAAGCCATGCGCGTTTCAGTGCGCGCATGTAATCCCTGCCCTAAAATGACAATTAAACTGCGCGATTTCATTGCGTTTTAAGTTTGCACGCACCAGAGGTACGCGTACACGCAGCTCATCTGTGGTTTAGAGCCTTTTTGCCGTATGTCATCACTTTTTTTTGCACGGTCACGTGGTATTAGTTGACTAATCAGGATGGCTACATTCTTGAACTCATTTTATAAAAGTAATTAGCTGTAATTCCTTATTTCCAATTTTGTATTTTGTGTTTGCAGTTGTCATTATTTCATTATTAGGATCATATTGTGATATCACTCTATTATTACTGAGCCCAACAACCTGCAGTGTAGGATTCCCATGTATTACATAATTTGATTTTCCTGCAAATACTGCATGTATGGCGTATAATCAAGACAAGGTAATCCTCTTGAGATCAACTCGTACAGTTCTCACAATTTTGGCAGTCCTTGTACAATTTATAGTAGTGGTGATGATGATGATGATGATGATGATTTCTTCTTTTTGTAGACCGGGGGACTGTTTCTCTTTGGCCAGGGGTCAGAAGGTCAGCTGGGTCATGGGTCAGATAGCAATGAGATCAACCCAAGGAAAGTCTTGGACTTCTTAGGCAGTGATATTATTCAGGTGGCTTGTGGAAGGCAAGTACAAATTTTAGCGGTTGCTTTAAATTATGATGTAATTTACATACTGGACCATTGATATATATATATATATATATATATATATATTATTTGTTTAATATTTAGATTGAGAAAAAAAACATCACAGCAGCTTAGCATAGTTTGTAGCTTGAAAGAAGACTGATGAAAATTCTTTGGGGCTTACAAAAGATAGAAATTGGTTTTAAAGTAACTTCATGTATTAATGCAGGGATCCACACTAACCTTTTTTTGTTGGGGTCTCGATTGAAAATGTCAGGGTCTGCATGCGTGGGTCCTATGTTAAAATTTAGAAATTTCAGGGTACAGACTTTGATTTTGGGCACCCAAGTGTCCCAGGCACTTGTGAGTGTTGAGTCCTGATTCATTTACTAATTCTTACTGTGCCAAGAGTTTTAGCTCTCTTCAAAATTTTACCAAAATGTGATCATGCTTACTTTTCAAATGTCTCCACTTCATTAACTATCTATTATTTCACAAAATATTGTGTACATAACTTGTAGGAAATTTATTACCATTTCTTATGATACCAAACATTATTACCTTACCCATCTTTATGTGTAAGAATTATTGAAAGTTACATTTGAGTTTCTTTTTTGTCCATTATTTTTTGGTTTCTTATTTGTTTACTATTGTTTTAATGTTGAATAAGGTAATATATTTTTCTAAATTTGCAATTTTCTCTGAAATTTCTATGGTAGCATATAATTATAGTCATATATTTAGAATGCTTGATTTATGCTAAAAACGTTGATACACATTGACCACCATATACCTTTCCTGTGGTTGAGCAATTGGTGAATGTAAATGGCAAGTCTGTTTGTCACATATACGTGACATCGGCACTGAAAGAGTCAATGTATTGTGTACTAATGTTTGTTTTTCAGGCAGCACACTCTCGTCCTTGAGGGCCGGTTGGGAAGGCTCTACTCCTTTGGCCAGGGAAGCAAAGGTCAGCTTGGACTTGACAATAAAGACAGTTCCAGGTCTTGTGCAAGTCTTGTTCCTGGTCCATGGAAAGCACGGAGCAGTACAGATGGATGCACAAATGGAGAGGAAACAAGATCTATCATTGGGTCCATCTTTGCTGGTGGAGACCAATGCTTTTGTACTGTCTCAAGGGGAAGCGTAAGTTTAATTCATAGTTTTTGTTTTGTCATTTTTTTTAAAGCTGAAAGCTTTACAAAGCGACACTGAATTCTCGAAGATCTTTCTCAGGTACTCGGAGGCCGAAATTTTTACGATACTGAATTTCCAGTATACTCTTTTGTGCATCACTTCTGTATATGTTTGTTTTCTAAAGTACGCGAGTGAAGAAAAAAAAGTAGATGGGGGCGTAGGGTGATTAGCCTCGCAAACTTGTAAAGGTAATGTGCAGATTTGGTAAGCCCTCCAAACTTATCTTCAGATTTCTTTGATTTTAGATTATAAGTAGTAAGATACTAGCAAAACTAAGCTGCTGTGAAGTTTTTTTCCTCCCCAAGTAAAATATTAAACAAGTGAAAGGTAACAAAATAATTGAGATACCGGCACAGGGATGTAAACTCCTACAACGGCAAATGGGACTAAAACGTGTACACAAGTTTATTAACCTATGGGGGACTGTGTATGCTATTCGCATGCTATCTCTGTGCGAAGCATGGAGCTCGTTGAGCAGGCAGCCTTTGAGGTGAAAGTGTATAGCCGTTATATAGCTTTCCTCACAGATATGTACACTAAAATTCACTGGAAATCATGATTGGAATAGCAAAAGATGTCATACATACATGGATATCTTTTTATTCAAGGAGAGCAGCATGAGACCAATATTTAAGCATTTTTTTCAAGTTGCCTTTTTCGTACCAAACCTGCACATGAACTTTAACCCCTACCATGCCGTGGGTGGCAAATCCCGCCCAAAAATTTGAGTGTTAAACATTTTGTCTAGGTTCAGAATGGCTTGAAAATTCTTCCTCATGCAGAAACTTGTACCATCAATATAATTTTTTATTCATATGCAATATATCTCTGCCCAGTTTGCTCAAGAAAAAAACTCATTAAAAGTTAATATTTAACTCTTGAAAGTTCATTTTTGACAATTGCTCAAAAATCTGGTGGCACAGAAGGGGTTAAAGAGTAGGAGGTGTATTCTGAGATGTTGTCCTGATGGCTATATACCACAAAATTTTATTGGAATTTATTTTCCAATGATTTCTCATATTTGAACGGTAAATGTATACCCTATTAAAAAAGTAATGTTGCATGTACTTGCTGTATGCTTATGCTGTATGCTTATGCTGTATTTCTGCTGCATTCATTGTGTAATATGAATGTTTTAACAAGCTTGATATTCTTCTATTTGCCTATAGGTATTATCACGTTAACTCATTTATTTATGATTGTGAAAATATATATTTGAATGGTGATCAAGAAGTAATTGAATACTGCTTGGTTTCAATATTTTCTTTTTTATAGGACCCCGATCTTCCTCTAGACTTTAGGGAACCTATTTCAAGCCTAGAGCCTGTAGTTCTCACAAAAGATTTGTTGAAGGAGGTCTCAGAAACTTTTGCTACTTCACCACAACCATCCAAAGCAGTGCAGACTCTAGAAACAGCCTTTTCATCTGCAGCTTGCCTCAATGCCTCCTTCCTAGTTGGGTAAGAAATGCATCTCGCCTTTTGACTTTACCAATAGGATGGCTTCTACATGTCCAGAATTATACAGCACATTACAATTTGGGTATTTTTTTTACAGTCCTGACCATTATAATACGGTCAACATCATCATTATCATAGTGCAACTGGTGTAACCATCTTGCCCCAATCTGCAGCCAGTTTGACCGGCTGGAACGCCTACAATTCCCTGTAATTTTTACTTTCAGCAGTAGTATGTCCATTAGAAACCACAATCAGGAAGAGACTGCATGTTGAAATGTTCATATCTAATGGTGGCTTCTTGTATAGCGCTCATGTCCGTCACGTTGTGACGCTCCTGGCGCTTCATTATTACCCCGGTCATAGCTTATATTAGCAGCCAAATATGTAGCGCTCAAGCATATCGGGTACCCATTTACACCTGGGTGGAGAGTGGCAAATGTGGATTAATGTCTTGCCAAAGGACGTTAGTGCCGGACTGGGATTCGAACCCTCAACCTTTTGATTAAGAGTCAAGTGAATGAACCACTATACCACGACACCTCCAATGCCATTAACCTTTGCCATGAAAGGATGGGCTCAGAAATGAAGAAAATTTTGGGCTCATTAGTACTCAAGATTTGTATTCCCAGTGGACTCCACAATTTTGCATCAATTGTATTTCATATTATTAAACCAAATTCTCCTGTCTTCTAGATGTAATTTGATTCGGCACACCATCAAGAGAAATTTTGAGCATTATTTTAGTGCTCTTGTTATTTTAGGGATGATGATCGTTACAACTGTGAAAGTGCAAGTGACAAGCATGGACTTGATCTGGATGCCGCTAGGTCAGCTTTTGAATGTCTCACTGGAAAGATGGACATCATCAAAATGGTAAGAATAACTAATCCTGTTTAGTATTTTGTCTCTGTTTTACTCTCCCCACCCCCTCTCCCTCTTTCTTTTCCTCTCACTCTCTTTCTCTAAAAATTTGTCTGTCTCTCTTTTTCTTTCTGTCTTTTATATATTTGTCTTTCTTTATCCCCCTCTCTCTTCCCCTTTCTCTTTCTCTTTTTCTTTCTCTCTCTCGCTCTCCTCTGTCTTCTGCATTATCTAACCCCTCTGTCTGTCTCTGTCTGTCTCTATTTATATCTCCTCTGTACCCTAATCTACCCTGATTATATTTTAGGATATCATTACAAACTTCAACTTTCCCTCATCCTTTTTTTGTGTTTTTTGTTCTTGTTGTGGTCTTCCTCAGATTGCAGGTATCATCAACACACATCTCATACCCAACCTACAGAAACACCCCTCCGTATATCCAGTGCCTGAATGCCTCAGGCTCTACCTCTTAATAATGGAATGTCCCGCCCTCAACCACCCTGAGGAACAGTGGTGCAGACAAACCATTCTCCAGATGGGGAAGGCCTTGCTCAACCTGACATCAACGGATGAGGATACAATAGGTGTTTATATCTCTGCCTCAACCTCAACAGATTTCTCCTTTACCATCAAAAGTTTTGGCACATATCTAAGTATTCTAGAGTGATTAACACTTATAGTGCTTTATTTCATACCGCTCACATTTTAATATTGTAGATATTTATGGACAAAACAAATCTAGTCCTTCTTCTTGTAATTCCAAATAAGTTCATGAATCGTGAAATTGAATCGTGAAATTTTGTTTGTATCAAAATCAACAGCAAAAATAACCATGATTAAAAGCTTGCCTCTCGAAATTCATCCTGAATTAAATGTAAAATGTGGTGAAATTGGTGATTCAGTAATGGTTAATATACTAAATAACTTATGAAATATTCATCAGTTGGTAAAATTTAACAGACATAGAATATTGGATTTTTCATCGTCTTTATATTCAAACTTTTGCCTTATGCAGCTGCAAAAGTGATTTAATTTTAATTTTCAAAGTGAGCACCAAATATTGAATTTCTTGAAAGCTATGATTACAGATGAAATACTTTAGAACAGTGGTTTATTGGGATAAAATTCTAATTCAAAATCAGACAGCTGGTGGTCAGGCCTGCTACCACGCCATCTCAATCGTATCTTGACCGTTCACAAGGACTGTGTAGTGTCCATCCTAGAGTCCAGATCAGCGTCCACTATGGGGGATCAACAAACTCAGTGGACAGCTATGAGAGTACTTGATAAACTACACAGGGTGAGTTTTAGCATCAAATGTATATTCGAAAAAACAAAAAACGTGGGATTCAGGGGGGGCCAGAACGGCCATGGTACCCCTTTGTGAGGAAAAAAACTTAAAGCTCATGTACAGTATTGGTAGCAAAAAGGAAATTGGAAGGAAACATGTTAAATATAGTTTCATGTTGTTCTCCTTGTATAAAAAGATGTTTGTAAGAGATCATTTGGTATTCCGTCTATGATTTCCAGTGAATTTCAGTGTAAATATCTGTAAGGAACACTAGATCACTGCCATATGCTAGGACCTTTCCACCCCGATGGCTCCCCGCGCAGCAATCTTGGGGCTTTGCATAGAGACAGCATGTGTGTCACTGTGTGTAGCTATTCATTAGTCTTACATGTGTGTGTATAGTGTATAGTACATGTTGTTGTTGGGAGTTTACATGCCTGACCCAGCATAAGAGTTATATTTGCCTCTCATTTGTTTGATATTAAACTTTAGGAGGCAAAATCTTCAGTGTCTTAGTATTGCTAGTATCTTGCTCTTTATCAACAAAAATTGAAGAAATCTGAAGAAAAGTTTTTGAGGGCTTACCAAAAGTCTACATTACCTTTAAGGAAACTAGCCTTCTTCGAGGGAAAGATAACCACTTTCAGTTGTATTGTTTTTTTTTTACTCAGGCTTTTCTTTCGTGTGACCACTAATTAGCGTAAACCACTTAAACCGCATTCGTGAAGAATTTTATGTCTAGTTATTGCAGTGTTTGGCAAGGGCCCTGAAAGTGTCATTCATGCTTTGATGTTGAAAGTTCCTTTGTAAGTTCTGTGGTTGAATTATTCAGGAATTTTTTTACAAATAGTAAATGAAAGAGGACGAGTTAGAAAGGTTCAAGCAAATTATATATCTGTTGTCATAAAGTGTGTTCCAAGAGAAATTTGCATACTGCCTATAACCCAAAGAAGAGTAATTTCATGTGTTTTTGGAATTGAATATTTAAAATCATCTCCTGTAGATAATCATTAGTTCTATTCCAGTTATCACTCATAGTGGCACAATTTTATTTTTCATTTGTTCACACTGCACAGATCAATATCAGATGTGGGGAGACCCTGCCTTACTACAAATTCCACATACCAAACATTGGCAAGTACATCAACATGCAAGATGACTTTCTCCAGTTCTTCAAGAATACAGTCTTACATAGCATGGTAAATCAAACCGTAGACATTTCAATACAAGGGCTCATATTCATAAAGGTGGACTAAATTGAACCTGTTTTATTTTAGTCCACTGATCTATCATTACCAAGTGTCAAGTTTAATGAGAATGTTCAGTTCTGGGAAGGGCGAAAATATAACCTGTGAGCTTTCTCATTTCTTTTATCTCAGTTTGGAAGAACATCATAGTAGAAATGTCCCTTGAAAAGGATTGCTCCTCAAATGCCCTCACATTTGAACATATGACGAGAAATAGCTCGAACAGCCATGCCACATGTGTGTGCAGTCCCATATATCCATTTCTGTGTGCAGTTTGTGTCCTTTTCAGCAAGATTTGGTCAATTTCTCATCATTTTGGTGTAGACATGATCAAATTAACCCAATTGCTTTGAGACATTTTCTTTCGCAATGTAATCGCATGACCAGAACTCAGATTTATCTTTAAACCCAAGATATTAAGCTTAACTGGTCCACTGGTCAACTATGACACCCCATTATTGGTGCAAAGTGCTTTTATCAAAATACAGTCCAACCTGCTTTGGTGACCACTTGGATAGAAAGACCACCTGTCTGTAAAGACCACAATTTTCATTTCCCTTGAAAAATGTTTCTTATTAAAACTTGTATTAAAGGAACCTGTACGTATAGACCACCTGCTCATAAAGACCAATTTGCTTGTCTCCCTTGAGTGGTCTTTAAAGACAGGTTTCACTTTACAAGAACCATACAGTCAAGTTACATTAGTAACAATGATTATACCCTGTTGTATCTCAGGGTTGTGATTCCAAGACATTCTGTGACTACCCGTTTGTGTTTGATGCGGACATGAAGTCTTCACTCCTCCATCTTGATGCTCTCCTTCAGATGCAGGTGAGTTCAAATCACACTTCATACCCTATCTTCAATCACTCATCATGATTTCAGATATTCTTTGTAACCAGAGAGTATATGCATACCTGCCAACTGTCCCTATTTAACAGGGACAATCCTGATTTTTGGTAAAAGAAAGAGCCACTTCTACCACTGTGGCCCTATTTTTGCAAAACTCTGTAGTAAAGTATAAGAAACTCAGAAATGTCCCAATTTTCAGGCTCTGCCTTGTCATTTGTCCTATTTCTTGGGTTTCAGGGTTGGCAGGTCTGCATATATAAATGTAGTAAGTTCGGAAGTGGGTTAGGCCACAAAAAGGGACGGACACAGATTGGTTGTAGTTGTTGATATTTATTTTGTCGTCACGACAAAAAACCCTGCAAAATATAATTGTAATACATTTGATTAATATCAACTCGTAATCAGATACAGTATCATTTTTTATTAAACCTCATCGGTATAGGAATGGTGGGCACCACACCAATCGATTAGAACCCTATGCTCTACTCGGCTCATAGTTCCGCAACCATTTCTACACCCATGAGGTTTCACAAGACATTTGCAGGTTATTCTCAATCTAACTCTTTACAATAAATCAATTTTCCTTCAGCCATCAATTTTAGACTCGTACTCCTCGCTAATACTCGTTCAATTTAATCAACTACAATTGAACTCTACTCATGATACATTGTGATAATTTGGGATAGAAAATTTAAATAAGAGGAACTTTCGGTTTTGTCATCTTGAATCTATCAATTTTTAGAGATATTTTAATAAACTTGCAAATAAATGAGGAATGGATGAAATACCCTATGGAGTAATGGAATATCCAATATCATTTCTAAAGCTAACCTTTTAACAGAATTTAGTTAGATCTTTAATGTAGTAATATATTTTGTAACCTAATATTAAAGCGACGGTCCCCAAAAGGGGACCATAGCTTTCATGATAATTTAAAGAGCAAATTTCCTGACATGCACATTTTACAAGCGAAGCGGTTCAAAAAGTGCATGGCATAATATCATCCTTAAAATAATCCTGACAATTTAGAAGTATCAATCACTTCAGATTTCAATTCAAAATACAATTCAAAAATAAAACTGAGCTTTTCCTCATTTTTCAATAGCAAAGAAAAAGCAAAGAGGAGGACATTAATATTAGTATCTCATGATGGTTCCACGTTAGAGTGAGCGTCATGAAATACATATTTGATAATATGCAAAAGATTGTTCAAAAGACAAAGGACAAAGACATACATATGAGTTTTCTTTATAATGATCCAGGGTAAGATATGACCTGAATATTTATCAAAAATAAATATTTGGACATTAATATTTGTATTTCATATTTTGAAATACTTCATCATACATAGTTCGAGATTTGAACTTTGTCAAAGGTCAAGTAAAATCAAGCTTAATGAAATATCTTTGATAAGGTAATTAGGGAACAATTATCATACAAATGGTTCCGCGTTCCCACAATGCAATGAATAGGGCAAACGTACAATAAAATAGAAAAAAACCATTATTAAATAAATGTGAATTGCAAGTAATGGATAATAAAAATTAAGTTGATAGAACTTGAATATTTGTAACAAAATAATCTAATAAATTCAGCATTAAGTGTATCACCGGGAAAAATTACACAAGTTCTATCTACATATAAGAGTCACCGTGGTCAGTTTACCAAGTGCATCCTTATCCACTCATTCGTTCCGCCATACGGAACAGAAGGACGACCGGCAAAACGGGAACATCGTCATAATTCTCTAACAGATGACATACAAATCCCATACTTGTAAGATCCCTCTAACCACAACCTCCGCCGCCTCGGCGGCATACCCCTCGAGGCAAATGTATAGCCCCCCTCACTATACCCTACACTGTGCTTCTAACAGCATACCCCAGGGGACACGCCCAGAATCTCTTATAAATCATCACAACCTAAGTTAATCAAATAATCTTAGTTAATCAAATAATCTAAGTTAATCAAACCAATTATATTCGGGTTGATGGTGCATATCCAAGTAGTCCATTAATTAATTATAATTTAATCATTACATCTGTAAGCAAGGCTTACCCAAGATAAACCTGTCCCTCGGACCTCTCAGTACCAAGGACCATCGACTGCAAGCCCTCCAATCTCAACTGCTGTAAATAAATTCAAAATATCAGTCAATTCAACTAAAAATCTCAGTAAGTAACATCATCAAACATTAGCAGCCGACTCGTAACTGAATAAGCATGGGCAATCGACTTCAAATTATAGAATTTGTCACAGGTTACACATGGGTACAATATTTTATAATCGTGCCGAAATATTCTATATAACATACACCTGAATTTGTTTATAGATTTATGACATAGACCTGCACCTGACAGGTTACACATGGGTACAACATACTTGGAATTAATTGTTTTATCATCGGAACGTCTCTTTAGACATCGTGTATTCACTATTTTCCATTGAGATACAAGCGTTTCCGATTTCTGGAACGCAGGCACATAGAAAGGTACTGCATATTAATACATAACATTTACTGTTGTACATACCCATTATTGAAAAACCCAATCGCCAAGTCCATCAAATATATCCCAGCTCCATCGTAAGTAATGATACTTTGAATATACTTTGGATATACATTGAAGAAAAAGAAAGGCACGAAATATCTGTTGCAGAAGGGCACCTTGAATCCGCCTTAACCGTCAAGAAAAATTATTGAGAATGATTTCCAACATGGCGAAGCCCTAATGTAACTCTCTCCTAATCATTGATGCGAGGCATAATTCTAGATTGCCAATTTGCGGTGCAATGAGAAGTCTCCAGTAAAAGGCGACGCAACGTACAAGGCGAATAGGGCGTACTCACGCCGCGCCAATAAATTATCGCCTCCTCATTTCATCATCGCAAATTGGCAACACTCTACCTCGTGTATTACAATCAAACCTACTCACCCCACCACAAAAATTATTGCGCTATGAATAATTAATGTCAGCCAATCAAAGGAAAGGAAACAGAATGGCCACCCCCTTATTTCCCTGCTAACAGGCAGGATTACATCACTACACGTAAGGACATTAAAGTACTGAGGTTCTCTACTCAAAAGACGTAAAAACCCACGCTTTGGGCTATTCAAAATGTTTAACAGCCCATCCCAAGTTATATAGTCACACCTGCATCATAAAATTGTCTACATTCCTTACTTAATCACCAGAGGTGCCCAGGGCCAATAGTCCCAGGGACTTTCATAAGAATACAAAGAATACTCCGCTTTCTACATTAAAGCCAAAACCCAACCCCCCATTTTAAGGAAAAAACCCAACTTTCCACATATATATAGAGAGAGAGAGAGAGAGAGGATTTAGTTCTGTTGTAAAATTCAGGCTAAGGATGAAGTATGTAACTCCGAAACATGTACCATTCTTTTAGGTGCTATGGATTTTTCATTTTGGAATTGTTATCCTGTCATACTTTTTGGAATAATTAGGCTCAAATGTATATCATTATACCGTTTTATAGTTTTTTTCTATTTTATGTATGCTGTATTTCCATTTTCCTTTCATTGCATAGAGACACAGCATTTTGTTATGTATAAGATACAAGAATTGTATATTACTAGTAGTATTTTCAATTTTTTTACCATTCTGCTACTTAGTTTGCTATGGAGGAGGTCCAGCGGACTAACTTTGCCAATGTCTTCTTCAACATGGACCCAGTCAACCCGTGCCTGGTCCTGTGTGTCATGAGACAGAACCTGGTCTCATCGGCCATAGACCAGCTTGGCCATCTAGACCAGCGCAATCTCAAGAAACCCCTCAAGATCATCTTCGTCGGGGAAGAGGCTATCGATGCTGGAGGTGTCCAGAAGGTAAGGCCAGACTTGCTGACTTTCCTGCCAGTTTTAACCATTGATCAAAAGACAAATGCCATGTGAGCCCTTCATTTTAGAAGATGCTTGTCTGTATTAGCTGGGCTTTACACTTACAGGGGCCTTGGTACATACACACATACGTTGAAAATATATCTGTTTCCCCCCCCCCCCCCCCCCCCCCCCCCCAAAAAAAAAAAAAAAAAAAAAAGAACAAGAAGAATAAATAAATAATATTAAATAAATAAATAAAAAGATAAATAAACTAGAAATTTAATTTGTCATGAGGACGAATTAGGTGGTCTGTCTTTCAATTTGTATGATCATAATTGTAATCAGGATGATCATAATAATGGGGAAATGCTAAACTGAAGATAGGAAGTCAAGAATGCCATGAATGGAGATGCTTCTTGAGGACAGGAATGTAGAAAAATGTGTGAAACGGTCATTGTAAGATGTGATAATATTTGTGCAAGATAACAATCATGATAATGTTGACAATGATAAGATGCTCATATAACAATGACGATAATGATCATGACAACATTTAGAACTGCAATCGTTCGTATCAGAACGATGTGCATGCAATGTCGTCCGTATCTTCTATTTTGTTGAGAAGTTGACAGGTGAAATATAAAGATACGCATGGTAAACCATGATATAAGATAAGATGGGAGAAAATAATGCATACTGTGAAATTAGGAGATGATAGAATCATGAAAATAATTACGAAATAAAAAACAAAAGACAAAGAATGATCATGATAATGGTGATGACAGTGATGATGATGATGGTGATAATGGTGATGATGATGATGATAGTGGTGATGATTATGATGATGATATAATGATAATGGTGGTGGTGATGATGTTCATGATGATATAGTGATGCCGATCATGATGTAGTAATAATGGCGATAATGATCATGATGATGGTGATGATAATGGTGATGACAATGATGATGGTGATGATAATGGTGATGACAATGATGATCGTAAATATGATGATTGATGATGATGATAATGGTGGTGATGATTATGGTGATGATGATTATGGTGATGAAAATGATGATGCTGATGATAATGATTATGATGATATAATGATGATGGTGATGATATAATAATGGTTATGATGGTGATGATAATCATGATGATGATGTGATGATGATAATCATGATGATGGTGATAATGATGATTGATGGTGATGATGATGATGGTGATGATTATGGTGATGATGATATGATGATGGTGGTGGTGATGATGATGATGATGGTGATGGCTATGATGATGATGCTGATGATGATATGATGATAATGGTCATGATAATTATGATGTAATGACGATGATGATAACATGATGATAATGATATGTATATATTGTATGATAATCATGATAATGGTGATGACAATGATGATGATGGTGATAATGATGATCATTGCTAGTGATGATGATAATGGTGGTGATGATTATGGTGATGATGATGATTATGGTGATGATAACGGTGATGATTATGATGATGGTATAATGATGGTGATGATAATGATTATGATGCTTTAATGATGATCATTGATAGTGATGATGGTAATGATGGTGATGATGATGGTGATGGTGATGATAGAATAATAATAATTTGATGATGATCATGATGATGATGATGATGATGATAATGATGATGATGATGATGATACAGGATACTTGGGAGATTAACCCCATAGTTCTAATACACGACAGGGAATCAAAATTTCCATAGGGTTGTACACAAACTACTGCACACTACTTTCTAATAGACATAACATGCAAATTAAGGCAGTTTATTACATGGTTTGTGATTGTTTATGTTATAATAGTCCAAGAGGATGGTAAAATGACAGGCAAAAAGAAGCAAAAAAAAAAAAAAAAAAAATTTATGGACCCACCGGGGATCGAACCTGGGTCACCGGAATGGGAGGCAAGTGCTTTGACCAATATACCAAAATATTTCCCATAGAGATAACACGTAAACGAAAAACGGGATTCTCAAATCACATTTTGTACTTAAAAATTGGGCATGATCCCGACATCTGATCAAAAATTGGAGACCACACTTGTAAAAGCTTATAGTCTCAGCTACAACATATTAAAATCTGGTAGAAAATTCTGACATGGCGTCTTTAATTGAAAATTTCACTGTGATGACGTCATCAAAATGAAAAATGGTAGAAACTGATCTTGTAGAGAATTGTCTCAGCTATAACATATCAAAATTTGGAAGAAAATTGATCCCCTATTACTGAAATATTATCAAATGAATACAAAAATGATGACGTAATTTTTTCAAAATCATTTTTTTGAGTTCATATGCAAATATGATAACGTCAGAACATGCGATTGGCAAAAATTCTACATGAATTCAAATCTACAACTCACAGGCTTTCATAATATGTAAAAAAATCGGGAGGTTTCCGCGTATTCTGACGAGCTATGGCGGATTCTAGATAGGTATGTTTTTACCACTTTTTACATTAGAATGGCCATTGACGCGTGCACGAATTTGAAAGTTTGACGCGCGCGTGTGGCATTATGGAAGGTCGAGATTGACTGTAAATAGTTGGAAATTGTCAAGAATAGTGTCAGGAAGACGAAACATGCGAAAAAACAGCGTTTTTACGTTCTCTACGCGCTGTGTGCGCGCATAACGCGCGCACGGACAGAAAATTTTGAAATGCTTGAAATGTCCTGAACTGTACTCTAATTTGATCAAAAAGTGATTTTGAGCATTTCTAAATTTTGACGCGCGCGTACGTGCGTGTCATGAGGCGCGCGTAAACTTTGACGACATGTGATGTTGACCCTTGACCTGAAGTTTATGTGTACCAAATATGGTTGACTTTGGATGACTGGTAATGAAGATATGAACGATAATGTCATTTTACAAAATGGCATCTGGATGACGTCACGATGACCTGATGACCTTGAAAAAGATTTTTCAGCTTGACCTGATAACTGACGGAAATGTCATGAAAATGAACTGAAAAGTTTAAGAGATTTCGTGGAAACAAGAAAGTGGGAGAAAAATAAAAATAAATAAATAAATAATAATAAAGAAAATTCTGACGAAATTAAGAGGTGGTCTGTCGACTACAACAGACCACCTAATAAATAAATAATATAAATAAATAAATGAAATAAATAAATGATAATAATAATAATAATAATAATGATAAATGGAAATAAAATAATAATGAATAAATAAAATAAAAAATAAATGAATAATAATAATATGTGAATAAATTAAAAAAAAGATAATAATATGAAGAAAAAAAAAGGAAAAAGGCGTTTAGGTCTTGGTGTTGATGGACCTCCAATATTTTGCTCCCAAACCCTCAGGACAAAAACTTAGTGTGATATTAGAAATACAGAGTGTGATAACTGTCAAACTCATACATTTAGTTGAATGGAACTGTATTACCATTCCTAATATATAAACGTTTAATGTCTTTAGAACTTGAGGGCAATTTTGGCGAATGAAACGCTGTAAATTTCTGTTTCTCTTGCCAAATGTATTTCTCATATTGTACTTCTTATTATCAGGAATTCTTCATGCTGATTATGAGAGAGGTCCTGGATCCCAAGTACGGCATGTTCAAATACTTCAACGACTCAGGAAAGATCTGGTTTAACAACAAGGTAGGAAATTACATTGACAATTTTATGATAGCACCTTTTCTCTGGGGAAAACAAAATCCTCCTAAAAACTTGAAAAAAGTTGAATGATGATAGAATATTGGGTGGGATGATGCTCCTATTATTAACTTTCAGAAGATATTAAGAATGTTTTGTGTAAGTTGGAACCCAAACTGTACTGAATTCTGCAAAAAGTGATGTTTTAAAAATATCCATATCATTGCAAGTTTATATATTGTGACCCCACAATTGTTATATCAATCTGTTGTAACGCAGTTATTCCTTTCCATGAGAAGTAATAGCAAAAAAAAACCCCAGAAAAAACATGTAATTTTGATAATTCCCAAGTGCAATCGCCCTGTTTAAAAAAGACTGCATGAAAAAAAAAAATGATCATTTTCAAGCTTTGCTTCTTTTCCTTTTTTTCTTTCTACTAGTCGTTTGAGGAGAATAAGATGTTTCGCCTTGTTGGTCTTCTCTGTGGTCTTGCCATCTACAATAACATGATCATCTCACTCCCCTTCCCATTGGCACTCTACAAGAAACTCCTCAATAGGTAAAAGACCAGCCTAAAACTTTTTTTCTTTGTTTTCTTAGAAGAAGATGGTGTGATCAGGTGACCGGTCTCTATAGTTTGTTTTCTGATATATTGTGATTCCTTATGTACAAAAGAATATTATGGTCACCACCATCATCATCATCATCATCATCATCATCATCATTATCATTATCATTGTCAATAACATCCACCATTAACATTATCATCATTATCTTTATCATTATCATCATGACCACCTCCCCCATTATCATCATCCTCATGAACATCTTTATCATTAACATTGCCATCATCACCATCATCATCCTCACCATCATCATCACCATCATCATCACCATCACCATCACCATCACCATCATAACCATCATCCTCAAATCTTCACCATCACCATCACCATCATCATCATCACCATCACCATCAGCACCATCATCATCATCATTGGTATCATCATCATCATTATCATCATCATCATCATTACCATCATCATCATTGTCACTAATATGTTCTCCTACTTCTTCCCTCTACCGCCTGCCCTAGCGAGACAAGCCTGGATGACTTCAAGCAGCTAGAACCCCAGGTATCCCAGAACCTCCAGTCCATGCTTGACTATGAGGACCCAGAGAGCTTCAGTGACACCTTCCCTCTCTTCTTCCAAATCGACGAGGATAACTTCGGAGAGGTGGAGACGAGCAATCTAGTTCCCAACGGGTCTGAGAAAGAACTCACTTACGAAAATAGGTCAGTAGGATAAAAACCCAGTTATGAAGAACTTTATATATATATATTTTTATGTGCTCTGATTGTACATGTACTACTTGGTTTATGTTACCTGACTGCTAAGAAAGCAAGTATGGAGATAAGAAACTGTTTGACTTGCGGCTTTATAATCCTATCTGAGGGACTTGGTAATTGAGGATTATTGCCCCCCCAAAAAATGCACTAGTGCATCCACTTTGTTTCCAACCCAGGAACTTTCGCTTTTGCGACTACTACTTTACTTCTACATGCATTTTAGAGGTGTTGTGGATCAGTGGATAAGTCCCCGGACTGTGAACCACGAGGTCCGGGGTTCGAATCCCACCGCAGCACTAGCGTCCTTTGGCAAGACGTTAATCTGCATTTGCCACTCTCCACCCAGGTGTTAAATGGGTACCCGGTAGGATGGCGAAAGTTAATGTCCTTTGCTTAGCATGTGTGCGCTTAACAGGCGACTGGCTGGAATGCTCCCCAGGGAGTGGAGAATGTGCATACACTGTGTGCGGGCGTGCCAGAATCCAATGACCGGGGTAATAATATATATCTAGCGCTTTGAGCCAGTACTTGGGAAAGGCGCTTTATAAATGCCAGGTATTATTATTATATGGATGAATTTCTTGAACCCAACATTTCTGTTTATTAAATTTCTGTAGAAAAATATAATTTTTGTCATTTTGGGAAGACAATAAATTAAGTTATTGGCAAAAGTAGTCGTACTGTCAAATGAATTCTGAATAAGTTATAGGGTGTTTTGGTGACTGATTTGCCAATTTTCAATAAACCTGCTGTGTTGCTTGGAAAAAAATGATTGTTCTATGTACCTTACTACATCATAATGCAGGAATGAATACGTTGCATCCTACGTTAACTATCGCCTCAATGAGTCTGTGAAGGAGCAATTTGAAGCCTTCAGTAGTGGATTCCTAGAGGTGTGTGGTGGACATGTGCTGAGATTCTTCCATCCTCAAGAACTCATGGCGATGGTTATCGGTAACGAGGACTTCAACTGGGATGAGCTGGAAGAGGTATGTATGTAGGAGTGTTGGTGGTGGTGGTGGTGGTGGTGGTGATGGTGGTGATGGTGGTGGCGGTGGTGATTGTGGTGGTGGTGATGGTGGTGGTGGTGGTGCTGGTGGTGATTGTGGTGGTGGTGGTGCTAGTGCTGGTGGTGATTGTGGTGGTGATGGTGGTGATAATAAAGGGGTAGTTGTGCTGGTGTCAAGAAGTGGTAGTATTAGTGGTAGTGGATTCCTAAAGCTGTGTGATGATCATGTGCTCAGATTATGCCATCCTCAGTGGTTACAGTGCTTGTCAGAAATAAGGGGCTTCACCTTGGAGGAGCTGAAAGACGTATGTAGAGTTTGTAGTTGTAATAATGAATGCGATGGTGAAGGCAGTAGTAGCAGAAGCGTTTAGATAATATGTCCTCTGTTTTGTTATTTACCCTCAAGAATCCATGGTGGTAGGAAGGCATTGAAGTGATGATTACAGAGGTACATGTGATGTTGTAAAAGGGTAGGTGAAATTACTACTGAGAAGTTGTTGTAGTCCTACCAAATGAAGTAAAGTTTTAGCAATGTTCCAGTAGTATTCATGGCATTGTTGGTGGTGGAAGTGTTACGAAATATAATACAAGTTTTAAGATGAATGGGGATTGGAATAATAACTGAAACACTTACATATCTTCACTCATTGAACAGACTGTCGAGTATAAGGGAGAGTACAGTGCGGGACATCCTACTATCAAGTTCTTCTGGCAAGTCTTCAGAGAGATGTCAGTGGAAGACAAGAGAAACTTTCTGGGTAAGCTGTTGCCTCACCAATTCCATCGTGCCCCTTTCCACTTCCATCCCTCCTTAATCACACTCTTTAGGATGATCAAAACATTTGTTCCAGTGATAAAATAACATTTGTAGTGATCTCTTAGAACTTGCAAGTTTGTATGTTTTTAAAACTTGTAAATCTATCTTCTGTCTGAATACTTTGATTGATATACATGTATATATTATTTCACAATGTTGTGCCTTCAATGTTGTTTATTTGGTCAAGTGTAATTTTCTTAATCTCTTTCATAGGAATCTGTTGTTTTAAATGTTGCTATTATTAGTGATATGTTTCTATGAATTGATATTGTCATCAATGTTTTAGTGCTAGAAATATTCTCTTAATGAATTTTTTCTTCTTTCTTCTCTTCTCTTGCATCTCTCCACCCTCTATTACCTCCCTTTGCTATGTCTCTGACTCCAGTCTTCCTCACTGGTAGCAATCACGTGCCTATCCAAGGTTGGAAGAGTCTTCAGGTCATCATCCAACCGGTCAAAGGAGGAGAGGAATTCTTCCCCGTCGCTCATACTAGCTTCAATCTCCTAGATCTACCCATCTACACCAGTAAAGAGGTTCTCAAAGAGAAGTTATTAATTGCTGTAGAACATACAGAGGGATTCACATTAGCATAGGTATAAATGTATATATGTATGTAGTCCCATCTGTTTCATATCTTGTTGGTTGGTGAGAAGCGCTATGATAGGAAATACTTATATATTTGCTTCATACTTTTAGATCCACTTGCCGCAATCTCCAGGATCTACCCATCTACGCAAGGAAAGAGGTTCTCAAAAATAATCTATTAACTGCTAATACAGAGGGATTCACATTAGCCTCGACAGAGATTTATGTGTATGCAGTCCCATCAGTTGTATTGTATGTTAGATGGTTACAAGAAGGAAACTATTTATTAAGGAGATATGCCCTTGTATGCTCCACCTTCCTGCTTTACAAGCTCAATTCAAGCAGTGCTTTACAAAAGAAAACTGCAAACTGCAGTATGGAATGTACATGTGGATTCATGTCGGCCTTTATGCATTTAATCATATATACAGTATTCTGTGTTTGTTGGTTAGACCGTCCGTACATGTGGATTCATGTAGACGTGAATACATGTAATCCCATATGCAGTATTCTGTGTTTGTTTGTTATACTTAATTTATACGAGGGGAAAGTTATACAGGTATGAGATGAAAGGTCTGCTCAAAGATGTTCTCAGGGATGAGCTTTAAAGTGATATAGACCATAAAGAATTACTCATATTTATACTGTTGTATTTTATGCTGGATGGGTGCTCTACGTGTTTATACAATCAGAAATTATGCATAAAACTAAATAGCTGCCTTGGCACTTAGAATTGTGATCTCCCAATCTACAAAATTAGAGATATGCGGAAAAACAAGTTTTTTAACTGCTATAGAATATTCGCTCCTATGTATTGTATTATGTATGTTTGTCTCTGGGTTATGCTTTTTTACAGTCCAAACTATTTGTCAATCAATGCTTCCTATAGGTTGTGAAATATGAGCCCAGAAATAATTTATCTGAAATATTTTATATGAAGTAAATCAGTCGTAACACCAGATACTTGGTGACTGAGATTCTAAAGTGAACTGAAGATTTGTGTTTTATCTCAGGAAAGCTGTCCAAAACGTATGGAATTACCGAAAGGTATTTTTATTCCTTTGAATAGCACAGGGACAGCGTCGGTTGGGTGATAAAACCTGGTAACTAAAAAATGTTAGATTTTCAGGACGGCAAAAATACTTTCATGATTAGCACAGGAAATGCACTGATGACCTGGCTTATGCAGATCTCTTATGGCATTATTTTTTTTTACAGATATATGTTACATGGGTTTTTCAAAACTTAAAATCAATGCTTTGCTGCAAAATTATGAAGAGCTTTTATCCCCCGAGCTTTTATCACCCGAGCATTGCGCTGTTCATCAGCTTTAAGGATTTTTGATGAAATACATATTAACTCTTGTACAAGCTTTGCTTCTTTCTGGCAAGTCCCTCCGTTTTACACTTATTATAAGCTAAAGTGTTGTTGTGTTGCTGATCCTTTTTCAAGAATTATGATATTTTCATGTATTCTATATGACACATGTTCTAACAACTTTGCTGTATATGTCATGTTTCTTTATATTTTGTTTATGTGAAACGGAAAAAGAATAAATACAATACAACTCTTTATCTGCCATAATCTATTTCAGATATGTACAGTCAGAAACGGGGGTAAATATATGTTTTTCAGGTAGAGGTGTTGTGGTAGAGTGGTTTAAACACTTGACTTGACTGGTCGTGGGTTCAAACCCAAGCGCAGCACTAGTGTCCTTTGGCAAGACATTAATCTACATTTGCCACTCTCCCCCCAGGTGTTAAATGGGTACCGGTAGGAAGGAATTCCTTGAATGCTGTGAGCACCGAAATCAGTAGCCTAGCTATACCCGGGGTAATATTGGAGTGCCTTGAGCACCATTCATGGTGGATAATAATAATAATACAACACACTTATATTGCGCCATCTATCTAGTTAACTATTCCGAGGCGCATGATGAAAATGAGAGAAGCAAGAAGGTAGAAATAGAATGGACTGAAGAATACTACAAAAAAATCTGTTTTGAATTACATTTCACTGTATGCTTTAGAAAAAAGGACTGTCATCAATTTTAACTTTAAAGAATGTGTCTATGGAACAGATATTAGGAGGTAAGTTGTTCCATAAACTAGGCGCCACAGCTATGAAGGCACGGTCACCAAGAGACGATTTCGTTCTTTGTGCCACAAAAAGATTTTTACCAGATGAACGCAGACAACTAGTTGGTACATATTCAGAAATTAGATTTTCAGTATATGAGGGAGTATTGGATATGAGCGCTATATAAATATCCAGTATTATTATTATTATTTTATATGTACCGGTATTGTATTTACATTACACATGTTGTAAGAGCATGCATTTCAAGGGTATTATATTTATTTATAATGTGTTGCAGGGTATGTGGAAGTGTATGAGCAAGAAATTGTTCACATTTTACTCACAACTACGTTCAGGTTTTATAATTTAGTACAACTAAATTTTACGTTTTTCAGGGTTTAACCTCATTTGCAATCACCATCACCTGAGCATAAACCAGACTGATGTTCAGAGTCATGCTTTTCTTTGTTTTTTTTTTTTTTTTTTTTGTATTACTATTTTGTAATCATAATGTTAATACCACAAAGATAGTTGATGAGAACTAATGAAATGACATTCATTATAGATTACTTAATGTATTCTCAAAAATCTCCGGTAAGGAATTAGTTGACAAGTCATCGATGATTAACAAATCATTTTAATAATTGATATACGTTTAGTGTAGATTATTTTTGATATTCTCAACTTCTAGACTGAAATCTGACAACTGCCACAATTCTTTATCAAATTTGCTGCTATCCAATTAAATATCATGATTTTAGGAGCTTTCATTACATACTGTAATAATGATAATAATATTAATAATGATAATAAACCAGTTTTGTATAGTGCGTAACACATTAAATAAGTATATCCCTATTCGCTTACTACTTATTAATAACAAGTTTCATAACGCAGGGTCTTGGTATTGAGTGGCTGATGGGAACTAGATTTAAAGATGATACTATCCTCAATATGAAATTGTTTGCAATAGAGTAAACCAAAGAATGATCACTTCTGGTTGTGCTTACTTGTCCTGGAGATCTCTATGGCATGATCGAAGTGTATGTCCAGGCACAGTGTTACACGTATGTGAAATATCTTATTTATTTCTCTGTGTGCTAGTGTCATTTTGACATTGATGTGAAGTTTGTTAGGTTTCTTACACAGTCAATGCTACATGTAAAGACCATGCATGTAATATCATCCTGGTCCTGTATGAGAGTATTTGGGAATAATTGGGTAGAGATGAGTTTGAAGAAGAAGAAGTTGAAACATTGTAAGGATAATTCAAATGCATTAGCTGTTATGAATGTTAGTTATTTAGTTGAAGGGATAGGGATGAACTAGATGAATCATAATTGAAATATATAGGAAAGTTCTATCATTCAGTATTGATGTACATGTATTTAATTAAAATGCTGAATGCAAAAAAAAAATCAGAATGTATTGATAGATATGAAAGATTTTCAATTTTCTTCAGTATTTATGGCTGATAAAGCAAGTATTGCTATGATATACTTGTAGATAAAGCAACCAAAGACACATGGCTTTGGTTGACAACTCAAACTAAACAGAATCAAACAAATCTTTGAATATATATATATATATATATATATGTTTATATTATATGATACAGATATGATTTAGTATGCAGTGAGGTTCGTTTTTTGCATTTTTGATATTTATTTTATACATTCATGAACTCAGATGTGCAATGAAAGAAGCACACCTTCCTTGCCAAATATTTATAACATGATCGTAAAGACTATCGAGATATCAACTCAAGGATAATTGCAATAGTGTGTTGAATTACCCAAACAAATGAAGTTTGAATTATATGAGAGGTTAATGAAATGTTTGCACATTTCAATAGGCGATACACTTGTGTTTTGAAATTGCGCTTAGGTAGATTTCTAAAAGAAAATTTGCGATCAAGTATTATTTTCACTTGAACATTTTTTTTGTATGAATAAAATTTTGCAGGTTTTCTGTTCAGAAGAACCAAGCCGATACTTTTGACTGATTAATTTTAAATTAGATGTCCTCTGTAGGTTTCCATGGTGAGTGAGTATTCACAATTGAAGGTTTTCGGTAACAGTCTTGTGTAAGTGTAAGTGTTTAATTTCATTTCATTCCATTTCCATCTCTTTCCTTTCCTTTCACTTCTCCTAAATTCCTCTAAATGCCCCATAAGTGGGCTATTTTTCACGAAAGAATATATTGACAGCCTTTTCACAGAGGCTCCCACATGGTGTTACCGAAAACCTTCAATTGTGAATAATTTTAAATTGATTTATTGAGGTTACTTCTTTAAAAGTATACAGAGGTAGGGGTAAAGAGAGAGAGAGGGGGGGAGAAAGAAAGAAAGTGTGGAAAAGGGAAGATGGTGAGATAGATGAGATAGTAAAACATAGGGAAAGAGAAACAGATAGAGATAGATTAGAAAGGAGATTGCCTTTAGTTTGGTGTGGTTTGGTTTTATTCAAGATCATAAAAATATACAGATTAAAATATAGACATGAAATTATATAACAGTATAAATATAACATTGATATAAATATGTACTGCAAAAGAAAGTAAATAAGTTCGAGGGATGACCTGCTTCAGATTAACTAATATAGCTAACCTGTTCTTCCTCGGGGTCCGTAAATACATGATTATATGAACATAATAACTACTACATGTACATCAAAATAACTTTATAGAAAAGAAAAATCATAAATTGAAATCCACGAGCTTGCTGTGCAAGTTCAAAAGTGCCCCTCCCCCCTCTCCACATCCTGCCTGGTCCCTATGCTTAATATCATCAGTGAACTATTTTACTATAAGTTTACTTATACTTTGTTTTTCCTTAGTGAGATAGAGAGAGAGAGAGAGAGATTAAATAATTTGGGGAGCCATAGAAAGACAGTAGAAGCAAGTGAAAGATGGAGAGAGGGGAAGAAAGAAAAAGATTAAATCACTGGGGAGCCAAAGAAAAGAGTAGGGGATATAAGTGAGATATGGAGAGAGTAGAAGGAGATAGAAATATACTGTCACTACAGCAGTCTGCAGTGAGAATTTAGTAGCCATAATTCATATAGTTTCCGTAATTTGTAGATTTTCTGTGTATATTTCATTTCTTGGACTCTTTTTTTTTCATTTTATATATGTCTTAATCTTTTTGTACATGAAGTCCCATAGAAGGTGTCATGTGCTATAGTATATGATGGGAAGATAGGTACATGAACTAAGTTGTAAAGCACGCAGTATAAATACACTTTATTGTTTAAGATTGAATAGAGTGGTCAAGTTCATTGTCCACTTATGTTTATTACCTGGCCAGTACCAGCACCTTTAAGAAGAAACAATAAGCAATGTAAGAATGCTTTAGAAGAGTAAGCTAGCTCAGTGGTCCAGCTTCTATGTGCTTTATAAAGAGAGAAAAAGCTTCAGTTGTAAAGCACGCAGTATAAACACACCAGGGAAGTTGGACGCCAGGGAAGTTTCTTTTATAGTTTGCACGGGTACGTGTGTGCTAAGGTGTAGATTGCTTATAAAGCATCCAATTGTATTTTATCTTAGAACTTAGAACTTGGGAGTTGGGATGACGAATAAAGTTATTTCGCACAAGCCAACACCGGTTCTACGAATATATTTCTCTTGGAGTGTATTTGAGTTTGAAACTCCGGCCTGTTTACCGAGTGAGAAATGGAGGAAAGGGGAAAAGATTTACAGAGGTTAATAAGAAAAAGAAAGATATTGTTGATTTAAGTGGGAGATAGAGAGATAGGAGATATGGGAGAGGGAGTGGAATGATCTTGGTGAGATATAGAAAGTGAGGGAGTATGAGAGAGAGAGTTTGTGAGAGTCTGTCGTAGGGAAAAGGCTACAGGGAGATAGACTTGGGGAGAAAGAAAAAGAGAGAAAGAAAGCGGAGAGGGTTTGGGATGGATAAGATAATGGAAATGAATACAGGGAGAAGAGGAGTGGGACTTATTCTTTCCTGCATTAGCAGGATTTAATCCAGTTAGCTCTAATTTGTAGCCAAATGATCTTCAATGAGACCGTCCTTCCCACATCTGGTATTACAGCGGAGTTACTGAAATGTGTCCTAAACGATAAATGTTGTCTACTGCCATCTATGGTTAACGAAAAAGATAAACATTCCCTTTCTCCACAGAAGTCATTTTATCAAAAAGTATAATACATAGGAAGGTGAAAGTGCCGCTAGCATAATTATTGTTATGTACATTGACGTAGCTACTGGGGCAAAGGGCAAGTACCCTCAATAATAAAATCGCGAAAAGAAAAGGGAGAGAGGGACGCAACAAAGAAGGCGATGCGACACCCCTCCGATACGCCCTAAAATCAATGCCCTTGTAAGTTCGCATTTCATTAGACGAGTACGACTTTAAATATGAGGAGGGAAAATCTGCCCCCTCGCTTTTGGCACCTCTGGTGCTTTTATGGTAGACATGATTTGTACAATTTTGAGATAAGCAAAGGAGCGTAGCGACCATGTCAGAAAATGTAGGTGACGGAATGGCGAAACCTCGCCTTGTTGATCACAATATCGCAAATTGTATTATTCAAGTTTCAAGTTTATTTATTCACTTGTCTTTCTTTCAACAATAAGTAACAAAACAATAACATGAACACTTTCTTTAAACAATGGTATAAATAGCAACAGTAACACTAGGCTTTACAAGTATATTAAACATATTAATATATGACTGAGTACATGTACATGTGTAATAATAACAAAGGGTATAGTATTTTGAGAAAAGCAAACGAGGAGATCTGAAGCATAGCTTGTAAGATAAGGTCCTTCAGGAATAAAAAGTATATATATATATATATATATATATATATATTGAAAAATTGGGATGGGGCTATTTTGCACCCCCCCCCCCCGATAGATGATATAGATGAAAGCAAGCATCTGTCCTTTCTCCTGTTTCTAAATGTTAAGAAATATTTGATTTGATTGCGTCTATATATCGACCGATTGTGAAAATGTTATTTTTAAATGCTGAATAATTGCATTTTAGAGCACTAACAAGCTTATTGTACACCATTGTAATGCGAAAGCACCAAGAGAGCTTGCATTCAAATAAATGTCTTACATAAATGTCCTTAATTGTATTTACGTGAATTATTATAATTTGGACTGGATACAGCTCGTAACTTTTCTGTCAGATGCGTTACTATATACCATTTCCTTTCAGGGTGTCCGTGTCACCGTTCCGAGAAAAAAAAACCAGAAGTTCGATTTGGATTTCTTTTTAGTTTGCCCAAAGCCCGTACGTTGACGCTAAGTCTGTACAGCGATCAACATGCGATGGGCTTGGGACACGTCGAACCGCAGAGATACGTGTTCTGATGAATATATTGCTGTATCTGAAAGGGTTCCATGACATTTGCTCCTGTGACAATTGCTCCGGTCTAACTTTGACATGTTAATCTTAAACCTAAACCTAACCATAACCCCAACCCTAACCCTAACCCTTATCCTAATCTTTACATTGTCCGTAACAAAAAAAAACCCCAAAACCCTGTCATGACTTTAACCTTAAGTTTTGACCTTTCGAGATATGGACGGAGGAGCAAATGTCGCAGGAGCAAATTTCGTGTCACCACGTGAAAGACAATGTAATTTTCAAGAGATCCCCCATCAATTCCTTCCAAGAAATATTTGGTTGAAATTAGAACTTACTTCGTGTTTTAATATAATTCGTCAAGATATTCGGTCCTTTTAATAATGTCCCTTACATTTAGGCGTACCCGGTAAAGCGTCTGCTTATAGGCCTACAGTGGGATCCGCCTTCTTCCTTGTAATGCAAGTTCTTGATTATATTCATACTACTTTATATACAAGTAAATTTTACTATTTGAACAGATGTTCAATGTTGTCAAAATCAATGGAAGAAAATATATGTTAATTTGAATTGACATAATGTACCATTATCCTTGATATTTGGTACTGATCCAAGCTCTAGAAGAGAAATCAACTTCATACAATCATCAAGAATATCTTGGACTTGCCCTTTTTTTGTAAAACATGATATCATCTACAACACAAAAATAAATTTAATTCATGGTTCACTGCTCAGTAATGTAGGGGTGGATCCAGGATTTTAATATGGGGTGGGGGCACAATTCCTAAAAAAACATCTGGCGAGGGAAAACAAGAGTTAGCACATTTTGACGGATGCCTTTTGGGTCGAAGTTGTGAAAAGGGTGCACATTTCTGGGGTTATGTACGGTAGGCCAATTCACGAATTGGGTTTTAAGGGCATGGGCCGGTTATGACCCCGCCCTCCTAAATCCGAAAGTGTAATATTAATAATGCAAGCTTACTGGTAAGTATGTATAACTTTTACTACGGGGCCTTTAGTTTTTGGAGTGCTTCGTTTTCTCCCTTCAAGAGTAATCTATCAAAAAATCGTAAAATTTCAAGAAAGTATACTATGTTACATCTCTTCCACCTTCCTGATCAACCCTAAGGCACTAGGTCATACATGGAAACATAATAAGTCATCGTCATAACTCGGCCGAACGAACACAAGGGAGAGTTCTGGAAGAATGCGCCTCCTCGCTCCGGCTCTCTCTCTATCCGAGTCCAATCACAAGTCGCTACTGACTGCTTGCTACTTCAGACGACAATTACCGAAGACATCTAATTAAAGACAGATGGATGAATAACGACAATAACAGGCGGTCCAGTCTGCATTTATGACTTCAATCAAAACTATTAGACGCCAGTTCTTTAATTTTGTTACCTCCTGTACAGTGACTATGTTGTTATCTCGTTACATGTTTGTATACAGTTGTACATACCATCCATCCATAGGCGTAGCCACGGGGGCTCAGGAGAGAGATAGAGGGGGCGGGGTGGCTTATAGACGTACAAGTACACTTTTGCAAGGGAGATGACTATTAATTACTTTCCAGTTTCTAAATTTTGCGCCTGATACTTTATTTTAGTGATGCTAGTATTTGTAATTTAGTCAGAAGAATGAGAATTTAAATTGTAATCAGGTACGAAATACCCTAAAACAATGCCATCACATCTAGAGGAGCGATTGAAATAAATTCCACACGACTCTCTGCATAGAATGATAGATGTAATTTTGCTTCCCCGTTTGGTTTTACAGCATGGATTTCAACGTAACTTCAAAAGTTAAATAATCGCTATATAAAGATTTTATAACAAATAATGCAATTAGTTTAATTTTCACTTGAAAATGTTATGCCTCATGAAATATATTTGCATTGACCAATGGACTATAGGCCTATTATTGATATACAACTGTATATATTTTGTGTAGAAACCACAATCATGTCCGTCTTCAGTGATTGGTGGGGGGACACCCCTTACTAAGTGATACATAGGAGTAGCCGAGTATAGGGAATTCGAGGTTAGGAAGTGGCTTGCTGGGCTTCAGGTATAACACGCGTCACATCCGTGGATAACCCACTACATTTCATCAGCTGGACGAAGTTGGAAATCGGCCTACATTATTTCATACGCATGTAGCATACAGTTTTGCCATCATTTATTCACGTCGCATCTCATGCGGATCTCATATTTTCCAATGTTTCACCAGTTACAGAACTAAACGCAGAAAGTGAAATCAAATTCACGCTTACAATCGCGTAGGTAGTGGCCAGTAATACGTTGTCCTGCTATCGCCATCAACTTTCTAGTATAATCTTGAGTGGAATGCCCTCTTGTGAAACCACATCTGCCATATTTGGTCATGGTTTTACGGCGCAGTTGAACCGCAGCTATACTACTACTCCACGAAACGTTCAAATTGGGATAAATTTAGTGTGGGGGAAAACCATGTATTTCTCTAAATATATACGGTACAAAAATTGCACTTTGGATAACGTCAGCGCAGTCATATTCTTAGACTTATACATGTTCAGATAAGACATGCGATTTTCATTCGCACAATGATGGAAATAGTGTATAATTATTATCATGTAGGGTCAAAGGGTATTTTGATAATTGAGCCAAATTTTTTTCAAGGATATTTTGAGGTGTCCCGTCTTCTTGAGTAAGAAGCAACAAGACAATTTTCAATCCACGTTATTCCTCAACTAAGTGTAGAACGGTTTGGTTAGCACCCCTCCCCCCTTATCGAGTGACAGTAACACACCACTCTATGCTACGGATTATATAAGCCCCCCCCCCCCCACCCAGCTCCAGCTCTCAAAAAGGAAAAAAAAAACATAAACGACCGTGGTTCATTATCTAGGAGAAAGTCTGTTTGTCTTCTCAAATTTTGTAAATAAACTGATAAACATTTTCTAATTCCCCTTTTTGTTCTGCAGGTTAGGCCTACTCTTTTGTCTGAAGTGTTCATGTTTGTTTGTTCGTTATTATTTCCGTAATCAATTACAAAAATTGTCCAACCAAGCATAGGCCTACATAGTCACATGGGAAGATGTATTTTGCTCGAACGCGGAATTGTTATAATTTTGACTGAAAGATTTACCCATAACATATCAATATTGAATATGATTGCAGACAACTATTATCATTTTTAAGAATCTTTCCAGTATCAGTTATAAAAATACCATGCGAAAATGAATGGGATTGTTCACTTTTGTCTTTTATAGGAAGGCCAGTTGCATTAATAATCTGGAAATTAGCAAAAGAGTCAGCTATAATGCAAGTGAAGTGGACCAATACAGGCCCATTATCTGTCACAATATATATGATCTCAAAAGAAGGAAATGTCAGAACAAGACTGTTGGAAGTTGGAACGTAAACAGTTGCTTGAAGAAAAAAAACCCAAACCTATCCAAAAGATGCCAGGAAGAAAAAAAATATAGGGAGTGACTGATAATTACATGGAATTTCAATGAAGTCACTCCTCAAGTTATGACATCTATAATTATGAGCCTATGATATTCGTAGTGCGCTTATTGCGATTTCTGGTTTTGTCTCGGTAATGTTTTTCCCTCTTATATACATTCCATGCCAAATCCATAAGCAATCTAACTTTCCCCAATCATATCGAACAACATTTCTTCAATTTTCAACATCATATTTAGAAGCAAATAAACTATAGTACATGTATAAAGAATCCCTTTTCAATCTTTTAACTTTTGTGGTTCAGTTAATTTCTAGCTGAAGAAAATGTAGAACAAAACAAAAAGAGTTGTCGCGTCTTTTTTATCAGGTCTGAATCATTTCCTTAATTGATGCACGTTTAGTTTATTAGCTGGTCCAAGCAAGGTCTGTGATAACTCCTGACCTTGGTCCAAGATACTGAACGAAGTAGGCCTAAATCTCATCTGGTGAAGAGTAACTTGTTGCCCAGAAGGTTCCACGCTTTCCAAATAAACTTATGGTCCACGCCCCCATTTCACTCTCAAAAACACGAACACAGTTTATGTACTGCTATACTGGTAAAATTTGTTTACTTTTGGGATCTTCTCTCCGCAAGTTTGTCACATCCCCGAGTTACGCAACGAGTCGGCTGCGCTGACCCAAACACACATGCAGCCAAGAAGACAAAGTTCAAACTTCCGGTGACCCTTCGGGCAAAAGGCGACCTCTGATTGGTCAGTCGGGTCCATGCTGATTGACAGTTTCGAGATAGTATACTTGCTTACAATGCATACTGTGCAGAAGAAGCACTGCGCAAGTCCAGTTTATGTGTATATCGCCAGTGTTAAAGATTTTAGAAGATGTGCGCAAGTGTTGTTGTAATGTACCGTCCGGAAAAATCGCGAATCTATGACTATGTATGTTGACTGTATATTATGCGGGCAATGTTCTGTTAATTTACAAGAGAAATGATCATGGAAGAAACAGAGGCCTACGTATACTGATATGTCAACAAATTTTGCAATAGGTCAACTTGCTTGCAGTAGAACCTGTGTGGAAATATCTTTTGAGATTATGTTACAGCTTTTTTTCGTTAATGTGAATTTCTTGTTCAAGTCAAGATGTTGATATAACAGCCGAACGAATTTGTCGAGGGACAGGAAATTTAGTTTTTTTTGTCGGGGACTGAAAATTCGTTTGATTTTGTTCTTTTGGATGTTACTACTTGGAGTATATCGGTGAAGACATTTCAGCGGTAATTATGGGCGAGGTAATGGCCGCCGATAAGGTGTCCTGGCCACAGCTGTTTGATATGAACCTCAACGCAACCTCGGCGATATATTCCCCGCACCAGTCCCGGCAGATTCTCTCAAACAACGGGGTCTCGTTCTGGCCGGGCGACAACAACACCACAAACTATGCCACAACGAATGGTACTATCACAGAAGCACAGTTGCGCAACGAGTTGAGTGTACATCGAGCTGCTGCCACAACGAATGGCTACCACCACAACATGGGCGAACAGCAACAATCCAGTCTCGGGTTGACGGGCAACTGGCCCGAGAAATATATCAACGAGGTATATACAAACAATGTACACAACCCAGCCATAGAAATACGTGAAGACGGTTACAGCGCACGATAATGCCGAATATTCACAATAATGCCCAGTTTTTCTTTTCATTCTCCCTTACTAGACCACATTCTTCACGAATTTCATCCCATATTCTCATTCGACATGAAATAAACCATGGTTTTCGTGTATTGATGGATGTATTTCCATTCCGAATCAATTATAAAAAGTACAAATTTTCTTGTAATAGCGCAAAATTCGTTAACCGTATACCTACAACATACACAACTCCCAACATGCCCAACTCGCTGTCTGTCGTGCATATCGCATACATGTACGTAACCGAACGTCAAGATTATACGTGGCGTTTTGTATGATATATAGCTAATGACTGTCATTCTTCACTCCCCTCTCCATAACATTCTGTCAGTTAAATGTGTGTGATTGCTTATCCAATTACTATGAATTAGCAAACTCTTGGTTCACATGTTTTCCATTCAAATATTGAGTTTAATAACATGAAATGGCTGATTTTTTAGTTGTAAGAATTTATATTTTAAGAAAGGTTAAGGTTCACTATATCATGAACCTGAAAGTAAAACCATGATAAGGCATGAATTGTACTATTACTATATTCTTCGTAATGGGAAACCAGTAAAACTTTTTTTTTAGGTACATCATGTTATAACATTTAGGAAAACATGTGATCATTTGGCTTGAATATTAGATTAGAAATCATGAATACAATTTGAAAGTGAAATTGTAAAAGCTGCAGGTCCAATGTCTTTCAGTGTTTTTTCTTTTCCATATTTTCTTTAGCTATTTATTTATCTTTGACACAGACCATTAGTACCGTGTAGATTATGGTACTTTTTTAATACAGCGATTCGGTTCTGTGTTCATGGTGTTTAACATGTTTAATATGAAATATACTTTATGACCAAAATGGTGACTATGCTTAGTCACTGTTATAGTACTATGATTTTTTAAAAGACATTTTAGACACTGGAGCACAAGAAATAAATTGCCAAATTTCTCGTAACTTTTTCTCAACGGAGGGTAGACAATGGTCATTTTTAAGTGCATTGTCTTTGTTGCAAAGAGTCAGGTCTTTCCATGTAAAGGCAAAGTTATTTGTCGAATGTAGTTTGGGAGGAAATAGTTTCATAATAATTTGAAGAATCATTAAATCTGTTATATCTTAAAGCTACGAATATATATATATATATATATATATATACATAAAACTTTGAAACAAATATAGCTCTAGCAGATAGCATCGGAAACCACGCCAGGGATGCCCCTGCAATGACTGCTCGTTTTCCGCATAGCCATTTCCGCTCCACGTGTACTCCGTATACACAAAACGATCGCACGCGCAGCCTGCTATTGACACCAGCGGTTCTTTTCTCTACTCGAATTATCCGCTTTTTGTTGACATTGTTGTTTGCACAATAACTCTAATCCCCTCTAATCGTCCGTGTAAACTAACTTTTGACCCTTTCACAAAACGGTGTGTACTTTATCAAGTGGTACAACCTGCTAACTAATCTTCTTATGCCACGGGAAGCATTAAAGGACCACTTGAGGTGAAAAATGTATCATTTTTTATTGGTTGTAAAATGATATCTGCATGATTCTCAAAGCCTGGAACAAAATGAAATTGTACCAATTTGAAACGGCATACAACGTTTTGGGGGTTGTCAGTGTAGTAGTAGTAGCTGATTATAATGATATGCTAATTTAATTATGTCTGAACAAATTATTGGACACTGATCCACGATGACGCATGATTTTCTTGCCGGGTTGGCGGGGGAATAGTCCGAAAACTTCTCTGACAAATCCCCCGAAAAAAGGTCATCTCATTCTTGGGGTTGTGTTTTCACTCCTTTTGAGGGTTGGGGGCACGTCCTGTGGCCATAACTCGGGTTAAAAAAACCCAGATTTATCTCTTCTCAGTATTGCATCGCTGAAACAATAGTTTTTTTGTGTGTGAAGGGGATACTTTCAGAATTTAAAGATTCATTTCTTGATTGGCGAAGAGAATTATTTTCATATTTTTATATTTTCAAAAGACTAGCTTATAATCAATGGCGGCCTGGCGTTTTTGTTTTGTTTTGTTTTGTTTTGTTTTGTTTTTTTAAACATAGAATACATGACTTCAAATCTCTTTTCGATGGAATTCCCCTTTAACAGCTGTGAAGAAGGCATAGATACGGCTTTAAGACTACTTGATCTGCATTTTATGTCAATGATTAATAGAGGATTAGCAGAGACGAGTTATATAGGATAGCGTGGGAATTAAACATGAGGAGGGGGGGGGGGGGGGTCTCTGTAGGCGTATAGTAATTTATTGATCAGCAATTCTGGGGAAGTATACTGTGCACGATTGTTTACTTATACTTTGAATACTGGGCATTTCAGGATTTCCTTGAATGAATGTTCTCATCTTCTTATACATAGGGTATATACATGTATCTATTACTGATCCATTCACGGATGTCCCTTTGAATTTCTATTACGCCTGGATGAAAATTATGCTTTTCTTTTAAAATCTAAATAATTAATAATAAACAAAATCTTGTGAGATCACAGGATTAATTCAATGAAGTAACAAATAGCTGAATATGAACTTTGAAGTGTAGGTTCTAAATACAAGTAAAGAATCACATCATATTGTTATTATTATTGTCATTATTATGAGTAGTAGTAGTATTGTTATTATTATTATTATTATTACTATTATTATTACTACTGCTACTACTACTACTACTACTACTTATCTCTAATCTCGAATATTATGTTATTATTATTATTATTATTATTATTATGATTATTATTATTTATATTATTATTATGATTATTAATGTTAGTATTATTATTATATTATTATTACTACTGCTATTGCTACTATTACTAACCCATATAATTTTGATGTTTTTGTGTATTATTTTGTTGGTTAGCTTATGTTTTGCCATTCATCTAGATCTCTGAAAAGTTGGAGAGGGTGGATCATATTCCAATATTCATGAAACGAAGATATTACAAAGCTTTCCTTTGGTTAGTACATCTTGTACTTGCGGGCTGTGTTTTTATGATTATATGAAGACCAATTTTAATATCACCTTTTCCCTAAAGTAATAATGATAATTAAAAGCGGATATTATTAAGGGTACTAACACAGATACTAATACCATGCTTACAAAATCAAGTTATCACAAAGGGGAACTGGAATAATTTCACCTATAATTTCCACAAATTGTGACAGTTGTTGATTTACACTGATAAGTTAAGGGCAAGGTCGAAGGAATGCACAAAATTGTTTAAAATATTTGATAGGTCAGACAGAATTTAGCCCGCCCCTAAGTTTGTTATTTTATATTCATTTGGATATACTGGTAGATAAATTGAATATGTAGCTCCTTGTGGTACAGACGAAAACCCGAGAAACCAGCGAGTCAGCTTTTTGATCCAAGTCAAAGACGAAAGGGTAGGCACTTTATGTCGAGGCTGACGTGAAAAAGAAGAAACACACGGTATTCAGTGAAAATGAAAAAAAAATCGAGACAACGTAATTGCTATGGGATTTGGATTGAACTAGAACTACTTCCTATGTTTCTGTTTTGATCTATAAATCTGTATATCTGCCAGTCCACTGTCTGGGTCAGAAACGAAAAGGAAAAACAAATACAGACATGATGTGTTTTGGAAGTTGTCTAGTCAGTTGTCTCATCCTCCTCTTCACATCATCATAATATTTTGAATAACCATTTCGTGTATTTTATTTTTTCTAAATCAGTTAACTATGCTCAATACATGTATGTATATATCTGTTCAATTTTGGGCGGGTTATCTCCCTACATTTCATTCGTCTGTGGATATTTTATATTTATATTCCTTAGTCACGTTGTGCAAAATTTTCATTTGGAGACCCTCCTTTGTAGGCGTGTACTATATGATAACGAAAACCATAAGTGAACGGGAAAAATGTGAAATTCTGTCACTTCACTCCAAACTTGTAGATCTCTCTTCCACGTCCCTGCTTAGATCATACGAGAATGAAATGTAATAAATGAATATGTTTTATTGAAGTTAAGTAGGTCTATTCCCTAAGCTCTATTTGTAAATCTTTTTTTTTAAAGATGGGTACAATCACTTTCATGGAGGAGAAAATGTCTTGACTAACCTTTGTTTGCCAAAGTAGAGGGGAGATAGTATTGTAGGCCGACATTATGTATGTGGAACTCGGCATTATTATTATTGCTTGGTGTGTAGTCTGTCGACCCCTCTCATCTTGGCTCTGGTTGATCAGGTCTGGTAGATGGTGAAAGCTCAGCACAACGCTCTTGGGTCATGACCTCCAGATGGTTTGTTGTGGGGATGGCGAGGCATTTTGCCTGACTCCAATTACGGAATTCGGGCTCTAGTCTTCCTTCATAAGCTTCTTTGGTCTTTGTGATATCATGATCCGTGTTCTATCTCTTCTTGATGTTGACTCTCTGACTGTCTCTAATCATCTTCCTTTTATTTATTTTCAACTGTTCACCGCCACCACCATCATCATTACGATCACCATCATCACCATCATCAGCACCATCACCACATTATTATGATTCATTACGATCGTCGTCGTCATCATCATCATCATCATCACCACCACCACCACCATCACAACATTACCGTCATCATCATAATAATCATTACAACCATAGTCTATATAATTATACTCATCTTTACGGCCACCATCACCATGATTCTATCCTCATCAATACTGTCATCACCACCATCATCAATAACGAGCCTAGTTTTCTTGTTGCATATTAATATTTTCTTCATACAACCACTCTCGTATATTTTCTCTTTTATCTTTTAGATACACTTTTTTCCATTCCATTTTCATATTTTCCATAACTACTAGTCAGTAGTCGTATATTTGCTTTATCCGATGACGTCATTTTCTTCAACTTGGTGCTGTCTTCGCACTAAGGAGTTATTGTTCTGTGATAACTCCTTGTTCACACACACTTGCTGTTGCTGGTATATGATTGTAAACAAATAGACGAAGGAGGAAACGTCTGTAAACTGAATTAAAACATTTGCCAACCTTTCCGAGAAGGATTTCATCCTCTCGCCCAAGTTCTGAAGACTAAACAGGACCAGTCCAACACTTAGATTTCCCGACTCTAAAGTGATAACCTTTGCATTTCCCACATTCGTTTCTATTTACACGATACTATAGTTCTTGGCAAATCAGCATTTTTCCTAAATTATTGCCTTTGCACCCTTCTCGAGGGAATTATCAACCATCATGATACGAATGCATGAATATTTTAATCATGTATGAAGGGGTAAATGTGAATGTACTTTAAAAGAGAGAGAGAGAGAGAGTCGCGACTAGATAAAAATGTATAATTAAAAAAAAAGAATTCCGACTTTTTCATGCACTCACCTCTTTTTTGCTGTGAGAAGAATGAAACAAAAGTCTAAATGTTTCTTTAAAAAAATTCTCCTCAAATTTTCTTCGTAAAAATGTGACAAGATTAGTGTTGGGTAAACTTGGTAATAACTGATAATATAATGTAATGAATGGGAGTTATGAATGATATTCAATTAAATGAAGCAACATTTTAAATTGCAAGAAAGTTTGGCAATTTCAATCGGACAATAATTTGACCCTATATACTTGGGAAGGAAAGTCTCTGACCACTAGACTAGCTTTCCAAGGCCATATACCCGCTGATCAGTCGGCATACTTTTCTACGAATGGTGGATTTGTAACTTACATACAGAGTACTGCACATGTAATATTTTATGTTGCTGCATGCAAGGTGCATTGCTTACCTTTTGGACAAGTGCACATCTTCTGGACATTTTGTTTGGAATTTAGGAGATGGGAGATGGAGGGGGATATTTGGTGGGGGTGGTGATGGCGGTTGTTGCGAATCTAGTGGTGTTGATATTGAAAATTGTCTCTCTTTATTTCTATGCACTCATGAAAATCGTTGGGTTAGCGTAGATTTCAGCTGTCGGGTTGTCCGAAAATATCAGAAACAAAGGTTATGAAAAGATGACTTTGAAAACTTCAGATTTTTCGGACAACTGCGCTGGGTTGCCGATAGTATATTCTGTTCCTTTATATTATTTCCGATCATCAGGGGTATTATAAGATGGTGGTTATGGTTGTGGTTGATGGATGTTGCGAATCTAGTGGTGTTGATAGTGGTGTTGATATTGAAAATTGTCTCTCTTTAATTTCTATGCACTCATGAAAATCGTTTGGTTTGCGTAGATTTCAGCTGTCAGGTTGTCCGAAAATATCAGAAACAAAGGTTATGAAAAGATGACTTTGAAAACTTCAGATTTTTCGGACAACTGCGCTGGGTTGCCGATAATATATCTGTTCCTTTATATTTTTTCCGATCATCAGGGGATGTATTATAAAGATAGTGGTTATGGTTGGTGGTTGGTGGTTGTTGCGAATCTAGTGGTGTTGATATTGAAAATTGTCTCTCTTTAATTTCTATGCATTCATGAAAATCGTTGGGTTCGCGTAGATCGTAGCTGTCGGGTTGTACGAAAATATCAGAAACAAAGGTTACGAAAAAGATGACTTTAAAAACTTCACATTTTTCGGACAACTGCGCTTGGTTGCCGATAATATATATGTTCCTTTATATTATTTCTGATCATCAGGGGATGTATTATAAAGATCGTGGTTATGGTTGGTGGTTGGTGGTTGTTGCGAATCTAGTGGTGTTGATATTGAAAATTGTCTCTCTTTAATTTCTATGCATTCATGAAAATCGTTGGGTTCGCGTAGATCGTAGCTGTCGGGTTGTACGAAAATATCAGAAACAAAGGTTACGAAAAAGATGACTTTAAAAACTTCAGATTTTTCGGACAACTGCTGGGTTGCCAATATATATATGTTCCTTTATATTATTTCCGATCATCAAGGGATATATTATAAAATTATTGTTAATAATTGCAAGACTTTATTTCTAGTTGAATGAATGCCCTCTTAGTCTTCAGAATTAATTTCTGACAGTGTCCTGCAATTTCGTTGATTGAGAAGCTGTTAGATTTTTCATTGGATTTTTTTTTAAGTTATAAAAAGTATTGTTTGAGAATATTACGTCGAAAGTATGAAGTAACAAAAGTAAACCCATCTTTCTTGGTTAATAATTATCAGGTTAAGGTGTCCGTGAATTAATCTAATGACATTTTTTTTCCTTAATGATTTGAACTTAAAATGACCTGACCTTTTTAAAGTTTCCCACGCGTATACGAAGATTTAGTGAAAGAAAATGTAATATCTTTTTGTTCTAAAAATGTAGGGTTAGAATTTCCTCAGCTTTGAGCTTGCCGGTGGTATTTGAAATACACAATAGCAATTGAGAATTTACTAAGAAATTACTAGGACTGTGGATCCCGAAGTAGTAGTAATAATAAAGGAATTATTAACCCACTTGCCCATCTTATTGTACATTTTACTTGGCAACCAAATGCATTAGAAATATAAAGTCAAGAAAATTCATTTTGTTCTTAGTAGTAATGTTTGCAAGATTTTTTTTTGCAATATAAGCCTAAAATTTTTAGTACCCTTAACCACTAGGCAATGTAGTAAAATATTGGTGAGCCATGCAAGAATGCAACATTAGTATGTTTTCAATATAGTTATGTCTTTCTCCACTACTCAAGATTATCTCTTAATGATGCATTTTCATAACTTTAATCATTTGTTTTCTTTCTTCAAAAACAGAATTTACCATTTGGACATCCACAGCAGCACCATCATTATAGGGAAGAGAGGCATATCCCAGTAACAGCAACAACAGTAAGTATCCTTGAATTTGCCTAGTGAGAAAGTCTCCAAAGTTTTTGAAACTGTAGAAGGATAGCAAAATTATTCTAAAACTTTGAGTGGGCCCAGTCCCTCTTATATGGAATCAATTCTAGAATGAAGTGAAGCAGCTTAGGTCTTAGACCCGATTTACACCAAAAGGCCGGCCCGAGGCCTGCAATTTTTTGCGTTTACACAGAATATTGGGCCGGCATTTTAAGGCCTCCTTTCCCAAACTCTCCGCACGTGTCGCCCTACATGTAAACAAAACATTTTTTTTTTCTTTCACGCTTGTTGTCTTGTTATACTCTCCGACTCCGTGTCCTCGGTGGTTGCTGTAAAATAAGAAAATGCTTACCAGCATCAGGAAATTCAAAACAGGATAGGTGATAGTTCAGGGATATTGTCGTCTGTTTTGATATCTTTATCAAATTTATAATACAATATGTCGGAGGTTAGTTCAGTTGATGCTTGCACGCCAGATACTCCGGATATACTTTGCGCGTTTTGTTTGTTGTTACGTAACAGCGTCGCATCGCCCACAAAATTTACATTTACACCAAGCTTTTAGGCCGGCCTCGGGCCGGCCTAGGGCCGGCCTAAAGCTTGGTGTAAATGCAAAGCCGGCCCGAGGCCCACCCAAATTTGGGACTACCTCTGGAGGTAGTCTCGGGCTGGCCCGAGGCCGGCCTAAATTTGGTGTAAATGGAAAGGAGGCCTCGGGCCCCCAATTTTGCGCACGATGCGACGCTGTTACGTATACGGAACAACAAACAAAACGCGCAAAGTATTTCCGGAGTATCTGGCGTGCAAGCATCAAGTTCAAAGAACTAACCTCCTCCGACATATTATAAATTTGATAAAGATATAAGAAAATATGATAATTGTATCTTTTTTTGGATTTCCTGAGGCTGGTAAGAGTTTTTTATTTTGTTCCTGAATGGACTGCATTTTTGTAGATCATCATCGACGAAACGGAGTCGGAGATCGAGAGTATGAAAAGACAACAAATCGCGCAGAAAAAAATGTTTTGTTTTACATGTAGGGCGACACGGTGAGTTTGGGAAAGAAGGCCTTAAAATGCCGGCCCAATATTCGGTGTAAAAGCAAAAAATTGCAGGCCTCGGGCCGGCCCTTTGGTGTAAATCGGGTCCTAGACACAGTTTTCGGATTTCTGAGGTTATGTAGGGGTCATTTCATGTCATTGTTTTGTATTGATATATTCAAAAGTGATTTAGGAATAATCCACCTGCAATCAATGTAGGCAAACATGTTACTTGGGATATATATATTTGGACATTTCATATATATTATATGTAAATGACTGATGAGTGGTTTTTGTTGTTCAAGAATCTAAGAATCAAATATCTATACCTACCGTACACCTTAAGTCATGAATATTCTCAATGATATTCAAATTTCAAGATTACCCTATCAGACAGGAAGAAGTATGTGTTGGGGACTTATATTACCTGTCAGGAAAACTTACTTTGAAGCCAGACTTTTTCACCATTGATTATTCTAAGTCAAAGAGGATCTCCTGATGGCATTTCACGTCTGCTGAGAGGCAGAAGGGCGTTAACTCACATCCTTTGACATATAGTTAACGCCCTTCTGGCCCTTAACAGACTGTTTCATGGACTGAACTCTGCGTGCTGCCAGCAAATTGTCTCAACTAATTTGTCGCTTCCTCAATTACAGTAGTTGGTTGGTGTAGTCTGCGCATTGCCCCAACAATGGGATTAGGCTTTGTAGGACGGCTACTATATAAGTACTTGTACATGTATATGCCTGTATGTGGTATAAATGTAGCAAATGATATCATGTATCACACACATATACCTGATGTTTTTCCATTTCTAGATACATGATTGGTTGAAGACAATGTTTACTGAAGATTTTAATGTGCGGGCATGAGGAAAATCTGATGAAAAGTATTCTGGTATGCATGCAGATCTTCCATTTACTGTACACAGTGTGGGTTCCGTCATGGTACCATAGATGTCTAGGCTAAGAGAGGACGAGTGCAAAACCTTATTCCATGCACAGGAATATAGGCTAAATTTGTTCAGTAGTTTAGTATATTTTAGTTGTTGATGATGGATTTTCTAGTACTTGGAAATAAGGTGGGATGGGTTTACAACTGTTTACATGTTCTTTTGTAGGAATGGGGGGGGGGGGGGGGGGGGAAGTATGATAAGTTGTAGTCTAATGTAGGTCTAAATGATTTGCAGAGTATTATATTCTGGAAAAAAAACATATATCAACCATGTACTTGTATCATAATAGTATGCCCTCTACATGGGTTTACCTTTACAATTTTACTTTTAATAAATCAATATTGGAATGACAGGCATATTGGGAATGGGAAATAAACTTTTTTAATGTATCTACTTTTATTGTAAAGTTTGGACAGATTTAAGTATTGATGTACATGAAGCCAAGAAAATAATTATATCGGTAAAATCAGACTCTAAATATGATCTTCAATCCAGGCTTATTTTCAAATTTTGAGAAGATGTAAAAAAAAAAAGATGTGCTGTAGGATTGAAACTAGATACCACATTTTTGTAGGTCATTTCTGACACATCAAAGAGAATTCCAGCAATGATAGATTGTAAACAGAAAACTTATGAGCGATAGATTTGAAAACACATCATTGGGAGAAGAATGCATTTGATATATTACTTAACTAGCCAGAGAATATGATCGGTAGGTTACTAGGTGTGTTTACATGAACTTAATTTAAGTTTTCAGTCACTTTGAACATTTAAAGTGACAGTAAATTGAAAGCTACTAATTGGCGCCATCTTGCAACAGGATTTGAAAAATGTCTGTGCCTCTAATTTTCCCATCATGCCCCATTCTAGTTTGTGGAAGCTTAGAATGTATCTGTAGGCAATTTTCCACATGTGCAACGTCAAAAATAATAGTTTAAAATATACAATGTGCCTATTTTCCCAACAGCTGTTTGTCGAAATTCAAAATTAAATGCAATTAATTTTCAATTATAATCTCAATTTAGCAATTACTGTAGTAGCGCTGTTCAAGTTTTGCCAGTTTAATGCCATTTTAAATTGTATCTTCAAAATATATCACTGTAGAGAATATTTTGATTCCCTTCTGTCAAGTGAAAACTTTTTTTTTTTGGGGGGGGGGGCAATGGAAAATTATTGCAGACTTTCAGGGCAAAATCAAGACATCAACAAAAGAGGTACTATGTAAGCTTGCCTCATAGTAGCACTATTACCTCCTTGGATCAAGGAGTTATTCTTTGATAAACTTTCAAACTTGTAATGCAGGGTAGGTGTAAGGGGGAGAGTCTTGCTATCTGTGCATCTGCCCTAGGTGTACTCACAGTATGTGTGCTTTGATTGATGATGGAAAGGGTGTTTATTTCATCTACAAACATAGGTCAAAGGTCCAGAGGTCAGGTACTTTAAGTGTCATATTCCATAGGGATGTGCCATTTTATCAGAGACCGATTCTCTTGTTTTATGATGATGTGAAGTCTATACACAGAGATTTTACCTGAGATATTTTATGTCAGTCAGTTTCTGATCATTTTCCACATCAAATATTGGTGTGAATGTTATGTTATTATGTATATGATCAGCACTATTATTAAAGTTGCCTTAACCTGGTGGAATTTGAACGTGCCATCTAGGGTCATTCCTATATTAAGTTTTTAATTAGAGACAATTAAGTTGCATTTTATTTTGATTTTAACCAACAACTTGCTTGGAAAATAAGCACACATTCAAATTTCAAACTATTACTTTTGACTTGCAAATAAAGAAAATTGACTGCAAGTCCATTTTAAACTTTCACAAGGGAGAATGATGCATGATGGGAAAGTAATACTGACATATGTTTTGCAGATTCTGTTAAAAGATGGCCATTTTGTAGGTTCAGTTTAAGGCAACTTTAATATCTTGCCCTATTGTATGCAAAGCCAATTTTAGAGAAGCTCTCTCAGGTTTGTGGTCCATATGCATGAGCCCTATATGTAATTTCTTTTTAAATTTTGGGCCCCAAGTGGTAGGGGTTGCCTGTTAGTGTCGAGCCCTGTTTAATTAAAGAGAAGGTTGAGTTCTGAGAAAGGTGAAAATAATTGGTGAGGTTTCTCATTCTCTTTATGTCAGTTTGGAAGATTATCATAGTAAAAATGTCCCTGAAAAGGATTGCTCTTCAAATGCCCTCACATTAAAAATATGACAAGAAACAGCTGACATTTTTTTTTATATACACATTTTTGTGTGCAGTGCATGTGACTCTCAGGAAGAGTGAGTCAATTTCTTTTAATTCTGGTGATTCCAAAACCTTACAGCATACATGTACATCAATTCTTATGTGCTTTATAATCAACCTTTCCCAATTGCTTTGAGACAGTTTCTTTCACAATGTAATCCCATGACCAGAACTCAACTTTACCTTTAATGTAAAAATATTGGAAAGAAGATGTTACCGCCTCTTTCAACTTTCAATA